>OU824203.1:23237000-23289500 GCA_917499995.1 Ichneumon xanthorius | reverse complement strand
GCGAAAACAACTGAAAGCGTTACTGGAGGTCGGCTCGAGTCTCTAAGGGATGAAGTCCAGGTAAATTTAATAATTAGGGGTTTGTCTCTTGGATATTCGTAAAGCACATAAAAAGCACTTAAATATTATGTTAATCAATTTGTAGACTGTGCTAAAATTGTCGTTGTTCTGCTGAATTCATGGGAAGCTATCAGAGCATTTTTGATTTTCGATTTCTCGCCAAACGAAAAGAGCACAAAAATAATTATTTTCACATAAAAAGCACTTAATTTTGGTATATAGTAAAATAATTTTGGGGACTTTACGTACAGTATATTAAAACGTACAGTATATTAAAACGTACAGTATATTAAAACGTACAGTATATTAAAAACTTAACGTACAGTATATAAAAAAAAAAGAAATACTTTACTTTTAGTAATTTTCATTCATTTTACTATAAAAGTATTTTCAATCCAATAATTTACTTTAATTTTACTGTAAAAATCCATTAATTTTTCATCACAATTGTACATTCATTTTAATGTAACAGTATGTAATGTAGTTTTTGCATAATAACTTCCAGTCTGGTGCATTAAATTTACATTTTTGATCAACAGTGCACAGTAAAAAAGATTTGTACATTTACAACAGCCGTACAGTACAATTTGTACTGTTTTGCAAAGATTTGTACAAACAGTACAAATTTTTGTCCACAAAGGTCCAAAATTATTTTGTTGTTACTGTTTCAAAAAATATCCATAAAGTTGTAACGAATTAAATATTATCTTTTTTTTTTTTGAGCAATTTCTATTTCCCTTTCTTGAAACTCTTCGTTTAATTGGATCAACGAGAATTATGGGAGAGAGTAAAAGTGAGATGCCATACAACGAAAAACGTAAAACGAGCAACGTAAAATAATCGGCATAAAAAGACTAAACAAATTATAAAAGGAAAACGGATGGCAATAACATACGGCATCGTGAGAATAGCTATTACCCACAAGATATAAAATGTAATGCACACGAAATAAATAAAGCCAAAAAA
The DNA here is from genome assembly GCA_917499995.1 of Ichneumon xanthorius. Lineage (NCBI taxonomy): Eukaryota > Metazoa > Arthropoda > Insecta > Hymenoptera > Ichneumonidae > Ichneumon > Ichneumon xanthorius. The sequence continues at coordinate 23,288,474 of OU824203.1, read as the reverse complement.
GAAATAAATACTCCGAGCATAAAAAGAAACCAAAATAATATACCGATAAAAATACTCAATTTTATGATGGCCACCGAATTTCTGATTCTATATTTCCGTCAATTTGTTTACAACAATAGAAAATAAAACATAAAAAGAAAATAACATCTCACATCCGAAATAAGTAACGATTTAACAATGAGTATAAATAAACAAGTCGGTGTATAAGGCCAAAATAATCACATACATATCTTAAACTTACATACACACGCATTCATCCACACAGTAAACGAAATGATTATGACATTCAAAAAGAAAACCACGCGAATAAATATTCACAGGATCCTTCACAGCAAAACGATACTTATAAAATCTCTCTCATTTCATCACAATATGCTTTTTTTTTATCGAGCAACTGGACTTCGCGTCGAGCACTTGGAAAATATAAATTTGTGTGTGTGTCAAAAGACCAAATCATCGGTACTTAGCTTTCTGCCTCTTTGGGTTTCTTTGAATCCGCAGCACCAGTATATCGACTGACCAGGCCTGGATTGAGAACGCTGGGATCCTTTGATGTCGAGCCACAGGAGAGACAGTCCGAGGCGTACCACGTCGTTACAATATAAATAATATTAGAGAGCAGCGATTGCACACACAACTTATTGCTCGACTGTCCGATGAGAGAGTAAATCGTCGTTTTCAAATATTTCGGCTTTATGCCTGCTCTTGTCACTCGGGCATATTCGGTTCGATTCTCCCCTCTCTTCACATCTCCTTCGTCGAACCATTATTATGTTTCTCGCTGTTCGAAATTACTACAAAGTTAACGGACATTTTCGTAAAATAGACAAAATCTTTTTTGTACAATTAACGTGAAGAGAATTATGGACGTTTGTGTAATGACGAAAAATCGGTACCAAGAAACGGTGGTACTGATTTTACAGTGTGACTGTCAAAATTGTAAATTTTATGTACAATTGCCATGAAAAATTAATGGGCTATTAGAGTATTAAAGTAAAATATTAGAATTAAGGGTTACATAGCAACTTTTTGACTTCTGGAACTACAAATCACCAATGTTATAAAGCAATGAATGAGGCTTTTTTTTTTAAAAGAATTTCTAATAATTTTTTCTCCACATGGATTCCGAGATACACGAGCGAGTTATGTCAATTAGCATGCGCTGCATATAGAGCCGCGTGAACAGCAACATCCTTTTAAAAAATATATATATTTCCACACTAGTTTATTAGAATTTCCTTTCTAAAGTAACATTACAGCATTATCAGGGACGCATTAAAAAAATTAAATCGAGCTACGCCCATAGATTTTCGAAGATATGAGTTAAAGGAGCTTCGAACTTGTATATGAATTAGATATCTACGTCATGACCACTGCTAGCAACATGCCCTCTACCACCCCCCCCCCCCCCCCCCAATTAAGAAACGGCGATCATGTGACGTATTATCTTAAAGTACTATTATAGTTAAATTAAAGTAAATTATTTGTAAAGTTTTTAATATAGTGTACGTTACCTATTCATCATAATTGTACATGACATTTAATATACCACTTTATGCATAAAAACTTCCACTACCAGTACATTAAATTCCATACGAATTTTTTTACAGTGTATCATAATTATCTTGATAATGATAAATAATAAATGATGACTGATTATCATTGAAATGAAAACTTGAAATTATTTGTCGTCCAAATAATTTTAATTTTGCTACCGATGCACACTTGAGCAACATTCAAAGCATCGTTCGGGCTCGTATCCTTCCGAAACTTCAGGATTTATATTTTAATATTTTAAGTTGGACCTCAAGAATATACTCTACGAAGAGAAAAGTGGTCCGAAGCTTCCTTTGCAAGCAATGATTTTTTCGCTTCGCTATTCGCGGTTTGTGGGTTCTTGTGGCGTTTTGCACCCGTTTCATTCCAAAATGTTGGATTTTTCTTCACTTTCTATATACAGTACACGACCGCGGTTCTCCCAACCGCATAATTCCGAACGACCGCGTATTTCCGAAAATGACGACCGCGTAAGTCCAATTCGGCGCCTTCTCAAAGTCCGTTACCTGCTTGGTGGGGAAAGAAACGACTCCTTCCCTTTTGCTACCAGCGAATGAAATCGTCGCTGCTGTAATTCCGACAATTTTTGCGTATGGAAAGGGACGATGGGCAGGTACTTGGGCAGGTAGTGGGGTATCGGAAATACGCGGTCGTGCCTAATTGGATTGGTTCCCGAGGAACGGAGAAACGCGGTCGTGTACTGTACCTGCATGTCTGAGAAGTAAATCTTATTTTACATTTTGATACACATATATTTTTTTTTTATTGTTCGGATAAACATCTGTTTTGGTAGATTTTTAAATTTTTAAGAGGTTTTTCCATAAACATATTTTCTGAACGTTTTAAGTACTTGGCGTACCATTTTTACTTTTTTGAAAAAAAGTATTTTGTGGTTGATTTCACCTATTTTTTCCTGCAAATGCGATTTTCTTCTTAGTCTTAATCTCGAGGAGGAAAGCATTTTTTTTACCGAACAATTTTTCCATTGCTGCAATAACAATATTGACCAAACTTAGTGTCAATCTGTGTTATATTTGATATAAAAATACTCCCCAGGTCCATCGTGAAGATTTCCGAAGAATCCGAAGAATTTTTGCGTATAGCACGTATCACCTCACACCCGTATTTCAGGTTCACCTCATCATATCTCGGGAACCGCTGGACGATTATGATCGTAATTAGGCCCATTGGAAAGCTTGGGTCCGAATTATATAATAAAAGTGTCCTTGAAAAGTCGATCCGATGCTTCGTTGCCGAGATCGAGCCGTCCGAAAATTATCGCGTTAACTCACGCACAATCGAAAAATGTTGGATCGATTGCTGATCGCGATCATCGTACACAAGAATCCACCGAACGAATGTGTTCGGAATTAAGCGAACTGGAAAGCTTGGATAGACATTCTATAGTAAAAATCTTATTATCATTTCGATCCGATGATTTATTTGTGAGATAACGTAGAGCAAAGAAATACTTCCGGCACTTTGGAGTATAACTACTTGGTAGCGTCCTTCGCTCGCTTAAAATTTTTTTTTTTTTTTTTTTTAAATGCGTCGCTTGATAAAGATAAAAGTGGTCCCAAATCTTTGAGTACCGAAAGTTTCGTACTTCAACCACATACATTTTAGCAAATTATTAATAAAAAGACGCATCTTATAATGATTTTACAAATTATTTATAAAAAATTAACGCACGAGGCGTTTTTTTGCTTCCTCATAGAGGAAGCTTTGTTTTGGTTAAAAAAAAATTTCGAGATTTTAATGAAAACGTGTTCAGAATGTTCGAAAACTTCAAAAAATCACATTTAGAAAAAAGTCTGGATGTGTGTGTGTGTGTGTGTGTGTGTGTGTGTGTGTGTGTGTGTGTGTGTGTGTGTGTGTGTGTGTGTGTGTGTGCGCGCGCGTGTGTGTGTGCGTGCGTGCGTGTGTGCGTGTGTGTGTGTGTGTGTGCGTGTTGAAAATTGAAATTCGCCAAGCTTCCTCTATGAGGAAGCCAAACATACAGACAATGCTTCCTCATAGAAGAAGCTTCGCGAATTTCAATTTTCAACTTTTATGAAGAAGCGATATGAAAATTTCAATTTTCAGCTTTTATGAGGAAGCGATATGAAAATTTCAATTTTCAACTTTTTTCAACGTCAACGTCTTAGACTTTTATGCAAAACGGCTGACCGATTCAGGTTCAGTACGTAAAAAAATATAACATCGTCACGTTTCACTTTGTCGAATCTGCGTTTGGCGCGAAAAAATACATGGAAGTATGCGCTCCTGAATTTTTTTTCCCGCGATGCCATCGGAATGCAAAGAAATCGTTGTTTACAAATACCTAAAATAATTCATTTTTGCAATTTTTTTTTAAGAATGATGAAATTCCTCGCGGCGTCTTTGCTGCAATGAATTACGCAAGTGAGTGGGAAAATCTACTTCATCGGTATCGACCTCTGATTCCCTCTACAATACGTAGGCACGCTCCGAACCAGCGTTCGCACTTCTAGCGTCTCGGAGATGCCCCAAGACATTTTCATTTGTGGACAAACGGATGCGGAGAAAGGGACAGAGCGTTCACGAGAAAATTTTCTCACGCTTCAGCGAATTGTCCAAGCTTGTATGCCCTATCTTGTGCTGACTCGTTTATTTCGCATCTTTGTTTCAACCCGCCTCCTTTTCCCACTTCCCTCTCCCGCGTTGGATCTCATTCGACGAATTCGAGGCGGACGCGACAACGACTTTACACGTCGTCTAGACGTCCCGACTTCACCAGCAGACCATTCCCACTTTTCTGCACGCTCCCGGTTGTCATAGGGGACCATTTCCATCCGGGATTTTTATTATTGCGATCAGCGTTATCGTTCCGTCGCCGAAAGGACCCAAGCTCCGTTACCATTTTACTCAATGTCCGTTTTACAGATTACATGAGGATCGACTGCGAGTTCAAATAAAAACGTGCAATAAAATTGACACCGCTGCCCTAAAAAAAAATCCCGTGGGAAAAAAAGTTGAAAATGAGTCTTGGAACAAAATTTTGTCGCTTCGCATTTAAAATCTATATAGAATGTCACCTGTTTTACTTCTACCTCAATATTTCATGAGGAAATCCCCTATAGAAGCGTGCAGAAAAATGATAGAAAAATAATTGAAAAATAATTGAAAAATAATTGAAAAATAATTGAAAAATAATTGAAAAATAATTGAAAAATAATTGAAAAATAATTGAAAAATAATTGAAAAATAATTGAAAAATAATTGAAAAATAATTGAAAAATAATTGAAAAATAATTGAAAAATAATTGAAAAATAATTGAAAAATAATTGAAAAATAATTGAAAAATAATTGAAAAATAATTGAAAAATAATTGAAAAATAATTGAAAAATAATTGAAAAATAATTGAAAAATAATTGAAAAATAATTGAAAAATAATTGAAAAATAATTGAAAAATAATTGAAAAATAATTGAAAAATAATTGAAAAATAATTGAAAAATAATTGAAAAATAATTGAAAAATAATTGAAAAATAATTGAAAAATAATTGAAAAATAATTGAAAAATAATTGAAAAATAATTGAAAAATAATTGAAAAATAATTGAAAAATAATTGAAAAATAATTGAAAAATAATTGAAAAATAATTGAAAAATAATTGAAAAATAATTGAAAAATAATTGAAAAATAATTGAAAAATAATTGAAAAATAATTGAAAAATAATTGAAAAATAATTGAAAAATAATTGAAAAATAATTGAAAAATAATTGAAAAATAATTGAAAAATAATTGAAAAATAATTGAAAAATAATTGAAAAATAATTGAAAAATAATTGAAAAATAATTGAAAAATAATTGAAAAATAATTGAAAAATAATTGAAAAATAATTGAAAAATAATTATTACTTATCGGTTACAAAAAATTTGACTGACACTGCGAATGCTAATAAAAAAATGCCTAAAAAGGAGACTTGTCTATTGCGCGCTTTTAGTTTGCACTGATTGCGTAAAGAACATCGCCATTCAATCTTTGTTCAGGCCCAGACACAGAAGCCGTAGATTTGTCGGGAAGCGTGACGAGTCCACAAGTATACTTTCGGGTAGGAATAAGTCAATATTGAAAGAGCCGGGACGGAGAGAGCGCCGGCCGTATCGAAGCGGAGGCGAGGGAGGCGAAGCAGGTGGCTCAACGATTTCAAGCAAAGTTCGTACCTTACAGCGGGTTCAACGTTTGCCGGTTATCTACGGCGGAGCTGTTTGTCGAGTGTCTAGCAAAGCGTGTAAGTGGTGCAACACTCCTCGACCCATCGTTACATACGCCCGTGGTACACAAACACGTGCATGCAGCTTTGCAACATGTATGATGGAGGAGAGATGCGGATCCTACCTCGCAGAACTGATCTTACCACCTAATTGATAATGCAGCGACTTAGTCACGTAGTTACACAGCGTATGCATACTTGAAGATACGCGGCGCCGATGCGAAGGACGAGACATGGGCGGAAGTCGATTTTCGCCGAAATAAACCACCCCACCGCGTGCCGGAAACTTCATTTTTTTAAATCTCTCATACAATGTAAAAAAAATTCGTATGAAATTTAATGTACTGGTACTAGAAGTTTTTATGCATAAACTGGCATTTTAAATTTCATGAGGAATTGGGAGGAAAAATTAACGTAGAGTGTATTAAAAACTTTTGAAATATTTTACTTTAATTTCTGTTCAATTCACGATCACGGTGCGACTCGACTTATGACGCAAGTCAATCAGGATCGTAAATCCTGATACCGACCGCGGATGATTCGACACTGCGATGTAGTGATGGCGAACTCCCGCACCTCAAATTAATGTGGTGAAGGTGGTTAGTCGTAAACAACTGGAGATAAACTAAAAAACAGTTAATTTATTCACAATTATTTACATTGATATTGTTAAAGGTAAAGGTTATTGATTGATCTTGTTTCCGCGTAGTAATGACGACGGTTGAAAATAAGTGTATCTCATGGAGATATGTGAGCAATTATTCGCGAGAGGAAGAGTTCCGAGCTGGTCGGATTCTTGATGTTTCCTCCGCGGGGTTTTGACGATTACTAATGAAAAATGATTTTTGAATTCCCTTCGTGGTTGGTGACAAGAGCATTCTTTTGGAAAAAACGGGGGATGCGATCCCACTCTTTGCATAGACAACTAATTTCATTGGTCCAAGTAAAAATAAGAGGTGGGTGGATTTTAGTTGTCACCAATCACAAATGAGACGTGTAAGACCGAAAATACTGGACAGCCCTGACGAACATTTGGTTTGACCAGCGGGCAATTCTAGTGACGCAGTCTTTACCGTACTAAAAGTTTTCGCGATCGCCTCGAGCGTCGAGCGGACCCTTGGTAAATCCTTTTATTAGGGGTACATTGTGTGCCGAGATGCGGGTGCTTAAAGGTAGTCACGTAGATAGTCAGCGACGCTTTCATTGTCTAAGGGTAAAGAAGCTTAAAAATAACAAAAACTCGTATCTGCGAGCCAAATGTTGAATTGCCCTGCACGTGGGCCATCGAGCGAGCTAGTCGTCGAGCAAACCCGTGCATGGACTTATTGACCCTTTTTTATGGTTTCAGGTACGCGTGAGGCACTCTTGCCTGCCGCGCCTTGGGAGACTGGATATACATTTTATTATACACGAATTTCAAAGTAACTAAATTCTATGCCATTTAAAGAAAAACAATAATTAAATCCTTGTTCGTTCCGTACGCGACGGAACAATTTCACTCCAAAAGTCCATTAATTTTTCATGACAATTGTGCATTAATTTTTATTAAATTTAATGGACATTGAAGTTACATTAAATTTACAATTTTTTAACAGTGTAGTAGTTTGGTTGCTGGAATGAATTATACACGTGAGTGAGAAAGTATACTTTATGGGTGTCGATCTCAGATGCCCTCTGAGGAAAATGATTTTTTCGACCGCTTTTTTATTCGATAATTCTTTTTCAGAAGTTCGAGATCAACATTTTGACCGACCAGATTTAGAAAAGCTGAAATGTTGAAGTTGAAAATGAAGACAAGCTAATATTTTAATAGTCTACATACCTATCAGAAGGTTGTCGAGAATATAGATTTTGAATGACTAAAACGTAGATACGCGCAATATCGAAAGCGGATAGCAAAAGTAAAAAAAATCGTTGAGGATCACATCAAAAGAGATAACAAATGTGAAAATGTGTGCGTGTAAAGGAGATATCGTTGTGTTTTGACCGATTATGTAAAGATGGGAGATATGATTTCGGCAATGGTTACGGTCTTAGTTCAAGAAATAAATCTTGTCTTAACGTTTCGACCCTGAGTCTGGGTCCTCTTCAGAAGTAATATATTTATCCATGTCATATTTATCCATGTCAACTGGAAACATTGTTCTTGGTTTGTACATGATTAACATGAAGGAAAAGTTTTCTTTTACAGAATTTATACTTAAACATTAAATATTAAAAATACGGGAAAATATTAAGAATATATTGTTGACTCACCAAAACTGTCAACAAGAATTTCAGTTTGTCATTTTGACGTGATGAAATCCACCTTGCGCAGGGAGGACAGCATCGTAAAATTTTGCTAACGGATTGTTGTTCACGAAAAACAAATTCCTTTTGTAAAAATGATCTTAGTTTAGAACTTAAGTTCTTTAGGAGAATCTATAATTCAGTATCAACCGTCTTGTCCGGTTGAAACTTTCTGTATGTTATGCTAATTTTTCTTGATTTTTTTTTTTGAGGTTAAAATCTGTCAGAGAGAAAGAGGTCGTTATTGTAACATGAGTAAAAGAAAAGAGTTGAGAAAAATTATGTTTGAGTGACCACGTACCAGAGTAAACGATGGTTTTCTATGTTTTTTAACTTTAGCCATAATATAAACAAATAATTTCAACCGGAGAAGCCGGTTGAAATAAAAACATGCAACGCTCGTCAGCGATGCTTGATCTACACAGTGCGATCGAACTATTTCCATGAGAGATGTGAACCTCAATGCAGTGATGTGAATCTTTATGAAACTAATGTTGTATTATCAGATATATTAATTATAGTGATTCTAATAAACGATATGTATAGGAGATTATAAAGTGTATGTGTGATTTATTTGTAGTGTAAAACAAACCTACGTGAAATTAACAAAATAATGAGTCACCATTCTTAGTAAAGAGACCGTCAGTTATCTTTTTGGTAAAGTTACCGTCATTATGAAAATAATATTTGTTTAGTTCGATTTAAGTTGTGAAATTGTTTTTTGCGTGCGTGTGTTTCGTAAGCTCTCGCTATCCTGCTGACAGTCCGTCTTTCTGATCGTTCGCTACTTTGACTTTTCGACTTATTGTTCGATCGCTATAATGAATTCGAAATTATGAACAATCTTAATATCCGTAATTCTAGATTTACAGGACGCAAACTTTTTAGTATTTGAATTTTCGTCTTTTGTAAGATTCACCCCTTGCAATATCGTCTATTCATATATTTATTCTCCACATAAGTTAATTTCGATAGGGTAAAAGTGGTGAATATGGCCCACGTAAATCAATGATATATGGACCGCTCCATATTCCCCACTTTTACCCTATATTTAGGTTCTCAATTTTTATTTACTACTTAAGGACTCTCAGACGACAGGCAGTTGTACATTTGAACGTTTCTTATTCTTCTATTTCGACATATCGGATGTTCCAACATTTTGATGTTTCAAAATTTCGAATCCCACCCCAGCGACTTAATCACGTGGTTAAACAACGCATGCATATTCGAGGGTCCTCGGTGCCGATCCGTAGGACGGAACACGTGCGGAAGTGGATTTTGCCTAAACAAAGTAAACTTCATTTCTTTTTATCTCTCCTAGCGGCAACAGTTCCTCAGCAGGCTCGCAGCGAAAAAAAAAGAAAAGTGCGAGGAGCTTTTACTCGCTCTATGCTCCCAGCTCTCCCAAACGAGCCATATCCCTTTCATTACCGCTCTTGCTCCCTTGGCTCGCGGCCCTTCTCTTCAACGCGCCGACGGGCGGATAGTGTAAAAAAAAATTAAAAGGAAAAATGTAAAAAAGCAGATGAAGGAAAAAAAAACGGAAAAAAAAGAAAAACAAAACCGCCGAGGGGAAGAGCGGTTCGTCGGGCGTATTATACACGAAACGGGTTAAATAACTCCGGTGTAATAACACTAGGTGTATTTTAATTTCGTGGAGGCCCCGCGGTGAGCGAGGATATCCGAGCTATGCGTTTAATTAATAGACGGTACCACCGGGAGGGGGAGGAGGAGGTGGGGGGGGGGGAAGAGTTGTGCGAGGTATGACAATCCCTATCGTTTATCCTTTTCCTATATCCGTTTTCAAACTGGTCCAAAGTCCGAAGGCTCCAGGTGCGCTTTACCACATTTCCATCCCCCTCCCTTCGCTGCCCTTCCCCTCCCCGCCAAATAAATAAAAATAAATAAAAACGAGGAGCTGCGGAAACCAGCGTATGGAAAACGTTGAACCCATACGTGTAAAAAAGCTCTCTCATAACGGCTCTCAGTCCGCTGCGTTATTACGCGGTCGCCGGGACTCGCAACCCTCTCGACACTGAGTCGCTCCGCGAAACCCTCGTGTTTAACTTAAGTCGGTGGGTTTTAGCGAAGGGTCGTAACTGGCTAATAACGGATACTCGTCGGGTAGGGTATAGCCATAGATACGCCGAGGGATGAGCCGGAGAGAACAGTGTTTTGCCCGGGAGGGGTTGGTCAAGAGAAGTTATGAAAGAGAAGGTCAAATATGGGCTCTATCCTACAAGCCGAGGGGGTGAATTCAGGAAATCGTGGAAAATCTACGAACGCGCGAGTATTAGCTTCCCCCTCCCCGACCCGTCCTCACCTGGGTTCTGCAGAAACTGCATACTTATTATGCACGAGAATCGTTGGAGGGAGGGTAAGAGGGTGAGGGGGTGAGAGGGTGAGCGGGAAGGGAGGGAAGGGTGAGGGTGAGGAACTGCTTGGCAACGCTAAAGCTAGCTGCGGACGCGAATCCGCGTATACGCGCGGTTGCGTTAAGGACTATGGTTACAAGCCTGAGGGAGGCAAGGTAGATATTGTGTGTGGTGGGTGGGGGAGGGGGTGGGGGGTAGTTGGAGTACCTATAATATGAGTAAAATAAGTATATACACGGGAGCGCGGGCAGAGCCACGGGTCGTTTATCCAGAGCGAAAGCTTCGAGCGCTTGTATTCTTGTTTCCGGTAGAGCAAAGGGTGGTTTGGCTCGCTCCGCTCGGGCTTGTAACTGCCCCGGCGTTGCACGTTATTGCGGCTGAATATTACTTTAACAAGTGCCGGGGCACGGTGATTCTGCATCCTGGGAGAGTGTAGCGACGAAATTAGTTTCCATTTTTAATTATCTTTATCCGACGACGAGTGAGGGTCGGAGGGTGTTTCGACGTTTCGTTTCCGTGCGTCTGTCTTTCGCTCGGTGCACGCGGGAAACGACGAAGTTCCCTCGAACCGTTATTGTAGTAAGGGAGCTCGATAATTGCGATAGTTCTTATCGAGATTCGTCCGGCGATCACTCAACGAATATTCGTTACGAATTAAATATTAATAATAATAATCTTCCGAATAATAACTTCTTAACAATTATTATTAAGAGGTAAAAAGTGATAAGGGATCAAACTCGACTTGGGACATAATAGTACATTACGATACGAGTACGATAAAACTTTTTCTGACGAGTGTGAGTTTGCAGCGCGAGCCGAAGGCGAGTGTTGCAATCACACGAGTTCAGAAAACGTTTTATGCACGAGTATCGTACGAAATTTTGTTTCACAAGGTGTGAAAATGAGGTTGTGCGCACGCGAAGCGTGCGTAAAACCGCATTTTACGCACCGAGTGAAATAAATAATGTTTCCATATCATTTCTTCTGTCAATTCGTTGAAGTGGTTGAAGACTGTGGGGAAGACCGGGGCAGAATGTGTTAGGAAAAAAATGCATTTGCTTTAAAATGTATAACTTGACGGGAGATTTAATTTCACCTTTTGCTACGAGCGCAAAGCCGAGCCCCCGGCAACTAGAGGCTTGGCGGACCGTCCAGAGGACAGCTCTCACGAGTTTTCCACATTCAGTCCTCGTCTAATGGAACTATCTCCCATATTCCTCCTAAAAAAAAAATACAAAAAAAAATTCCAGGGTATTATTCCACATACACATACATACATTGTATTCACTTCCTCACCGTAGCGTATCCACCAGGCAGCCATGGAGCTGCAGAAACTGCTGGAAAGATAGCTGAAAGTCAGGAGGATCTGGCAATGGGAGAACAAGCATGGCGGGTCGAGCTTCTGGCGAGAAATCGCTTAAAAGAACGGGGAACGATGGCCTCGGCGATGAGATAAAGAAAGAAGCTAGTACCTTGTAAAGCTCGTAACCCAGATGCGTCCCGTGTGTTTTATTGTCCTTTTACGGGCGACGGCTGGTGGCCGAGGGGACCACGAGAGGGGTGGAGAGGAAGGGGAGGGTGAACGAGGACGAAGATGAAGAAAAGCGGAGGTGAGGAGGCTCGAAGGGGATCCGAGATCGTCCTCTTCTTCGTTCCTCCATCCTCTCTCCTCTTCTCTTCGCCCGGCGCCTGGGCGACCTTATCCATCCATGGTACATATAACGTACCGTAAACCATAGAACACATCCCGCCCGCCATCTATACCTATACAGGCCATCAGGTCGTCTACGTCGAAAGTTTGGTACGGCCGACTGGAGAAGCGGAAGCAGAAGCAGAAGCAGCGGTTCTTCAGGGAGACGTCGTGAAACCCCGGAGTAAAGTGGATGGCTAACGGAAGCCGCTTGCGGAGAAGAGAAGATGCGCGGTGGGATGCTGCGTGGCCAACGGGATGAGAGAATGCCCCGGGGCACTCGCCTGCCGACTGCTGCCTTCTTCTGCGAAGACGTCGCATCTTCGATCTCGCTTCTTTACCGACCCTTTCCATATCATCCCCATAACCCCCCCCCCCCCCCCCTCCTTCCCTTGCCGCTATAAACCCTCGTATAGGTAACGCTCTGCGATCTCCCGGAGTGGAAGGAATTACCGTGGGGACTGCGTCCGAGGAGATTGTAAAATACGATAAACGAGTCATAAAAGAAAAATCGAAGGGACGAAATTTATTTGGTTCCGTTGATGAACTTTTGGCGGAGACAGTCTTGTGATTGATCCTATAGACCGCTGGCTCTCACAGAAGCTGATGAAGATTGTTTGACATTTTTATTTCGGTGAAGTTCATCTACCCTTGAAGTATCGGGGACTTTTTGCCTATCACAAACGACCATGCCTTCTTTTAAGCTCAAAAATGATATGAATAACGAGGAAAAATGTTGGGTGAGGCTGCCAGGCGAGTACCTAACGTTAGACGTTACGACTGCTGGTAATGTAGGTGGACGTACGCGTAACGCTCTGCGATCTCCCGGAATGGAAGGAATTACCCCGTGGACTGCGTCTGAGGAGATTGCAGAATACGATAAATGATTCATAAAAGGAAAATCGGAGGTACGAAATTTATTTGGTTTCGTTCATGAACTTTTGACGGAGACAGTTTCATAATTGAATTCGCGGAAGCTAATGAAAATTGTTAAAATTGTTTATTTCTGTGATCTTCATTAACGGGGACAAATGTTGGGTGAGACTATCAGGCGAGTACCTAACATCAGATGTCGTTACCTCTGCTTGTAATGTAGATAGGCGTATAAGTAACGCTCTGCGATTTCCCGGAGTGGAAGGTATTACCGCGGGAACTGCGTTCGAGGAGATTGTAATAGTAATTTGCGATACAAGTGCGGTAAAGCGAACTTTATACGCACGCTGTGAAGTGAGTCGCACGAGTGCGAGTGCTCCCTGTGGTATACGAGTGCGGCGAGTGCGGCTTACTTCACAGGTAAGCAAAACGGTAAAACACAATAAACGACATAATTAGCTGTCACATTAGCCAAGAAATACAACAGAACACGTTATAGAGGATCGCACACAAATAATAGCCGGTTTAATAAGAATAATGAAAAGAAACAGACAAAATAAACATCGTTCCGAAAAGGGCCTCGACCACGGTTGAAACGTTATTGATTCTCTTCACTAAAAACCAAAAAGAAGCGGATTGTGAAATTATACCGTTCCAAAGCCGCAGCAAATCAACGAAATAAAAGCTAATGAAGATTGTTTGATATCTTTATTTTTGTGATGTTCATTAACGGGGAAAAAATGTTGGGTGTGTCCGTCAGGCGAGTGCCTAACTTCAGACGTCGTCGCCGCTGGTGGTAATGTAGATCTCTCTTCGTTGTTCTTATTTTTATCTTAATTTTTTTCCATCAGAGGCAGAAACATCCAGGCTGACCTGACCCGTGAATCATAAAAGCGCGATACAAATGTGAGGCAATTTTTCCGAACAGTCCCATCAGAGACGAAACAGAACTCGCGCTTTCTTTCCCTCTTCCTGTCCGCCGTTGTTAGGCCACGCGGAGGCATGCCCCGGCAGCGCCAACACTATACATCCCATTTGCGGTTCTCGGACGGAAAAAGCCGAGAGAAAATTGCCCTTTCCGCGGCATTTTTCTCCATCCAACAAGGTCATACACGCAACATCGCGCTCGCCCCTATGCTCCGTCGGACTCTTCTCGTTGGATCTCACGGTATAAGCACTACGTGTCCCACGGATCCACCCCTACCATTCAGTTTGTTATTCCTCAGCGCTCGAGACTGAATCGACCTTTATTTTTCATCTCTTTTTTTTTTCTTTATCCCTTCCACGATCTCACTCGACGGTTATACTGACTTTGATAGATTTCGCGGGTTTCTCCATGACAACGCACAAAATATTTTCCCTCGCTCAAGCTCTGAACCACTTTCGGGTTTCGCTTCTCTCCTCATCCCGACGCGGATTCATCTCCCGCGAGGGATAGCGGGGCACGCACAGCTCCTCGCTCGCTCGGTCCTGCGAACGCAACCACCTACCTAATTGATAAAAATCTCTCGTGAAAGTGTGTTCGCCGGCTTTTCCATCCCCCTAAAAGAATGCGCGCGCAGGCTCCGCCAGCTCGTCATCCCTCGGGCGAGTCTAACGATGAATTTCATCTGACACGACGCTGGAGAACGGTCGACCCTACTCGCGGATATTAACCCGAGCAATATCCATAATTGGCCGCAGCTGATCCAAGAATGCGCGCATCGACAGTAGCTACGTAGTTCAGCATTATACCCCCGTCGAAATAAAATATATCGAAAATGTTTATTTGAAATTGGAAAAAATTGCGAATATGACCCACCCGATCAGCGATCAATGGTAGCTGGACCGGTCATTTTGCTTTTGTTCTACATTAACCGTTCACCTACAGACCGAGAATTTACCAAGACGCAACCTTCGTACGATTCTAATAACAGGTTGATGAGCTAAAAAAAATCTGTAAAAATTCGCAGACGTACCTTGGAGTGTTGTTTTTTTTTTATAACACAGAAGAAAATTTTTTACGGACATCCGTGTCATTTTGTGCTTAAAAGAAGACATGGTCGTTTGCTGCCGGCAAAAAGTCCCCCGTACTTAAATGGTTAAATTCGGTGTTTCGAATACAACCTAATACTCTTCTCTCGACGTCAACGCTCATGTTGGCTCCACGAGCGCTTTAGTTTTATCCGCAAGTTGTCGATTTCACCTGCAAAAACTTAAGCACAGGCAAGCGCATACCCACGATCTAACTGCTATATTCGACTGAAGCGATGGAAAAAGGCAAACGAGTGCATATGTCGCAGGAGTCAAATTGTCAAATCCCATAGGCTAATGTCGTTGGAGGGGATAGCAATGTATCTCACGATACACGTAAGCTGACGGAAGGAAATCGACGAAAAGAGAGAGACTCTGATCGACGTCGACGAGCGACAAAAGTCAGCCCTCGAGGAGTCTCATTATTTGTCGAGATTATTGTTAAAACTATTATTTAAATACTAATTATTCTGTCTTTTGTATAGTTAAGGTCTATCAAAATTGTAAAGTGAGCTGTGTGCGTGGCAAGGGATAACGTTTGCAGTTAAGTCGAGTTAATAAACTTATATTTTGTCGATCATTTTGTCCGTTCTATTCTGCTGATTTTTGAAAATGTATTTTCTCCCGAGTCCTTCAGTCGAACTCTTATATAATAAGCCTCCTTGTTGATTAAAAATAGTCAAATTCGAAAATATGATTTGGTAGTGTCGTGGAAACTAATTGGCGCCAAGCAATAAAATTTAATCCTGAAATGAAAAGTTTCAGAGCCCTGCCAGTTGAAGACTCCGGCCACGGCAGATGTAGGATTTTTCGGTTATAATTAATTGTCAAAAGAAAAGCCGGTCTCAATATTAAACCTATAAATTGCAATATATTTGAAGGCATATACAATAGTAGTAGTACAAACTTTACAGGCTTTATTGGCAACAATGTTTTACATGATAAAGCGAGTGTATACAAGTTTTCCGTTTGTGTATTCCTTTCCTTTCCTTTCAGCTTCGTCCTTCAGCCCGTGTAGCTCCGACGTATTTGCTTATTTGCCATTACTTAAGAAGAAGAGTGTGAGTGCGATGGCGTTGTACATGTCTTATTTTACGACGATTAAAAGCAACTATGTGTTGTGGAGGGTGTTTAGGATTTCTTCTATTGTGTCCTTCGGAAAATTGTGTTTGGGTCTTACATTCGGAGATCAGTTATTGCATAGGTTTATAGTTTCTAAGTGTGCGTGCGCGAATTCTGAGCTTAGGAGGTTGATGCGCCATACCACCCGGACACTACGGGTCATATGCCCACACTGAGACAAAGGATGGTATTTCCTACTATAACGAATAGTTCCCAGGGGGGACGTCTATATAGATAGTTTGTGATAGTATATACTCAATTGATTAAACTATAATTATAGTTACAACTATAATTACTTCCGTCAAATGTTTCACATGCCAAACTAAAAAGAAAACGGTTTTACGGGCCATACCACCGGAAATTGCGGGTGATATGACTACGCGGCACATCTTCCTGACCCTTGCACATACAATCTTATAATTTTCGGTGCAATCATATTGTAACCACATATACTAAAAACTGTGCAAACGGCAGGCCATTCGTTTGTCATGTTAATAGTATATTATGCTACAAGGGAGGAAAGTGTGTCTTTTCACGGAGCGTGAAGTTTGATGCCCCAGCGAAGCGAGAGCAGAAATTCACACAAGGTGAAAAGGCACTTCCTCCCGAATGCTGATTGTGCTCAAAAGTGGCCATATTTCTGTGCCTGCAACGGGGATGGAAATCAGCCGAGTCTTGACGAGCGGGTCGAAAAGCGATTTAGCGGGAGGAAAAGAGAACTCGTCAAGAATCGGCCACTTTCCACCTAGTTTCCACCTAGCTATTATTACTCCACGAGGGCGAAAAACGTTTTCTAACGAGTGTGAGTTTGCAGCACCAGTCGAAGGCGAGTGCTGCAATCACACGAGTTAGAAAAAGTGTTTCGCACGAGGGATGTACGAAATTTGTCATCACAAGGTGCGAAAATGTCGGTTTTAGGCACGCGAAGTGGGCGGCAAAGTGGCCATTTCCGCACCGAGTGATGAAAAAGACATTACAGGTAGCCATATCACCCACGTGGTCATATCACCCTAATAAGAGAATTGAAAGATTGTGAATTGGGTTGTTCGGGTTTCTTATCTTGATGAGCTTTCTTAGGACTATTGTTTCTGCGGAGTGGATGGTTTTTTTCGCGAGGTTGTTGCAATTAAAGATCTTTGTTGCTTGTTCTATAGTGATCAGTTTGTTACGATGCGTAATTTTGCGGAAGTATCCAGCTCGGGCGAATATTTTTGTTTTGATGATTGATGCGTGTGATGTAGGTTCAGTTTGTTGTCGAGAGTGATGCCTAGGTAGCATATGTATATATTTGGCAAAATATAGTTCATCTATATTATTCTAGTAAAATGATGTTTCTTTTAAATATTTTTCGATTTATGGATACATAGATGAAACCGTGCCGATAACTGATTGGTAGTTCCTTTCACCCACTATTCGACCCCTCTCGTTCCATTAACGAAGATCAGATCCCCCACCATTCATTTTTTTTCATTCGAGCAGCGGTCACGAATATAATCTTGCGAGGGTCCATTATTTTTCTTCTTCTTATATCATTCCCGGAAAATCTCGGAAAAGCTTCGAAGGAAGGGGGGGGAGGGGGTTGGTTTCAATTACGACAAAACCTCACAGCACTCGAGCCGATTCCAGCCACGATCCCTTCTTACGTCCTCTAATACCATCGCGCCTAAAATAATGATAATAATGCCTGCCAAAGGATAAGGGGATGGTTTTAGCACAGTGCTCTCGCTCCACCACTGCGGTCACCGAAAGCTGTGTGAACGGGATCGGATTAATTTTCGTCGACGAAGGAGGCCCGCCCTGTGCACCGACTAGGCGAAGATGAAGGGTGCGGATTCTCCTTGGTACACGTCTGTAGTGTGGTGAGAAAAAAAATACACACATATGTATATAGATAGATAACAGAGTCGCGGCGAGAGCTTAGAAGGGGGTCGATAATGCGCATTCCGACCGCAAAAAGCGGCTTACGTCGGGAGCTCGGCCAAAAGAGCTTCCAGCTCTTTCCGCCCCCTCCTTCTCCTTCGACCTTCTGTCCTCTACTCGAATTTTTTTTCGAATCTTTTTTTTAAAGGATGAGACGGGAGGACGGCGCTTGCACCCAGAAAAATTATTTATTTGACGGGCGCAAATATGTATTTGGTTTAAATAAATATTTATGCACTGAGAGAAGGATCTAATAAAAACTGCCGATCATCTAAGGAAAATTACCATAGCACATAGTAGTAGGTCACTAGAGCGCCACCTAAGGCGGAAGGTCTCAGATTTTCTATGCATTTTTACTATAATATCTACGAAAAATTCTTATAAATCCGGTACTTCCTGCCATAGGTGGCGCCCCAATTCACTACTACTATGTGCTATGGTAATATCTCTCAAACGATATTGTCATACTTACTAGATCCTTCTATCAGTGTAACGCACGCAATAATAGAAATCCTGAACATACTCCACAACACATAGTCGCACTTAGTCTCCTTAATATAAGTCGTGTACAACACCATCGCACTCACACTCTTCTTCGCAAATGAAGGTAGACAAGCAGACAAGTTACACGGGTTGAAGGACTCTGGTCGATGGCCCATTGGGCAAAGGAAAATACAAACGAAAAATTTCTAAACACCCACTTACTCATGTAAACATTCTGACCAATAAAATTCTTGTATTACTACTAAATATTTATTTGCGCCCGTTAAATAAATTATTTGTCTGGGTGTGGGTAGTTTAGGTATATATACGTCATATATCTATAACACCTCATGCGCATGATCGGCAAAAAAGCGAATTCACCGGAAGAGCAAAGAGAAAAAAGCAAGAGACAGGAATTTTCCCACGGGTTCGGTATACCCTAAGTCTAAAGCGGTGTTTTCTACCTACGGGTTTGTTGTTGTCGACGTTTTTCGTTGAGACGGAAGCTCGTAGGAGGATTGCGCCGGAGGAGGTTGAGATACGGGAGTTTCCGCGTAGCTTTCAAATTTTCTCTTCCATACGTTCCTTTTTATTCGCGAGCTTTTCACGGTTCGGTGCATCGATCACACGGCGAAAGGACGATACAGAGGGAAATATGCTCGAGTCTGAGAGGAGGAAGGGAGGGGGATCGGTCTTGAGGAGCTCGATTCTTGGACCGGCGGATCGAACAACCCTTAGATTGAAAGGGAATCTCGTCGAAGCGATGTGAGAAGAGAAAAGCGCATGAAACGGGAGAAGCGCGCGCGCGAGACGGTCGAGGAGGACGGGGCGAAATGGGGTAGACTAGTCCGAAGCTACTATGAGTGCTTTCACCTAAAAAATTAAAAATAAAAAAATGCATTACAATTCTTATTTCTTGTGCGCGCGTTATGTCCAGAGTTCCCATTTAATTAATTTTCTTAATTTTTCTGAAGATTTTTCGCGTTGGTCCGTCTTGCCCCATCCGTCCATTTTGCTCCCGTTTCCTCCTGCGGAATACAATAGAACGCGAGGTGCTGAGCCCTCCCTATCTCTCCTACTTGGTGTCATATTTATTTCTATTTTCCTCGTCACGTCGCTCCCATAGATATCCTGGAGAGGAGTCTCATCGGTGCAGCACGGGAGTTATTGATACGGACGGTTCGCTATCTTTTTTTCTCGTCTCGGCTCTCTGTACAGGGATAAGTCTGTACCGAAATGGCTGGAAAGCCTTTTCATCAATCCCTCTGTTCTCTTTCCGTTGTTTTCTTTCTAGCTGGCTGTGCGTCGCGCTCTCGCCACGGTTCGCTATATCTTTTTTGGGCGCAGAGCCGCGACAACCGGCTCTTATTATATCGATGGATGGAATCAAGCCGTTACCCGCGGAAAAGCCAGTGAAATATCATCGTGATTTTCCGACAAAGCGACCCGGCAGTTTGTTCCAAAGTGCTCGCGAATAGCGGGCATTTTTTAACTCGCGAAAACCCGCGAGCCGCACGGAGGGACGAGCTTTTGTGCGGGAGCTTACAGCGTGTCGCGCCTCCGACATAGCGACTCCACCACTCGATGCTCCACCCCCATGCCGGTGCTGCTGGTGGTGGTTATGGGTCGTTGTTTCGAGCGAGCCCAACATTCGTACATGCAGCGAAACCGGTGCAGGGGAATGTCACTGTAGTAGTATATATTTTTTTGAGAAATATGTATCTGTGAGAAATATATATTTGTGAGAAGTATACATTTGTGAGGAATATATATTTTTTGAGAAATATATATTTGTGAGAAGTATATATTTGTGAGAAATATATATTTGTGAGAAGTATATATCTGTGAGAAATATATATTTCTGAGAAGTATATATTTGTGAGAAATATATATTTCTGAGAAGTATATATTTGTGAGAAATATATATCTGTGAGAAATATATATTGGTGAGAAGTATATATTTGTGAGAAATATATATCTGTGAGAAATATATATTTGTGAGAAGTATATATTTGTGAGAAATATATATCTGTGAGAAATATATATTTGTGAGAAGCATATATTTTTTGGGAAATATATATTTTTTGATAAGCAGTACACAGGATCGTGGTGGAACCCTGGGAAGAGAGTTCTGTCACTTCTACAATGTGTACCTGCTGTCGCCTGTACTACAAAAGCTGGTAAAAAAGAGGGACTGAGGGAAGCGAGGATGACGGTGACGAGCCAAGACAAATTTTATCGTCACCGTCGCATCGGCGAAATGGTATTGCGTGCTATAATATTCTCGATGGTATGATAACGAAATTTCATAAAATTTCTTTGTGTACCCAACGTCACCATGAGGGATACGTCCCAGATATGGCTTTGAAATTATATGAAATACAAAAATTGCTGGAACAAAGTATTTTTGTTTGTTTGTTGTAAGGCATAGAATTGTTATTAATTATTTTTTTCCGTGCAGAGGTGAGTGAATTTGTAATCCGGATAACTACTCGAGCGGTCGTATAAACAATTTTTAAAAATTCTGTTGTTGCCACTCAAAATTCGACGAACGCAACAGAAATATATGAAGGTATGATATAGCTCAGTACAGACGAGAAGTGCGTGAAAATCCGCTGCGTCGTTTGACAAAAAAATCGTCAAAGAGCTATCTAGGCCCCGCCGGCGAGTGGAACATTAAAGCTGCATTAACGATCATATACCAACGCGGAGTTAACACAGCTACAGAGAGCTCTCGCGCGTTATCCACTTCGTAGACGAGCTCGCAAACCTTTGCGTGCCCGGCAACGAGAGTCGCATTCCCTGACAGAGAGAGAAAGGGACAAAAAGTGTTGAAACGTGTAAAAGTGCCGGACTAGAAAAGCGCCGTTCTCCGTTCTGGCGGGTCTGAGGCAAACGAAAAATTTTCACGAAACTCGCGCGAGAAAAGACACGAAATAATGAGATCAGAATAGTCGTACAAAACAATGAATAAAATAAAATAAAATAAAATAAAATAAAATAAAATAAAATAAAATAAAATAAAATAAAATAAAATAAAATAAAATAAAATAAAATAAAATAAAATAAAATAAAATAAAATAAAATAAAATAAAATAAAATAAAATAAAATAAAATAAAATAAAATAAAATAAAATAAAATAAAATAAAATAAAATAAAATCTCTCAGTGTTACAAGCTCTTGCAGTCTGCGGATGCGATTACGGTCGAGTGGCTGTTTCGCCGCGGTATTGCCAGCACCCTTAAGAGACGTACTCACGAGCTTCGTCCCTCTCCTTCTCCCTAAAGAACGTGAGATACAGACAGAGAAAGAGAGATCACAGAACGACAAACGCGGAAGCTGCGAAGATTTCTCGGCCCGTTGATGTCCCCGATGATTCATGAATCTACCGTTATAATAATGGCATCACCTACTCCGTGGTTTGCATACAGACGTTCACATAAGTGTATACACATACGCGCATATATCGCACATATACATATATATTTACGGTACACACAAGAAGTCCAATCCGAGTCTGGGCTGTACCAAACTGGACAGACGTATTTCGGTCAAGCGTACAACGGAAACGAGCTACTCCCTTGGGTAATATATAGTACCGAGCGCCGAGTGAGTTACGGCTCGTGACTCCTCAACCTTTCCGTACCGTCAACTATATAACTCCACAAACCCCTGGTGTAAAACACGCTTCGGCATATACGTTTTTCCTTATTAATAATAACGATCTCGATCCGCCTCAGCACGCGACCGAGAGAAATAAAAAGGAGCGAAAGCGACGCACTAAACGAGCGAAACAAAGCTCCGGGTGCTTGAGATACGCTACCATGGGGGAGATCGGTGCAAAATGGAACACCGGGGCAGAATGGACCACTGCCAATTCTTCGCGGGACATAAAAAAAGTCTTCCGCCAAGCGCAGAACAGACTCCATTTTGCCCCACGCTCCGCCCCCCTACCCCCACAACTTGCACCTTCTCTCGAGCGTCTCGCTAACGGTTTTACAGTGTACTAAAGTCATCAAGATTTTTATATTAACATTTTACCGTGCACTAAAATGCGTTTTATTAGTGGATGTATATATATGTCTGCACGATCCACCAGGAAGGTTATATCACTGAGATATATGTACAATAAATGGCGTCGAGAGGTGGGAAAGGAGGGAAGGGAGTGTATGTTCTTTCCCTTTTTTTCTGCTGAATCGACCCATTAGCGATAGAACTCGCGTTGCTCCCCGGTGATCTTTCTCCGTAGGGCAGCGACGTCGGGCCCGTAGGCTCGCTCACGTAAAACGCACCGGATCTATGGAGGGAAAAAAGAGCTTTGGGGAATGGCGAGGGGAGGGGGGGGGGGGGAGAGGTCGCGTGGTAAAACGCTTAAAGTCGTATGAGCGTATAGGCTGATACCACGTAAGATTTAAAGAGAATTGTGAAAGAATTGCGAACAGTTCTGGATGGAATAAGAATTTGTAAAAATTCAAGCATATGGAACGTGTTGAAAATATTGATTTTGCATGATAATAATTTCAAAATGTCAATAACTAATTAAACGAAAGAAAATAGTTCAACAAATAATCCAGAAATCCAACTTTTTTTAATGAAAATGATTTATTAACTTTTCCCGAATACGTATGAATTTTTTCAGAATTTTGTCTAATGTTTGAAAATTGCGTTTTTGTTACATTTATTAAGCTGTAAAAAAATTGAAAACTTGCAATATTCGAGCCTTAAACAAAATTCTGAAAAAATGCATACGTATTCGGAAAAGTTAAGAAATCATTTTCATTAAAAGAAGTTATGCTTCCGGGTGATTGGTTGAACAATTTTTTTATTACGTTGTTAATAACACTTTGAAATGATTATCATGAAAAATCAATCTTTTCAACGTCTTCCATATGCTTGATTTTTTTGAGATTTTTATCCCATCGAGAAGTGTTCGCAATTCTCTCTGAATCTTACGTGGTGTCAGTCTATACGCTCATACTACCTTAAACGCGTACCGGAGTCTTTGAGAGCTCCGACCCTCTTCTTCTCTCTACGCTGCTGAGTCCCTTCGGTTATACCGTAAGCGTGCCCTTGCTTCGCTGTATTCGCGGTGCTTTATCGCTGATACAGCACCGTTCTATACGTTTTCGTGCGTGTTACGTCCATGAAACGTCGCTCTCGTGCGGTGTCAGAGGGCGAGAGGAGAGCATCGAGGGACGTCGTTTGCGTTACGTACGAGCCGTCGTGTATGAGCGAACGTGCGGACGGGTCTGTGCTCACGGTGCGGGAAGCACACGCTAAGTGGTCCATTCAGTGAGCGACGAGCGAGCCCGACGAGAGAGAAAGAGATCGTCGAGCCGGCGCGGAATACATTACAGGAAGTAGCAGTTAAAAAGCCCTCCTTCATCGCCGTGGACCCAATTCTCGTAACTCTGCGATGTACACCGTACGCTTTAATTCCACCACTGACTTCGTTACCGCTTTACTTTTTCGAGATAAATTATTTTCACATCGATCGGCGCACTGTCGGTAAGAGCACTCAATCTCGATGATTCGTCAAGTCGGGGTCGGGACGGGATGGAGAATTCGAATTAGAACCGGCTACATTTTACTTTTAAAAACTCTTTACGAATTATTATAACAAAGAGCCTCACACTTTAGAAGCATCACGTTTAAAAACCGACATCCGAATCCAACGCGTCTCGCAAATCTACAAATGCATATGTCACCCGATCATGGAGTACGGCCACCCGATATTCTTAAACTGCAAAGAAACAGCCCTACATAAAATAAGAACCGCCGAAACAAGCGCACTCAAGCGTCTCACTCGCGTACGTAACCCTGCAAACCCTCTCCTCAACCCACGAAACTCTCTGCTATACGAAAAAACCGGAATAATACCAATTACAAATAGACTGAAAGATCACCGAGCGATTGGCTTGTGAAAACTTAGAATACATCGAACCACTGTTCATCCAACGACCACACATATCATCACTACACGGAGAAAAAGGATGGAATCTCCTACTATAGGGAATGGTTCCCAGGAGGGACGTCTATATAGATAGTTTGTGATAGTATATACTCAATTGATTAAACTATAATGATAGTTACAACTATAATTTTTGGTCATTGTCGTAACTGTAAAATGTAGACGTCCCCCCTGGGAACTATTTACTATGTAAGTTTTTCTCAGTGTACGCATAAATACCCTATACACACCATACACGAAACCCCCAAAGAATGTACAATGAAAACCATACTTAAAAACTGGCTCACTGCTGCACACTTACATACACAACTACTACACACATACTAATTCACACTCACAGATATCTAAATAAACCAAAGAAACTCTGGAGCTGAAGCACCAAGGTCGATGGCTCGTTAGCAGATATTGTTACCATGCATTCATGTAATCACCAAACATTTGTAACATACTTGAATGAGCGAGAACCACTGTAACATCTTGCTAATAAATTACTTATACTACTACTTATAATAATAATAATGATTATAATAATCATTGTAATTATTATAATCATAATAAAATGTATTGTTTTATTATATTATTACATGTTACTGATAATAATAATATAATATATTATTATTGTTATTATTATTTGTCTGTAATTACGCAAGTTGGGTGAATCCTACATGAACGTCAATATGGGAAAATGAAAGCTTCCAAGCGTGAGTATAATTCGCAGCGAGTTTATTCGGCGATAAAATTTCCCGCAGGAGTTAATTCCACCACGGACTTCGTTACCGGTTTATTTTGTCGGTATCGGAACAGGATGGGCGATTCGACTTAGAACTGGCCAGAATTTATTTTAAATAAAGCTCTTCACGAATAATAATTATTATTATAATCATAATAATATATTTTATTATTATTATTTGTCTGTAATTACGCACGTTGGGCGGATAATATTCAAAAATCAATGTAGTTAAATATGGGAGCTTCCGAGCGTGAGTATAATTTGCAGCGAGTTCATTCGTCGATAAAATTTCCCGCAGGAATTCCGTGAGGAACGCTTCAGCGCCTAGTAATTAATAGTCGGTTGGTTTTTTTTTTCTCGTGTAGCTCGCCGATATGGATCATATATGGGCTTACATAAGTTTATATATGAATCATACACGTTTATCCACCTGGGATGCTTCGATACCGTCCACGTCTGCCCTCTCCGAAATTTATGATGTGCGGAACATCAACGTGGGCGGGTGTGTGCGTATATTTGTCTCGCCTTCAGGCACTTGTGCATACGCGATGTCCCCTCACACACACTCGCACTGTATTTGAAATCGAAGCGAGAAAAAAAGGAACAAGAAATACGGTTTTTTTACCTTGCGAAGCATCTCCTCGAGGGACTCCATGTCCAGGGCAGAGTTGTTGTTCTCCGTTCGTACGGGCTGAACCATTTGTCAAAAAGTTGTCGGCTCCGCGGCACCGCACAACGCACTTGGAATATTTATTTATCGATCAGAGGGGTGTATATATATACACGGACCGTGACGTTGCGTAACCAGCGAGACGAACGACGCCTTGGTGTTTGCAGTTTGTATCTATAGTTTTTACTTTCGCGCACTCGTATTTTTCTTTTTTTTTTAATCTTTTCGTACCACCTAAAAGCGCCCCGAAGAGAGTATTATTTATCGTTGATCTCGTTATTATAGTTATTTTAATTCTTTCAAAGATTTGGGAGTTCAATCTATTCGTCGTCACCAGTCATGTCGCGAGATTTACTCGTAACAATCGCCTCGGCAATTTTCCTTCTTGAAGTCCCAATCGCTCCTTCGTACGATCTAAAAGCGCCCCGACGAGAGTATTATTTATCGTTGATCTCGTTATTATCGTTGTCTCGAGATAAAAAAAAACGGCGGATCGGGGGAGAATCAGTCGAAAAAAAAACCGCGATGGCATCGCGTGTCTTTCATCGATAAATAAGAGGTCTCGCAAGCTCGTTCGCCCGTAAGACAGTGGTAACGCGGTACAGAGGCACGAAGGCAAAACGAGGTATAACAAAAGGAAGCAAAGGGAGTAAAAAAAAAACAAGAAAAAAAAGACCGCGGAAAGAATCAGCACAGAGCACGGAAGAGAGGAGAGAAATATAACGTCGGCTCGCTCGCTCGCCTACCCGCTCGCCGAGATATATCTCTCATTTTAACAGGGACTATTTTAACCGACGGTATAAATTACGCGTCGCCTGAGACCGGACTATTCGTCTTTTTGGCGAAGAGACCGAAGAGCTTTCCGACTTTTCGTCGTATTCGGGAACGTGGCTCTCATCTCTCTATCCGACTTTGCTGCTTCGCACGATCGTCACAGCTTTCGGCGAGTCGGCTCTCCGCGCGCATGCGGGATCAGCGCTCGAACCGATTCACGTGTGGGTTTTTCACTGGGACGAGCTCGGGATGCTGCTGGACCAAAAGTTAAATTCGCGGCGTTTCGGTGGTAGACAATTTTCGGGCGAGTCGTAAAACACGTTTATATCGAAGACGAGACAGCGGAGACGAGACGGCATCAACGAGGAGAGACCCAGAGGTCCGGAGACAATCCGAGATACTTTATGGAGCCGGAGAGGCAGTAGCGAACGGAGCCGGAAAGATAAGATATAGGTATATATATATGTGTATGTGAAAAAAGGAGAGTAAACTATTTCGAGTGAAATGTATTTTTACGCCCCCGTTCGAGGTCCATCCACATCCACTTCCCAAGGCTCGTACAAGCGGCGAGGCGTTAAAGAAACGAGGAACTCTCGCGACGGAAAGAGAAAGGCCGTTTCCTGTGTCTTCGCCTCTTCGGACCTAATACGCGCGTTCGGTCCTTCAGCAGACGAAAGGAAACAGCGCGGGACGATGCTCGATCTCTGTCGGTGGAGTATTCGGGGATCTCGGCCTACGGTCTACCTTCAACTCGGTTAGCCTTGCATTACCGAGAACTAATTGAGCCACGAGTGGCTCGAAAAAGGTTGGAGAGATACGCGGTATCGACGCGCAGGACACTGCGCATGTGGCAGATCGCTGATATGGACCGACGCTCAACCCTTCGAGTACGATGACTTAATCGTGTTGCAAGAAATTATTGTTTTTTTAACTGGTCGATAATTTTTTCTATTAAAATTTGTATACAGTAATAAAATGATTTTTATGCTTGACGTTATGCTTTATAAATTTTCTTTGGGATTTAATGTTGTCCGTGAAATTTTTTTCACGAATTTTTGGATTTACTTTGAAAGAGTAATTTTCGAAAATGATAAAATAATATCCGAAATAAAGTGAGACGCAAGATGAATTGAAAATTTGCGGAAACGTGTGATTTTTCGTTTCGCTGCGACGGTGCCGAGATATAGAGAATTCTTTGTACAACGCCCGAGTAGATGCGGCCCATGGAGGTCAGACGGTAACTAAAGACGCTCGCGACGACGGAGACCCGAGCGCTAAATTGAACCATTCAAGAGGTTAATCTCGTTTCAGAGCCTCGAGTTTCTTTTTTCACTCGTGCACAGCAGCGCGATGCGAGATATTCGCGAGTCTTGAAGTTCGCGAGAGGAAGGATTTGTACAGTTCGGTACATCTCAGCTGTTTCATATTTCTGGTTTCTTGTTCGGCAAAAAATCCCGGAAGATTTTTAAGGCAGAGAAAAAAAACTCACATGTGACAACTCTATAGTCCAAACGACTTTGGTCTCAAATCTACCCATAGCAGACTCCACAGTCTAATCTATGTAGACCGAAGTCTACATGGACGGTACACTTAGAAGAAATGCCGCAACTCGAACAGTTATTTTCGACATCCATTTAGATTCGTATGGACCATACAGATCCATATTGATCCATATTGATCCATATAGATTCGTGTAGATCCATTTAGGTCCATATCGATCCGTCTAGATCTACGTAGATCTATATAGATCCATATAGATCCACATGGATCTTTAGTAGGCAAACTCACTCAACCCAATATAGATCTCCAACGAGTCTACCAGAGATCGCTGTTTTTTTACACGTCGCAAATTCGTATGGCAAAAGTTGAAACAAAGGTTAAAAATGTCCGTTTTTTTCCTTTCTTCGTCCCTGCCATTGGGTGAGAAGAGTGAGAGGCATCTCCCAACGTAAGGATGCTGCACGCTCGTTAATCCCCGTGCGCCGGTTCCGGCACGACAAATTCCTCCCTTTTACCCAAACTACCGTTCCCTCCCGGAGAGTCTCGGACGAAATGCAAATTTTCCACTCTGCAGGGAAGTTATTTAATTACCCCCGAGTTACTCGCCCCGTGGGCAGGATGACCGTGATGCGCTATCTGCTTCTTCTCCGCTCCGTCCCACTCCGGCTTGTTACTCCGGGTGGGCCAGTTCACCCGGTTGCCTCCCGCTCTCGCCGGGCGTAAACGTAAATTGGTCGGGATGCTGGAAAGTGACTTTTTGCGTATCTTCGGATCAGCCGTGAAACGAGATTACGAGCCCTGTTTCCCTCGAGGCAACTATCCGGGGAACGGAATCCGCGGTAGTACGAGCTAGGCGGAGTACCAGTACTTGGAGAAGAAACTCCTACTTGGTATCGTGAAACTCGTAACGAAGTGCGAGAAGGGGGCTGGGAAGGGAAGAGAGTGAAAAGAACCTGACGTCAACGGCTGCACTAGGCGCCACCCTTGGCCCGGTGCCTTTACCGCTGCAACTGCATTGCACGATCGGTGTATACAGCGATCCTGCCGAGTATTGGCTTCCGGCGTGTTCCAAACAGATATAGCTGTTCGCGCCGGAAGTAATCGAAGTATCGAAACACGGAGGGGGGGTTGAAAAGCGTTCGGGCAAACGAGCTTTGAAAATTGCAGTCGACAGAGCTGTATAAATTAGCGAGGCGAGTGTGCGAGGAAAAATACAGAGTCGGGAGAAAAAAGGACATTGAGCCAAACGGAGAGAGGAAAAAAGGGACAGGGGAGAAAATTGGCACGTCGACGGTAACGCGAACCGCGAAAACGAAGCAATTTTACTGTGAACAATTCCAATCCATCCGGCTATCTAGCGCGCGCGGCGATTAATTGAGATTTCTCTTTGGCCACTGTAGCGACGAAGAACAACAAAAAACACGCGGAGCATTGAAGAAGAAATAAAAAATAATTCTACCTCCGCCCTCTCGCCTCTCGATATCTATGATCTGAACTCTGCGTTCTCTCTTTTTTAAATTCCTTTCACAATGTCAAAGCGGTCGGGTGTTATATTTTCTTCATTTTTTTTTTTTTTTTTTCGATTACTATCGACGTTGCCATTGGCCCGGTAACGCTTTGACGAGCCAAGCGTCGATGCGTTTTGTCGTCGTCGAGCGAGCGAGTCGGACGCTGGTGTGATCAAAGGTTAATTGAAAAAGCCCTGGCTTCGGGCTTTCAGCGAACGCGGAGAAGCTCGTGTGTCTCCCAATGTCCGTTAACATTCGCGACCCGCCCCCCCCGTCCCCCTCCCCCGCATAGACCCCCGAAGCCGTTTTGCCTTTCGCCGTAATAGAGATGCACGGAACTGGTTACACCGACCACCGGCTCTGCCTTCCATTCGGCGAGAGTGCATTCGATGAGGGAGTCTCGGAGGTAGGGCTACTGTGTGCGGTCGCGCTTCGATCACCGCTGACCGGTTACAGCACCAATTCCGATAAAAACTTATACCGTACGCTATCTCATGTGCACACGTATATATACACATACATATGTGTTTCTCCCGATCGGTTAACTCGATTCTCTACCCCTTTCCATCCACTATTTCTAGGGTGAAAAAAAAGGAAACTATATCGAAGTCTGCCAATTCGTTTATGAACTCGATGCGATAGACTATATCGTTCCACAAGGACGACGGCCATTGTTACGTCACTCAATCCACTATCCACATGCGCCTCGCTACTACAGATAACACAAATATAAATACCACTTTGGTTTAAAAACAAAAAAAAAATTAAAAATTGCGCCGTAGCTCAAATTTTATTTTATCCTGCAGGCATTTTTATTGAACGGTTTTTTTTGTTTTTTATGATTTTGAAGTATCGCCGGAGATTGTTGTAATCGGAGTGATTTTATTGGAGCCACAGACGAGACCGCGAACGTACGTGTACCACCGAGGGCCGTGTACGGGACACTGCTGGAGTGTTTTGTGTCGCGGGGAGAGAGCCGCGGAGCGCGCGCTGAGAGCAACCGATAGGCGAAGTGGTGGAGGCGACTCTTCCCGCGACGACGTCACGAGCGCGCACGTTGCGCGCAAGTCCCAAACAAAAATACGCGCGCCCTCCGTCACACGGGCGGGCGCGCGCGCGCTGGTTTCCTGTGTTCGGGCACGAGAGAGTACACTCGAAGGAGAATCGTGAACGAAGATAGCGAGAGGAGAGCAGCCCGCCGAACTCAGAATCGACGGCACGCGCCTCCGCTCCCGCTCGCCCGAGCGATATACCCTTTCTCCCGGCGCGTCTGACCAAACACTGCATATACTACTCGCCGCCGATTGTGCACCCAATGGTGGATGTTTCCAACGTCGATTGTGCACAATCGGCGTTGGCATGCATTGTCGAAAGTACTGTTGCAAAACAAGAAACTTTCTCTCCTTACTTGGTTATTGTGAGACGAGAAAGAATTAATCGAATTTATGGGGATAATCATATGTATACTTGCCATTGATTGTGCATCGAGGAGTCGAAACTGCAAAGCTTCCCGTAGATAAAAAACAATACTTTATCTCGTTGAATACTTGGTATAGAATGAGAAAGAATTAAACGAATTTATGGCGAAGAAATCGGTCTAGTCAAAAAGAGAATTTACTACTTGCCACTGGTTGTGCATCGAGGAGTTCGGACTGCGGCGCCTGCTGCAGATAAAAAACAATACTTTCTCTCCTTACATATTTATTGTGGTACGAAAAAGAATTAAACGAATTTTCGGTGCAAATTCGATCTTTTTTCTCTGAGTGCCGCCATTATTACAATATTC
This sequence comes from Ichneumon xanthorius, assembly GCA_917499995.1. Classification (NCBI taxonomy): domain Eukaryota; kingdom Metazoa; phylum Arthropoda; class Insecta; order Hymenoptera; family Ichneumonidae; genus Ichneumon; species Ichneumon xanthorius. Next base: position 23,256,971 of record OU824203.1, on the reverse strand, counting down.
AATTTTTTTTTACTTTTTCTTAGTTTTTATCGACAGGATACTTTACATAAAATGTAATGGTTTTTGAATGTTTTGTTTCAGATTAAAAAAAAAAAACTACAGTTACCGCAGTTCGACCTGCGGCCTGCAGCTACAATTGGCAGCAGGCTGCTGATGATCACTTATTATCGATTTAAAAAAAATGTTTTTCGTGCCTTCAAATGTACAATAAAATACCCTAAAAATTTCAAAACGGTTGGTCGAGTAGTTGCGTTGGAAAAAAAATCCTGAAATTTTTCATCGTTTTCGACCATTTCTATGTATTTCCCCCCTTAATGAAAAAAGTGCCTTTACCACTTGCCACCGATTGTGTACGTAGTAGTCAACACTCCAAAGCTTCGCGTACATAAAAAACAATAGTTTTTCTCGTTGAATACTTCGTATGGGAAGAGAAAGAATTAAACGAATTCATGGCGAAACAATCGCCCCGACCAAAAAGTGCTTTTGCTACTTGCCACCTATTCTGCATCGAGGAATCCCGAGTGTCGAGCCTGCTTTAGATAAAAACAATACTTTTTCTCATCAAATACTTAGTATGGAATGAGATTTTTGTTTTGTTGTTTTAATGTATGACGAAAAATCGGTTTGACCAAAAAGTGCCTTTACTACTTGCCGCCCGAGCATGCCGGTCTTGTATCGCTGTAATCTAGCCAAACGCAGGAGAGACCTCAGATTCAAATTACAGTGATGTAACGTTTCTAGCACGGATGTAAGAAGCTTCAACAGAAGAGCATCCGGCTTCGAGTAGAAACAGCACGGATTTGATCAGACGCAGTAGATCGCGTTATCAACGCTCGCAATTCCCTTGCCACGAGGCTGCACTCGGTTCTCGGTACTCAAAGTCGTCCGACTCGGTATCTTTCACAGTTCACTGTGAAACGAGGATGGATCAACGGTCCGGCCAGATACGGGCTTTCACTACTGGCGCGCTCCTCAGTTCTCATTTGCCGTCTATTCACCGCTAATGGAAGTCCGCGCGGCTTCGCGGAACTCCGCTTGCACAGTAGTTTACTGTACAAGTGGGTAATCGAAGGAGGAACGAGGAGCGCACGGAAGTCGAGTGAACGCAACGACGCAGACAGGGTAGTGTACGTTTACAGTGAGGAATGGCCGGCGGAGAGTGTCGAAACTCGTCCAGTGGAGAAAGACGGGTCCGCGTATCTCGATCAGCCACATCGTCCGTTCGGTTGGTAGCAGCCTGCCACTTGACGCTACCACCCGAACACTAGCCGGGTACAAGCTCTCGGGCGGGACGGATGGAGGGATGGACGATGACATCGAGGTTCCGCGCATGTGTCTCGAGAGTATATCCCACACTATCTGTCCCCGCGTACGTACAGACCACGAGATATAACTCTCGTGACACGTCGAATGGCTCTCCGGACCGTCGCGCACACTTCTCCACATCGCTGGTTCTCGCACCTAAAACCTCCCCACCTTGCCCGACCGAAAGACGGCTTTTCCAACGGAGTACGATCTCCGCAGCATCCGAAACACCCCCCCGAGTGCAGGATCTCGGTCCGTCGAGTGTATCAGCCGAGCTCCCTCTCCTTTCTCTCTGTACGGCCCTCGGCAACTCGGCGCTACGGTATCGCACATATAGGATATGGAGGGAAGCTATACAGTGCCGAGAACGTTATGAGTTTAGTTTCGCAAGTGTCGCTACGCGAGACGAGGCAAGCGAGCTTGACAGAAACGAGATTGTGGCGACGAAGGGCCGCCGACGACTCTCTCGTGACTGTAGGTGGCTGCGCACAGGGTCGGGCCAATCGAGTTTCCCTCTACCTTCCACCTTCCACGTTTGTCGTCTACCCCCCTTTCCGAGGCTTTCGACATTGCTCTGTTACGAACAGAGAGACTCAAAGGCACCCTTTTTGCCGTCTGTCTAGGTGGAAAATCCGCTTTGACTACTATTCTGGTTTAACCCTTCGACGCACGGGGCTCGTTCTCGTTGCCGGCAGGAAACCGCGCTCACCTCTCTCGGCTTCGGCGACGACCCGGACTGTTGCAATCCACTTTGTTTTCCGTCCAATCAAAGAAATGGTATAAAACCTTTCTCTGCAGTTTTTTTTAAACAATTGTATGCATCCTCATAGACGAAAGCTTTGTGGTCATGAAAAAAATCAAATAAATCGAAATTTATTTGATTCCGATCCAAAAGATCGGAAAATCGTACTTAGAAAAAAATTTCTGGGTGTATGTGTGTGTCTGGCTCAGACTCGAATAATTTTAAATCAATTTGAACTCAAACTTAATCCTCAATGTTTGCTAAAATTTTTAGCAAAATGCTAAAAATTAGTTAAAATTTTACGTAGTTTTTAACTTTACTAAAAAAAGTCTGTGGGCATGCTAGCTCTTCTAAATTTTGAGCTGTCGGGCAAAAAAGTTGTACACAAAGGACCTATGATTGCCCGATGATCCTTATTTAATTTGGCAAGGATCGACTGAAGCGTTTATATTTTATAAGATTTTGAATTTTTTGAATTTCACAAAAAATTAGTATTTTCTTTCTAACGTGAGTTTCTGTATTAAACATTGAGCTCAGAATAAAATAAGTGGAAGTTTCGTGATCAGTTGACAAAAATATACAATTAAACAAAAACAAAAAAGCTACCATCTTTCATAGGGAATCATTGTAGGGAATATTACAAAAATTAGTGATTTATTTTTGTATTTTCAAACCGCCATATATATTTACTTCTTGATGGAATCTTGAAGACCCTAGCGCGACGAAAAATTTGAAAAAATATAATATGTAACCCTCACAATCTTCGTGTTTTATAGCAAAGACGTTCGGCTAAAACCCAAGGAATTTCTCAAAATGATATTTTGCATAATACAATATAAATTGAAAAATCTAAACGCAGTTATTTTCTTTTGTCAACAGAGCTTCCTCTATAAAGAAACCAGATAATCACGGAAAATTATTTTTGATAGAAGCTTCATACACAAAAGTAGATTGCATAAGGAAGCTTTGAAAATTCTCGATTTTCATGCTTTTCTTTTTGCAGTAAATTTGTCTGTTAAATCAACGATTTTTCTCGACCATTCTCAATCTCGTGCTGAATGACGATTAGTTGAAGCATATTAACTTCATTATTTACATTTCAGCTAACATTTTTATTTTCCTTTCATTTTTTAAATGCATAATTTATAGCACCAGCGGAAGATCCGTTATATTTTTTATCTCGGTTCATCTTCCTGTTTGGGAAGCGAAAAATGTTACCTCTCTTTCCAAGACACGTGTAATGATCGAGCGGAGAGTTTGGGGACCTGTAGATATTAGTATTGCAGATGGACGGGCGAAGTATCGAAGAGAGAAAACATATGGTGATCACCGGGATTCGAACCCGGATTAATCGGTTACTGAGTAAGAGCGCTAACTACTGCGCTAATGTCACCTATATGCTTCTCTCATTCGAAGCGTCCTCTTATATGCAATGCAAGGCCGTTACACACCCCCTCTTACTGAAATCGACGTCCTCGTCGACTGTGTAGAGTTGCGGATCTCGCATTACGCGATAACTAATACAGCCATGGTACCGGTGCCTATGTCCCTCGTCGGAGCTCTTCCCTCGCCCGTTGAATCCCTCGTCGCAGCTCTTCAGTGCCAGGCCCTTGCTCTCGTCGTCGGTCTTATCGCTTTGCGTGCCGTCCTGTATATGCGGTCTTCTAGGACTGTGTCTCATGCCGCTTTACCTAAGAGTCGTACCGTGGTTGCTTCAGATGCGTTGTGTGGACGTGTTGTTTTTGGTTCGATAACTTCTGACACCATGTAATGATCGAGCGGAGAGTTTGGGGACCTGTAGATATTAGTATTGCAGATGGACGGGCGAAGTATCGAAGAGAGAAAACATATGGTGATCACCGGGATTCGAACCCGGATTAATCGGTTACTGAGTAAGAGCGCTAACTACTGCGCTAATGTCACCTATATGCTTCTCTCATTCGAAGCGTCCTCTTATATGCAATGCAAGGCCGTTACACACGGAACAAACTTCCGTCCCCCGTCAACCCATCCAACCAATTTCTATGATATTTCCGGTTTAACTATTATCGTCTTGTCGTACGCGACGGTCTTCGTGAGCATGCGCAGCCTCCCTTCCGGTTCCCACCGTCCCTAATTGAAACTTTCCTCTCTTCCCGTTAAAGACTCGTACAGATGAAAATTAACTGTAACACGAAAAGTGCATGCTTTAATGAAACTCCGGGAAGCAGCCGAGTGTCTGGCCCTCCGGAGTGAGCGTTCAAATAGGCTCATATATATACCCCGTGCAGTCTCGGTTTCGAGTGCCCCCCCCCCCCCCACTCCACTCGCTCGTCCTACCTCACGCCGGGTGATCAATTAATTCGACTAGTTAATTAACCTGCAGCACCCGCTAGCGCCTAGCGCAGGAGAGAATCGTAGCACTTTCATTAGGTTGTAGAGAGGTGTGCATCGGTGAAGCGGCGGGCGGGAGTGCGGAGAGCCGGAGGAGGGTCGACTTGGGAGAGGGAAACGGCGGAAGGGTTCAAGGGAGGGGGGAGGTCGACGGCGGAAGGGCTTATATGCTGGGAATTTTAGCTAAATTCCTACGAGGTCGCGCTCTGTCGCGTGGACGGAATTTCGAGTGTGTTATACTACGGGGATATAACGTCGTTATAGTCGAACCTTGCTGAGCCCTAGACCAGATCCTACAATACTCCCGCCTGTCTATAGACAGCGGTAAATTAATCGTCGACTTTTGTACGCCCTATTCTATCCCATAGTACGATAACGGACGATATAACGGGACATCCGACGGTATATACCGTCGAATATTAAATATGTAATATACATAATTTATAGCTGTATAGGGGAGAGCGGGGCAAAATGGGACCGTGGGCCAGAACGCAATATTCCAATAATAGTTTAATGCCCCATTTCACCTCTTTCCTATTCATATTTATTTATATCCAACGCTAGATGTATTAATAGTAATAATACATCTAGCTAAATTACAACATATATACAGCTATATATATTTTACGAGTAATTCTATACTATTTTTATTATTATTAATATATATGTTTATAAATGTATGTCAAAATATAAACAGTAGTACGGTCGATCACGTTGCGGCGAGCTTGCAGAGGGTCGAAGATCTTTCGAAGTCGGCGGTACTAAGTTCCAGGAGCGCGCGGGTTGGCCGAGTCGTCGATGTAGTCTGAGGAGCCAGCGCATAAAGTCGCAGGCAAAGCAGACTATAGACGGGCCGAGGAACGGGGAGCTCGGAAGGCAGGTCGAGAGTCCTTCTCGGAGCTCGCTCGCAGACCCCTCGAGCAGTCGGCGAAAGCGTGTGCAAACGGAATCAATATTTAATTTTAGGGACCACCACGTATACGTTATTCGCGAGACTACTGAAGAAAGCCGAGCGTGGCTCTCGATAGCGGGATGGAGAGGGGGGGGGGGGAAGGTTGGTTGGGTTTTACTGGAGGAAAAACGCTTTTCGAGCTTCCGCCGGCTGGAGAGTCGCTTGAAAATCTTTGAAACTCGATAAGCGCCTTGCCGCGAATCTCTCGGAATTTGAGAGGCAAAGAAAAAGGAGAATGGCGACGCGGACGCTGCGGGAGTCCAAGGGTAGGGGGGGGGGGGGGGGTGGGATGGGATGTATGTATATGAAAGGGAAGAAAGGGGACCATCCAGAGAAAGAAATCCAACGATCGGGAAGAAGGTTATACGCTCGCACGGATTCCTCTCGTGTACTTTGGAAAAACCATTCGCGCCCGTTTATCCTGCAAATACCGTATCTCGTCTCTCTTCTTTCTCCTCTATCTCTCCCTCTCTCCGCCCTATCTGCTCGATTATACTACGTGCGGGCACGTCGACTGCTCACGGCAGTGTCGAACGTGCCGCAGCTTCTCCCCCCGGTAGGTTGCCTCCACGCTACTGGCACTCCCGCTATCCGGGAAAGGGCGCGAGAATGGCCGCGAATGCTCGTCGACAAAAATTGCCCCCCCCCCCCCCCCCCCCCGGACCGATCTCGAGTTCTTCTGCCGTCCCGACCATCGAATCAAAATCGGAGCTTCTCGATCATTTCTGCAAATTACGCGAGGGAGAAGTAATTTTGTTCTATTTTTTTTTTCTCTCAAACCTCAGGAGCAGTTCGGGTCATTTGAAAAAATTGTGCGATAGCTCGGCTATGAGGTGCGCTATGGGGTAGCAATGATGAGACATTTTTCTATTTATGAGAGTTCGGAATTTTGCATACGATATAATTTCAATTATTTTTAGATGGGATTATAATGACGCGCTGGGGAAAAGAGATATAGACGAAAAAAGGAAGTAGTAAGGGACTTTGAACAACTTGGTACCGAGAATAACTAATGTCACTAAACATTACTATTCGTACCGGTAATTGTCGAGTTACTGTTTAAAGATGATAATTTTACCGTAAAAATGGTGGTTATATTGCTAATCTGTACGCTATTGAGATTATTGGGGCTGAAGGAGAAAATGCACTATATTGACAATAAATGCACATTTACTTCTAATTACTGATAATATTAACGATATTAATATCACTCTTATTATTATTTATATCAACTAAAAAAAAATGTTAACACAATTCTGACACTTTCAGTAGATCTAACCAATTATTTTTTACACACATACCTAGATCAAATTTAAAAAAAACGAGTTTCTCGTTCCCATTTAATAGTTTTCCAGGCCCCGAACAAGATAATTAAAAGCCGCACAATAAACGCTCGAGGAATCGAGACTCGGTAACATTGAGCACAATCAGAATCGAACGGACGCTCTCCCCTTCCCCCAGTAAAAATATGAAAGGTGGTTGACAATTCTATGTGTGCTTTACGTCGCGACAGAGACGCGCAGATATCAATGGGTTCTCGCTCCGTCGATAGGATCTCAATTGTGTCCCGTAAATACTTAACGCAGAGCGAGATGCAGAGATGCGTATAGAATCGTTACGTGTACAGAGAGAGCCGTAGGCACAAGTTCATAGTTCTGTTTGCTTCTCCGGGTGGTACGCCGGTACGGAGAACAGAGCTTATATAGCCGCGCGTATCGTCGTCTCCGAGCGGCAAGGTGGGCTTTGTTCACTGTTCGCATTTCTATCTCCCTCGTCGTCCCCATTCTGCCCCCCCCAGTCTCCCCCCCGATTCATCAGAGCTTTAGCCTTCGCTTCAATTCCCAACCGAGCATACTCACCCTCTCCCGTTCTCTCGCTTTTGCAATTATTGAAAAACGTCCGAGCACCACCTCCAGCCTCCGCAGCATCCCTGTGCAGCCTCCCCGCGGTCCAGAAGACTCTCTCGATCGATCGAGCCGGAGCCTTCTTCTCTCTTCTTCCGTGAGAAATTCGCCCCCCCCCCCCCCTCCGCATCCTCTTTCGCATCAGCCCAGTTCGTTTTTTTTTTTTTTTTTTTTTTTTAATAACCCACCTTCTCTCCATCGTCGTCCTCGACCCCGTTTTCACTTCGCGCATAACCGTCGTACCTAACGAAATCTCGCCTTCGTCTCGTGTCGTACGACACGCACGAACGATCTGTTATCCGGTGTATCTCCGAGGCCGGTATCATCTGTTTACCGTACCCAACCGAAATCCTCAACTGCAAAGTTTCTCGAGAGCCGGGAGATTCCGCGAGAATTACGCTTTAGATCGCTCCGATTCAACCCTTTATATGTGGCTATTTGCTTGGCGAATAAGCCGTCTCGGTCCATTCCCCGTCCAAATTGGACGTTCTGGGTCCGGCGGTCCAACTCCGAGTAACAAAGGCAGCCGCTGGCAGCGAGGACGGAGGAAACACCGTGGCCGCGCGAGAGTAACGGGTCGAGAGGATCTTGCGAGAGGGAATCGTTGGCTGCGGTCACGGCTCGCGTTCCTCCAGGAAACTCCTATTCCGGGGAAACTCCTTTGGGAATCTGGCATCCACTCGTACAGTTGTTGGGAGGGTAACGTTGTCGCGCGCTCTCGCTCACCCTCTCACGACTATTGTACACGGTAAGTTGATGAGCAAACGAGATAAACCCCCGCGAGATTGAGAGAGACGAAACGGCGTTAGCTAGTTTACTCGGGAATTTCGACGGTTTTCCACAACGACCGGACCGGCGAGTCGGTATTACCAATCCCGACTTGGATACACCAGATTAGAGGCTATCCACGGCCTCGACATGGAAAAATAACGAAGGTCGGAACTTCGATCTATCTCTTTGGAGGGAACTACGTGAAGCCGAATCGGTCGGTAACCAAAACTGTACGCCGAGAATAAAATCAATTGCGTTAACAAAATGTGCGCTTATTGGTGGCGAAACAAATCTTTGATTGATCAAAAGGATACCTCGTTGATCAAACTAACAGGCCGTCGAATCGAATGTTTCTTTACTTACTACGACAATTATTACCTTCGATCATCCAAAAATTTGTTTCGCCACCCGTAAGCGCTCATTTCGCTGATAGAATCGATTTCTTCGCCATTTCAATCGATCTTCGACTTTCGGGAATAACGTCACTTGTTAGGGTCGATAAACCGCCGAGCCGACGTCAATAATATGGTCTTCTCGCGAGGAGTTTTTGGCTTTCGGGAAAAACGATTACAGTGTTCATTACCGACTCAGGCCGGTAAAACTTTGCGTAAAACTTTACGCAAAGTATCGTGGATCAATGAACTATGATGGATGGTGATTTTGGTTAAAACCCTGGATTTGCAAAGCCATTAACTGGGTAGTATTTTTCGAGAGATGCATAAAACTGTCCTCTATACGCTTTTAAGTAATAAAACATTCATTTGGCTGATGCCGGAGCGACCCAAAATACTTGAAAACCTCGTTTTCAATTAAACAGAACCATTATCCGATTTTCCTCTCCGGCTCGTCGAAATGACGATTCACTTCTGATTAATTCAACGCTCCCAATTATAACGAGCGAAGTAACATTTTGACGAAATTCTCCCGACAAATATTCAATCGTCCGGAAATTTCGTGATTCTCGGTGAATTGAACGGTATTGTCGACAAGAGCGTACGACCGAATTGATATCCACGTTTCATTTCACCCATGCGCTTTCGACCGCTCGTATATCCGATACTACAGATACGCGAATATTATATTCAGTTTGCCGAGGCAAAGGACGAACCTCGATCGGAAGTGAGGAGTGAACGCTCCGCGTTTAATATAGCCGGTGTGCCAGAAACTATAAAACGTCCTTTCACGGGCGTTAGAGCGATTTTGCACATGGCCCGCAGGAACATTTTGCCTCGCAGGTTTTCGTTGTTTCGCTGGGTAGATGTGCATACGTCAGGGACACGAACGTTTATCGTCAACGGGCGCCCGGAGGGTTATTGTCATCGTTTTCACACGCGGAACGCGTAACGACGAACAGGAGCTCACGCACACAGTGTCTGCGCGGGCCATTCGCCGTGTCGCGTTTAAAGGCCCAGGAGTACGGCGTGTATACACGTGGAACGTCAGGTTATTGTAACATTTCCAGCAACGGCAGTGGAGCACGGTACGATCAAACCTGCAAGCACGATGGGTATTGTCGCAGCACAATGCATACATCCGCCCGATGGGTATTCGCACGCAAGCCGATTACGCTCGTTCGGACAATGTATGCCGAGAGGACCGTGACTACTGTGCGCACCTCGCTCTGCTCCGAATGCAACGCTGCGCGTAGTTATCGCGCTATGCGGTCGTGTTTCATTTCGTCGTGGCATTCGGTACTGCTGTGAGAAATATTGAAACGGAGAAAATGAAAACTAAAAACGCGAAACGCGCTTGGAGAAATAATATCTTCTTGAGTGTTTTCTACACGATAAAGGAGGTGGGACATCAAAGAAACCTTCCTTATCGACGGAGGTCCATAATATTTTTTTCTATACTTCTGAATTATTTTTTCTTTTAATGTAAACATATGGTCCATTGACGATGAATTTTTTTTTTAATTACAAGAAATAATATATTACATACAAGAAAGTGGGAGAAGTGCGCGCCCCACCAAAAAAAAAAATATTGCACCGACGTCCCGCAAATAAATATATATTTAATTTAAATAAATATTTATTTAACTCGACTAAATATTAAATAATTATTTGTGTGATACCTATAAAATATTGCCGAGTGTGAAGTTTGCTGGTCGATCGAAGCGAGGACGGAAATCGCACGAGGTAAAAATCCGCTCCCCTACCGTGTTGCATACGATACTTTTTTTCGACTTCGTTCAAATAGCCTCATTTCTGGCGTCGCAGAATCGTTATATTTGCCAATGACCATTCCTTCCGCCGGAGGAATCAAGTTTCCAGAGGGAGTAATGCGCCCCATTACTCCCTAGGGAGTAATGAAACAGGACTGCGCCTGCGCGCAGGTTAATATTGCTCATTGGTCAATAATAGTCGATTTTCCGCCCATATTACAACCAAGGAATGTGGTAATTTTAGCGATATCGGAAAAAAAGAAATTGTGGACCTATTGTGCAGTTAATAGACATTTTAGAGCCTTTTCCGTGCCTATTCGGAGCCTGACGTAACTAAAATTCGCGGAAATTCGCGACAATGCAGGATAGATAATTATACATACTTATTTTGGCTATATCGTATATTTTCATTTTATGAGACTGTTTTTATTTTTTTTCTTCTCTTTGTTACGGTATAAGCGAGTACATTTACTTATTTCTGCGACGTACTCTCTCAGTATGCTGTTGTTCGATTACCGATAAGTCTACGTATCGCGTTTGTAATTGGGTTCAGCCCGTAAAGATACCAATAAAATTTCCACCGATACGGAAACGAGAAATACTGGGGAATGTGATGGAACTCCTCGTGTTTACATTTCCGGAGTTTACATTTCCGGAAGCTCGGTACCCCGAAACGCCCAAATTGCGGAGAAACGCAACTCCAATCCAGTCTTACAACCCGAGCGGATTCCCGGCTTTCTTGCCCGATCCCTCGCGTTCCGATCTTTGCTCCGTTTTCCGGTGGTCCATCGGGAAGTGATGAATCGTTCGCGAGCACATCCATCATAGTCATAAACAGAACTGCCCGCGGGGGGTTGAGAAGGAAGGAAGTGCCGGGGCTTTAGGGTCTCTCGTTACGCGGAGGATCGTCTAGGGCCATTCGGAACCGCGTGTAACCGGGGATATCGTTCCGTGTATTCGCTGCTGCTGATGGTGCTGATGCTCCGGTCTCTCCCTCGCTCACCGAGATAATTACCAGCCGATATCCACCAAGCGGCAGGATTATACCGAGGCCGCGGCCCTCAGCCCTCACTTTACAGAGAATTATCTCTTCCTGATTTTGACAGCCTCCGATCCCCCTCGCGCACGAATGCCCACGCCTGCCAGCGAAGATCTTCCCGGCTCTCTTCATCCCTCCATCCCTGTTAAATGAAACTCACTCGTAACGCTCTAACACACGGCTCTAGCATTACGATTATAGGACGAAAATGGGAGAATTAAGAGAACGACGAGAGAACCGAGTACGGAAGGGAAACCCGGAACCCGGGCGTTATTCTCGTCGTCCTCGACGGTCCTCCCCGTGCGCTCTTTCATCGGGTCGCGGATTAACGAGCGGAGCCCAGACTCGTCTACACGTACGTGCGTTGTACCGATTTTACGTTACAGTTTACAGTGCATAGACACCCCGGGTTAACAGCTTGAGTGTTCCTCACGACAAGCCCCCCCCCCCCCCCCCCCACCACGTTACACGTTGGTAGGTTAGAATTAATCTTATAAATAGAAGGTACCGAGAAGGTTCCCGAGCGCACTTTGCCATTCTTCGCGTTTACCGTTTTGCCGGCCCTTGCCGTGTTATCTATTTTTTTTATTCATCCAGCGGGCTTGCAATTTGAGCTTTTTGCAGGGTTAAAAAAGCGCCTCATTCAACGCTCATTGCTTTCCGCATGATTTTTTTTTACCTTTAATGGAACAGCTTGAAATGTTATATTTTTGGTAAGGGGTAACTTTTTTGTTTTCTGACGAGGCGGCATTCTATAAGATAAGGTAAAACAAGCGAATATGCACAGTAAAAAATAAGTTTGTTAAATAAATGGCAAAGTCGTTTGATCAGGTTTGAATATACAAACCTGTCCTTTTATTTCTGGTGTCATTAACAATTTTAGTTTGTACTTTTGTTTGTGAAACTCGAACCGGTTGATGCGATCGGAAAATTAACATAAAAAAAATTGTGGACGTTTATGGACAATAAGTTGTTGTTAAAAGTACAAACTTTTTTGACTGGGTGGCCCAGTCAATGTATCATCGATTTTGCGTGTTTAACCATTTGACGGGTGAGCGTGGCCGAGTGAATCGACGCGCACTTCACGACGCAGTAGGCCCGGGTTCGATTCCCGGCAAGCACCAAGATTTTTCTGTGGTGTTTTTATCTGCGAGAAAGTGGTTCGGAAACCACTATAATAGTCGATTCAGAGGAAAGGTCCAGCGCCTCGGTATGAGAAACCGAAAGACTGGAAAGTGTCACAGGTTCGATTCCCGAGACTTCAAGTCCCGTAGGTGAAAGAAAAACGGACGAACTGACACCTGACGGGGCGCGACGAAGCTCCGGGCCCAAGTATCGAACCGGCGACAAACGGATAAGGACGAAGGAGGAAAAGTGAAGGAGCCCGTAACCCTTAGGGGATCGATGCGACCACACAATACCCAATACCCCTTTGATGGGTTATTTTTAAACGAACCTTTCTGTTCTCACTTTTTCGGAAAAAAAAATTATTTTTTTATAATGGTAAAAATGACTGTTAAGAAAAAAAACTGCGATTGAAAGGGATAAGCCATATTCGCCACTTTTACCCTGTAGGAAAATTTTGCGGTGGATAAAAATTTGCCCGAGCTCGATTTTCACAGTGAGAAAGAGACGGTGAGGCTCCGCCTTTCGCGGAGTCTTTTAGCGAGGCGCAACCGGAAGACTGAATGCGAAGCGTTCGGTTCGGTGAGCGAGGTTTTCAGCATTGAATCACGCTATCGTTCGTGTTCCGCTAATGCGGCTTCGGATGGAACACAATAATACAATACCTATATAACACGGGCATTGTTGTTGCTCAGCCCGGTATGGAGAACGAACCGGGGCGTCGAGCTTTCGGCGGTTCTCGGTTACTTCATTTATCAGGGCGAACAATAGAAAGTTCCAGCGCCCACGCTCGGATGAGCCCCGCGCATCATCGCAAATCGAGAATAGGCGCGAGAATCGCACAGTGAGAGGCGAACCCGCGACGAGCAGTCGGGGATCCGGATCAAGCCTCGGGGTTGAATGAGGGATGAAGGCGGGTTGGATGAAAAATCATTTGGGGAGAGCGCTCGAATAACCGCCAGGTTGATTTCGAAGAATCGAGCATCGATGTCAAGATGAGACTTGACCTATCGCGTATTACACGCATGTTGAAACGATCGATCGATCGACGCGCCCGGTGTAAATAGTCGCAAAATTTTCCGTTATATTCATAGTTTTTCAATATATGCACAGTTTGTAATTATACTGAGAAAAAAAATGGTTGAATTAACCAAAAGTCGCGGTGACATACGTTCAAAGTTGTTATTTGTTTAGTACAAATAAGGCATTGTTTTGTTAAACGACTATTTGCTTCAATTTATTCAAAATTTGTTGACTGAAACAAAGATTTTTGTTGTGACAACAAAATAAACCTTCGAAAGTATGTCACCGCGCATTTGCTTAATTCAACCATTTCTTTTTCTCCGTGTACTATATTATATTACATATTTATAGATTTTTTGTTTGAATTGACACACTTCGATACGGGATTGTGTAGTTATTTGTAGATAAAGGATGAGATCATCTTTTGTTTTTTAATTTGTAAATAATAGTTAATCCAATCATTTTATACTTCGAATTGCCAATATATGCTGGTCCACACCCCAAAGTTCATAACTGTCCAAGATGTTTGTCGAAACTTGATTTTGTAGCTGAGATATTCGGGTTCTTTTTTGATGGCCGATGCTTGCCCCCCCAAAGAAGAGGAATCCGACGCTTAGCGCTCGGTTCCGTGTTCTTTCTTCCAGTTTGATTCGGCGATATTCGATTAACTCCCGTGTGAAATGTACAACGGAACGATTTGCCTTTACGCAGTCGATTTTATCTGCGTAAAGGCAAAATAAAGTTGACGAGAAATTGGCAAAGATCGAACGCAGAAGAGGAGCACCGGTCTGGCTATTATCGAGAGGAGGGATGATTGGGAGTTTCGCCAATTTGCCAGAAGCGATACGCGATATCGGGTCCCGATTAAGGCACCTCCCTCCGAGAGACTCGCCGAGGGGTGAGGAAAGTGCGGTCCGGGGATCTTTTCAATTAAATTTGAAAGTTGGCGAAAGCCCGTGAGGTGGAGAAAGAAACAGGAGGGGGGGGGGGGGAGGGTGGGCTTTAGTAGCAGGCAGTGAAGTAGTAGCAGCAAGAGGATGAGAGAAACGAGAACACGGAAAGATCGAGTGGATAGAGAGGATAAAGCAACTCGACCGAATGCGTTTTTTTTCCTCTCCCCCTCACTTTCTTCTTTACTTTCGGCGGCGCCATTCTCCGTCGCTTGAGTAGCCTCCAGTCGTTTTTCTCCGTTAGACTATCAGGCCCTTATCGCCTCCGCAGGGAACTCTTTGACCGAATCGTTCGATAAAGGAACCATCCCGGCCGCCTCTACCGCTCTGCCTATATATTTCCCCGTTTTTTTTTTTTCCTTCTTTCCTTTTGTCTCGATTTAAAAGTAGCCCGCTACTCCGCTTTCTCGCACTCTCTTTGCCCGACGATGGACCTCTCCGGAGACGCAACTTTACTTTTTTGTGTTTTCTTTTTTATTCTCCCCTATACACTTTTTTCATTGTTTTCCTTTTTCCTCTTCGTCCTCGCCACTCGGTTCGTGTGTTTGCTCCCTGGCGCCCGCTCCAATCCACCGCACGTAGCTTAGACCTCTCTATCCAAAGAGTTTCCGTGAAAGGGTTCGAACGATCGTACCGTCGTGCATCGGACGGTTTTATGTACTCTCGGCTGGAATGTACCATGATCCACCGAACCCCCAGTTCTTCCCACAGCTCCAGACTCAGGCTCGTCCCGAACGATCCTCGATGCCTTTGAGAACCGTTTTTTCTCTAATGATCGCTGATGATTCCTCGCAAACAATACATTCACGATTCATGGCTCCACGACCTATTGTTCCATCTTCAGGAGATCGTTCCATTGTCTTTTCTCCCTTTTTTTTTCATGGTTCTTTCACTTCTCTCTCTTTGCCGAGCTCACGCAAAGAGTTCCCGATAATTCCGACAGATCTAGGAATCGTTCTCCGGTCTAGCTCGGCGAGGCTGCTGGCAGATTCCGGGCGCAGCCACTCGTTCCGGCTTCCTCGCTCTCCTTTCCGTGCCGCGAACAGCCGGGGAAGCGTTAATAATAATGGGAAAACTTGAAGGCGAACTCGAGAGGGGGAGTGTGTGTATTCGCTGGTACAGACTCGTACATGGTATTAGTGGAGCAGCGTTATGCGCTGACATGGAAAGGCGTGCGGGAGGAGAGCGCGGAGGAGCCGCGCTTCTCTCCTTTCAGCCCTGTACGCCCCCATGACAAATTACACCCGGGGGTTTTATTGTTGTTCTTCTTGGTTCTTGACTCTCTCTCCTCGAATCTCTCCTCTCTTTTGCCGCGCGGCGACGTACACGCTTACGGGAGAAAGAGGCTCCTCCTTCTCTTCCTCTTCTTCTTCTTAGCGCCCGGGTTTGTGGCGACTCCTCATGCTAAAAGAACTTCCGCTTGTCGGTTCTGCATCTTCCTCTCTCTCTCTCTCCTCTTCCTCGGACTCCCCCGACGATACGGAGATTTCCCTTTCTCCGTCTACAGCGCGGGAGGCTAATTAATATTTTACCCCGGTCGGGTCAGTGCTCCACCACCGGTTGCTCCGACTCCTACGAACCTTTATTCCACTATCCACCTACAGATCCCCCCTCCCACCTCCCACCTCCCTCCGGCCCAGCTCATCCAGCTGTTATACCAGCTTCACGGAGCGAAGTTAAACTTGTCGGATAATAACGGCGTAGTTTTGCTTCTCGCACGGTTTTTGCTCGCACCAACCGAGGAGGAGCCTTTACACACTCTCTGTTAGACAGGAATGGGATATTGGTCGAAGTTTTCGCAGAGATTAAAAGACGAGGCGGCAAAGGGTCGTAATCTTTCCTTTCTTTCTTTTCTTTTTTTATGAGAGTTTTCTTTGCGCAAACCTCGTTAGAGATATTGCAACGTGTAGACACGTTGTTTAAAATGTATTTTCACGATATTGTAACTTTGAGAAAAATTTATCTAGACTGAAACTTACCTTTAATTTCAAAAGTTAAATCTAGGGTCATTCACGTACCTTCCTGATTCTCCTCTTTAAAAAAGGGTCGTCTGGAATTGGCCTAAGGGGTTAACGTTTGAGCCCATGTAGTTCAATTCGTCACGACGGTTGTCAATCGAAGCCCGAAGTTATCACCGGGCAGACATTTTGCAATGTTACATCGGGGCCTGGTCGGGATCTGACCAGGATCTAGTCAGACCCCTTTCGGCCCCGTGCTACAAATTAATCCCCATATTGGATGAGAAACTGGAGTAACAAACGAATCGGAAGAGCCGTTCAACTTTGCCACTACAAAGAAAGTATTAAGTCTCTCGATACATACATACACGAATTATATTGAGTTAAATCCAGGGTTATTCAGATACCTTCTCGGTTTTCATCTTTAAAAAAGTGGTCGTCTGGAATTGGCCCAGGGGTTAAAGTTCGAGCTCAAGTCGTCAATTCGGCGCGACGACCGTCAATCGAAGCCCAAAGTATCAGTCGTAAAAATTTTATAGCGTTACATCGAGACCTGGTCGTAGCCCGGCCCGGGACTTGTCGGACTTCTTCCGGAGCTTGCATCGCACCACGATGGTCGCCAATGGTCCACGCCCGAAGTATCTCTGGCAGAAATTTTACAGCGTTACATAAGAGCGTGGTCGGGATCTGACCAGGACCTAGTCAGGCCCCTTTCGGCCCCGTATAATCCTCCAAAATCTTAGGGAAGAACATTCGAACAAATAAATTCTTATATTGGATGAGAAAGTGAAGTAAGAAGCGAATCGAAAGAGCCATTGCCTTTACCTCTACAAAGAAAGTATCGAGAGGCTCTCGATACATATATACGAATTGCTTATCGGAGCACTCTCTTCTCCGTCCTCGCGCATCCACCGAGTCGCGACGAAGACTTCGTTCCCGAAAGAATAAAATACGCGAGGGACAACGGGAAAAGATAAAAGAGAAAGAGAAGAAGAAGGAACTCTCCTACTCCATTTCTCTGTGGCTGCCGGACGGGGAGGGTCGGTTTCGAGAACGGCCGGAGCAGTGCCCGCACCGGCCCGCTCTCCCCGGTTTTCCGGCCCGGACCGCCACCTTCGCTATATATATCTCCTTTTGACAAGCGGATAGACCGAATGAGAGAGCGAGAGACCCAGAGATCCAAACAAGAAGATAGAGTAAACGAACGAATGCCGGCGGGGCGTAGATGGGCAGGGGCGAAGAGAGGGACGAGAGAACCGGTGAGCTTGCGCTTACACTCGTATATCTCGAAAATTGGATTCTTCAGAGATTCGAACAGTGATAAATTCTCTCACGCGTAACCCACGGGAGAAATGTGTGCACCACCTCTTCATCTCCGTCCCGCTTTCATCCCCCTCGCTTCGATTGTATTTATTTTTTTATTTTTTCCGTCCCTCGACGAAGGTCCGCGTCGCCGGCGGTTTCTCTCGCGTCGGATAAGTGGCCTCCCCACCATCTACCCTGGTGTAACTCTGTCCGACGGACGGTACTGAGGTTCGAAATAATCCTTTTCATTTTCATTCTTTCGACCGCTACTTTCTTTTTAATTTCAATATTTATTTTATTTTTATCGTACGAATAAGCGAACCGGCAGAAAGAAGGAGTCGAGCGAAGAAAACGAGCATCCAGTGCGATTGTCTTCGTATAATACCGTTGAAACGAGCCGGCCGAACCGGACCGTCGGGAAATCGGTGAGGAGCACCAAAACCCCGCGTACTGTTCGGCCAGGCGCAATAACGTTCCTGCCATAAATTTCCGGGCGATAAATCGCAGCGGGTCGCGAGAATGGCGGGGAGGGGGTGGTTGGCCGGGGGGGAGAGGGGTGGTTGCACCGCCGCCGAAAGTGGAGTGGGAGGAAGCGCGAGAGGAGAGGAATTTTGCCTACAGAAACGCGTTTCTCCGTTTCCCTGTGTATTTTCTCTTTCACTTTCTCTCGTTTTCTCGTTTTTCGAGCGAGGACCTCTGCACGCAATTAACACGAGGCTCGTATAAACTCCGCGCTACCTCGCTCTCGCCCTCGGTCACTGCGTAATTTTCTTCTCCCACTTCTATTCCGCTCTCTTTCCCGCGGCCCGGAGGCTTTTTGGGTCCTGTTGCTGACTCGCATGAAAATATTGTATTGAGTTTCCACTGAGGGGGTAGAGCGGAAAAATCGGAAAATATGTAAATATCGAGTCGTTAATTCAACGTGATTTTTAAGACCAATTGCAATGTCCTAGCTCGTCCCTGTCCTGAGTTTTACGAATATCGGCTGAATAGGGGGTGAGTTTCCGGCAAGGGGTGGAGCAGCGAAATCGGGTAATGGGAATATGTTGAGCAGTTAATTCAACGTGATTTTTATGACCGATTGCAATGTCCTAGCTCGTCCCTGCCCGGAGATATACAAATATCGGCTGAAAAGGGGGTGAGTTTTCGGCAGGGGGTGGAACGGCAAAATCGGGTAATACGGATATGTCGAGCGGTTAATTCAACTTGAATTTTCAGACTAATCGCAATGTCCTAACTTGACCCTCTCCTGAGTTGTACGATTATCGGCTGAAGAGGGGGTAGGTTTCTTGGGATGGGGTGGTCCGATTAAATCGTAACTAGTCTCATTTGAAAGCCTTTAAATAGCCGTTAAATAATCCGTCGGTTAAAATTGTCTAGCACTTACCGTTACCATTATTTTGCCTGTGGTCATCCCAGCTTCATTGGCAGTCAGAGAGTCCACACGTTTCTACCCTTAGGGGTGGGGCGGAAATTTTTTTTTGGGGCACGAAAATAGCCTTCAATTAGCCGTTAATTATGCAATAGGTTTTATGTCAAAATTCCAATGTGGTCGTTCTAAGTTATTTGACATGCGATCCTAAAACTACCCGGCACGCCATGTAGGGTAGGAAGGGATAAGATCGACCGTTTTTTTTTCGGTACATAAAAAAATTCTCAGCTTAATTGGAGGGCACAGGTCCGTTTCGCCACACTCTCCGCGCCATTGAAAATCTCTACAGCCTATCATAGAATAACTCGCGCGAAAAATAAACTTTTTGGATTTGTTTCTTAATGAACAAAGGCCGTCACCCGAATGAAACCTAGGATATTGACTTCGTGGGATTCTGAAGAACGTGTGAGTAAATTTTCAAGCTGCTAAGTCGATCCTGGTACCTTTACCACGGGAGATGTTAAACTGCGTGCGCGAAAAATAAACTTTTTGGATTTTTTTCTTAATAAATAAAGGCCGTCACCCGAATTAAACTTAGTCTATTGACTTCGTGGGATTCTGAAGAACGTGTGTGTAAATTTTCAAGCTGCTAAGTCGATCCTGGTACCTTTACCACGGGAGATGTTAACTTGCGCGCGCGAAAAATAAACTTTGTGGATTTTTTTTCTTAATAAATAAAGGCCGTCACCCGAATTAAACCTAGTCTATTGACTTCGTGGGATTCTGAAGAACGTGTGTGTAAATTTTCAAGCTGCTAAGTCGATCCTGGTACCTTTACCACGGGAGATGTTAAACTGCGCGCGCGAAAAATAAACTTTTTGGATTTTTTTCTTAATGAACAAAGGCCGTCACCCGAATTAAACCTAGTCCATTGGTTTCGTAATACTATGAAGAATATTAGTAAAAATTGTCAAATCGCCATGTCCAT
>OU824203.1:23199597-23236800 GCA_917499995.1 Ichneumon xanthorius | reverse complement strand
TTTTTCAAATTTTTAGATTGTGACGATGAATAAGTCCATGGATTTAAAAAAATCTAATAAAAATCGGAGTGCTTTTGAGACTCAGTTCAGTCATATAAAAAATTGCGTGCCCAAACCAAGATGTGAAGGGTCGAAATGGTAGGGAATGACGCATATAATATATCTTGAGCCAAAATAAAAGTCAACTCACGTCGGAATCGTCCATCTCGTAATCAGCATCCCCCGACAACGATGTACTCCATACGAAAAGAGCGGCGAAAACTACGCTCGGCTCCGAGATCATAGATCGACAAAATTTTTCGAAAAATGTATCCATTATACCGAAAATACATTCGAGCCTCGTGGACGGTTCAATCTTACAGACTACCAGGGACGCTTGAGTTCTGACTTCCGTGTTGTCATCGACGAGTAAATTCAAAAGAGACGTCCACCAATCTAACGATAAACCTGTAAAAATCGTTCGGTCGATAACTCCCTAATTAACTGTCTCTAATTTTTGACGTTTGCGAATTTTACTCACAGGAATCTGCATGCGAATTTATCGGTTCGACAAAAAGATCGCGCATAACGGTGGAAATAGCTATTCGGCAGCCGGTATCCGCCGAGCCCATCCACGTGTTATCCAGGAATGTCTTGTAGATAGTCCGTTTGTAGTCGACAGATAAATATTCCTCCTGAATGAAAAACAAAAATATATCAATTAAATATTATTTTTATCTCGGAAAGATAGTTACTCATTTTTTTTGTTTAGATAATTAATTAACGTCACCTTGTAACTCTGCGGCAATTTTCCGTAAGCTTTGCCGAGTAGTCTCATGAAGCTGGGGCTCTCCTGAAAGTTTCCATTTTCCATGTGCGACACGAGAACAGTAACGACGAAGCTGCACAGGCTGTTGAGACTGTGAGTGTTCAGCTCGAACGGACCGTCGCCCTCGTCCGATTCGATAAGAACCGTGTACAAAAATTCATACACGACGTCTTGCAGATCCGGGTCCAAAATTTTACCGATGATATTGTTGAGCGCCACGAATATCGCGATATCGATGAATTTTTTGTTCGAAGTTTTGTTGATTATTCCGGCCACGCCTGACCATCCGGCGATCTGGACTTGAACGTTGCCGTGCGAGAGAATCGAATTCCACGTTACAGCGAGCGAGTCGGAGCTCTTGTCCCGATGTTTGTCCGGGAATACCCGATGCTCCATCGCGGTAACGAAAAGCTTCGCTACGGCGAGCTCGTAGATCTCCCGACCCGGGCGTTGTTTAAGTATCCTCGACATGTTCAAATGCGGCACCAGACGATCGAACGCATTCTCCAATTCGACGAAGTCACCGCCGGTTTTCACGAGCTCGCGTAGAGCCGTTACGTAAGCCGTTGCCAATGGAAAGCAGGCCGATCTGTCGTTGTTGCTCTGGAGATTCTCCACGATCCAGCGTGAACCGGCGAGAAAGCAATCGACGCGAATTTGTGGGACATCCCTTATCATGAATTGAGGGCTCCTCATTATCTCGAGAATTTGAAGCATGTAACCGTGAAGAGCGTTAAAAGACAGGCCCTCCGTTCGACCCGGCAAAATCTTCTCGAATAGCTCGACGACGAAAGTGTGCACTGTTTTCTCCGTCAGCAGAGGCACCAAGGCTCGCGCCGCTAACTCCCGGGTCTTGTAAACTTTGCTCTTGGCGCATGCCGAAACCAATTTGATAAATTCTTCGATCTATAAAAACAAAAGTAGCGGTCGATTATTATTATTTATTATTATTGTATATTTAAAGAAAGTAAGTTTTACACTTTTTAAATCTGCTTCTATATAGATGCTCTTCACGTAAAAACGTACAATTCGATTTTGTTCTTGAAAATATTAATTGACTCTGCTTCAATTGCATCCACTGGTAACGCGATCCACGCGTTACTAGTTTGAACGACCAATCGGCACATTTGTTAGGTGGAGAATAAATAATGTTACGCACTCTTATAATAAATCAACCAATTATCTATATAACATTTGTGAGTGCAAGTTCGGCTGATTTATTATAAGAGAGAGTATGAATTAATATAAAAATGGTATAGAAACAAAACAGTACGGAAATAAGGGTTTAAAATAATTGTCTGATTATTATATGTAAATATAGGAAGAAATACATTTCTAAAGAGGACCAGCAATTTGGCCGAAACGTCAAAGTTAAGATGTAAGTGTACGCACATTATTCTCCACCTTACAAATGTGCCGATTGGCTGTTCGTAGCTGCAGTTAAGTAAAAACATTTCTGTTCATTGACCGTCACAATCTCATCTCAAATTTGTATTAAATTAGCCCGTTTTTTTCAAAATTATATTACTAAACGTACCTTCCATTTGGAGTCTGCGTCGTCAGAATTAAAACTAGGATAGAGTCTTGACAAAAGAAGCAGGATAGATTGAACGCTAGGTTTTATGAGAGTATCGCTCGAGTCGACGAAAGCTTGCAGCTCGTTGAGCATGAAGGGCAGAAGGCTCGGATACCTCTCGAAGAATATGCGTCCGGTCATTTTATTGTGCAGGGTCAAATTAACGTGATCCTTGGTTCTCTGCACACCGAAGATTCGTGTTATGAGAGAACTGAATAACAACGTGGCGGCGTTGCGTTCCTGCGATTCGAAAAAAAAATCGACGATAAATTCCAAGCTTGCAGATCGCTTGCAAAATAAAAAATAAATGTTCGACGCACCGCCCAAGTTTTCCCATCGTAACTCCTAATCGCAGCGCTCAATCCATCTGCAGCGTAAGTCCTTGCCAGATCGCCGAGCTGCGCGTGCTTGAACAGAGCTCGGAGGATATTCAGAGCGTGAGTCTTTATCTCCGTTATAGTTTCGTGATTAATCTTATTGTTCGAGCCATCGAGACTCTCGTCATTCTTGTTGTCTGTGTCCTGCAGATCGGAAAATATCGTTTCTTCGTACATGAGAGATTTAGTCTTCGCCGATATTTCACTGCCCTCCTCGAGGTCGGTGAAGCCAAGTAAGATTTTCATTATCGAATGAAACACAGCTGCTGAGGGATTGCTTTGAACGAATGGATCGGAAGCTGCGAGAGCCTGGGAAAAAGGCAGAAAAAATCTGATCCGATTGCGAATACGATAGCATCGAATCGACAGTAACAATGACTATACCTGCACCATGAATGGAACACCCGCGCTTCTCCTCGTCGCGCACAACTTGGCATTACCCGGTGACAATCCCGAGACGGCGAGCAGCAGATGATGAAGCCAAATTTTCGGTAACTTCTTCAGACTCTCTTGATTCAATCTCCACAGTCGAGTGCACAATTGTCCGAAGCCGACGTGCGCCTGTTCGAAAGCACCTCTGTGTTTCGTCTCGAATAGAAGAGTTACCAAATGCTCACCGATCTGTACCAACTGCGTCTCGTTCAGAAGTCCCGCGGCAGCCTTTTCACCGACTATCGGTGACTTTGCTGACAAATAGCCGAAGAGAAGACTGACTTCCTTGACGGTTCGCCACGAGCAGAGAAGCACCATTTGCGGTGTGACCGTGGCGAACCCCGTTTCCGGAACGGGATCCAAAGTGTTCGACTCCATGTCCATTGGGAAATGTCCTTCCGGTGACGAATTGTTGACGATCTGTGAGACGGCGTGATTCAGACGGAAAGAGATCTCGATCACTTCGCCAATCGTACGGGTCCATGCTTCGGGATTTTGCTTGACAACTCTCCTGTTTATGGATAAAAGCGAATTTGAATGTCAATTCAAAGTGACGGAGATAACTTTGAAGTTTGATTATTCGAAGATTTTGTTTTTTATTTACCCGAGATCGCAGGTGCCGAGTAGATTTCTTATGCAGAACAGATAGCCGTACAGCGAGTGCTTACCGGAGGCCGCCACGATGTTTTCTTCAGCTAATTTTAGCGGGTCCTGAAAAACCATCTCTGTATTATGCATCGATACGTAAATTACACGGCAGGCGGTAAAAAAGTTTAGTACATTCAACAAAAATCTCGTGTCCAAAAATGTCCACTATCTTTCTTCTGCGCAATTTTATAACTTGTTTGTAGTTAAAAATACGATTCCGCGGAAGGAAATGAAGAAATTATGGACCCTTAATGGACAGACGTTCGTTGAATGTATTAACCTTCTTTACAGGGCGAAAGAAAATTTTTCTTTCAATTTACCTTCAAACGATCGACCACGATCGCGATCAATCGCAGAGTTGCTTGTTCGGCAGTTTCCGCTGGTAGATCTTCGAAATTCGTATAACTTGAAAGTACATCCTGTATTACAGGTGACAGCAGACAAATTTTCAGCATGTATGACGCAGTTATACTGTCGATCGGTCTTATGCAATTTCCCAGTTCCAGAGCCACGTTAATTATTTCGCGCACTCTCGTCGGGTCGTCCAGTCCGAAGAGACGTGGATCGATGCCTCTCGCAATTTTGTATATTGTCTCTTTGTTAGTCTCGTAAGTGTCGAGCAGAAGACACTCGAACAGTTTGTCCGCTTGCTCCTTGCTCCAAGCCGAGTCCCCGAATTCCTGCTCCAAAAATTCTTGTCCCAGTTGCAGCATCTGCAAGCTCGAACGCTTGCGGATGTGAGTGGATCCGGGACAGAGACCCTGGATGCAAAGTTCACGAAAATTTAGAAAAAAAATTCTGTAGATATCTATAAGAACCAGAGATTCCTCAGCCATCCGAGCTGCTTCTTCTCGAAGTTTCTCGTACAGCTCGTAAGCGGTGTCAACTTGGTTCTCGCATTCTCTGATCTTCTCATCCCGGGCCACGTGCCGGCGCAGAACCGCTAGGCTCTCCTTGATACGTTTTAGCGCCTGCAACAAAGAAAATACAAATTAACTTAAAGAAAATAAATGAATGACATTAACAGGTCTACTGTACAATATAGTTCACTGAAACTGTACAATTTACTATTGTAAATTGTATAGTTCCAGTACATATATATATATAATACAATATAATACAATTGAATACAATTTCTGAGAAAAACTTTTTTTAAAAGTGATAAATGTAATGCCAATATATCAAATTATCTACGATACAAGAATAATATATAATCGCTTTGTCACCGACAGCGGTGGATGCACGGTTGGCGCACGGTTCCGGTTGTCTCTCAAGTCATGCACAATCGTTCGCGGTCAGTGCTTGGATGGGCGACCGCTTAGCCGTGCGCTAGCTGGCGCATCGACCGGTGGCAGGAGGCGCTTTCTTCTGAAACTTGGGTGTTTCTGCATTTTACTCAAGTGCAGAAATACCGGAGGATCAGTAGAATATCGCCAGCTGTACCGACATGGGTTTTCCGCAGTTTCCCTGTGTCCTCGGCGAATGCGGTACAGCTATGGGGAAGTAAGTCGCCTGCGGACGCACGGAATTAGAGTAGGTTAGAGAAGTGCGGGTAGGAAAGTGTTAGAATAGGTACACGGTTAGGCTAGGGGGGGAGTTAAGGTAATAACCTCTAAGGGGTATACCTGGAACGGAACATTAATTTAAAAAAAAATATATAATTGCTTTGTCAATGAAACATTACACGCAAGGCTATAATTTTATTTCTCGTCGATGTGTTCTGGATTGTACATTGCGTACTGCTAATGTTCGTGTTACCTTTTTGATCAGCGGCACATATTCCAATCTCTCCCCCAAATTGTATCCCAGAAACTTAGTCACGATGTCCAATTCGATCTGGCTGAACGCCTGCGTACTTTTCTTCGACTCTACCAAAACGGCAAGCGTTGCGAGCCTTATCTGTGAATTTAAGAGAGGCTACACGTTGACGGCAGCTATAAATTTTTCGATAATATTTTCATTCACCGATACACACTTCTTCTTCGTGATGCCGCAGACACGATTCCAGCACGTCATACTCCAATCTGTTTCTCCAGAGAGTCTGCTGATTGGCGACGCTCTCCTCGTCATCGAGTTCGCCGCCGTTCTTGAGAGTTCGCAGTTCCTTCAACAATTGCAACAAATTCTCGTCCATTGTATCGGATAAATTGATCACCGAGGAGCTGTCAGGAGACATGTGTTTTTCTCTGACTTTTCTGAGCTTCTGCTAGACACGCACCATGGGGAACATAACCTTCTAAACCACTACTGCCGACATGCTGCCATCTTGCGTATCGAAATGAAATATTTTCTCTGTAGGTATTTTTATCTGCAGGTAAAAATAAATCTTGGTGTAAACCCTTTTTAAGGGCATGTGGTACAGACTCAGTCGATAACAAATCGCCTTCCCCGTTTTCTCCAAAACGATTGATACGACGAGCAAAAGCAAATTAGGTTTTCATACTTATATCTGTTGACTACAAAAACCCAATTTGATTTTGGTCGAAGTATCAACCATCACGGAGAAAATAGGGAAAGCGATTTGTTACCATCGAAGCATAGATACGTCTGTATCACATGCCCTTAATGCCTGTTTGTTGAACGACAAATTTGTGATATTACGAAGCACTGATTTCAAATTGATTTTGCATTGAGCATTGATTTTTTTCCATTTCGTAAAATCTGTTACAATGAGTGGAATCGATTTTTGTTAAAATTTTTTTTCGTCGTTCGTTCTTTTTTATTATTCACACGCAAAGTATGCACGATATTCACGTCCATTCAGTGTATAGGATAAATTGATTACAGTAGAACCTCGATTATTCTAACCCGTCGGGACCGAGACCAGTTCGGATAATCGAAAAGCACATTTTTTTACGGCATTATAACACTTGTGTAAATACCACATATAGAAATGAAATAACAGTATATATTAAACTTCAAAATATTTTTTCATCACTCGGTGCGGAAAAGGTAAAACCGCAATTTTCGCACCTTGTAATGAAAAATTTCGTACATCGCTCGTGCGAAACACTTTTTCTAACTCGTGTGATTACAGCACTCGCCTTTGGCTCGTGCCGCAAACTTACACTCGTTAGAAAAACGTTTTTCGCCCTCGTGGAGTAATGTACTATTTATCCTGACTTCGCTAAAATAGCCACATTTCTTGCATGCAATACTAGCAGAAAATAGCCTATTATTGACCGGTGATCATTACCAACCTGTGCGCATGCGCAGTACAGTTTCATTACTCCCTAGGGAGTAATAGGGCTCATTACTCCCTCTGGAAGCTCTATTACTCCCGGGGAGTAATAGTCATTGGCGAATATTACGATTTTGCGACGCAAGAAATGTGGTTATTTTAACGAAGTCGGGAAAAAAATATCGTATGCGACAATCCCACGCACCACGAAATGGACCCAACGTGGCGCAATATTAGCGACATGCGCGGCACATGTCGCAAAGATTGCACCAACTGCGTCGTTTTTGTGGTGCTTGTCGCGGGCTGAGAAGGGAGGAAGTGCATTTTCCTCCCTTGTGGCATAATATAGTATTTTAACATATTTCCGACATCGAACTCGTAACTCAAGGGTTCTGTGGCATAGCATCGTCCAGTTTGAAATGCCGCTTGTAAAGCACGCCAGCCACGCGCTTTTGAGTAACGAAATCTCGAAGTCGCTTCAGTGTGATCTATATGTATGTAAGGCGATTGAAACGATTTGATATTGAAAGTAGTCTCTGATGCGCGCTGTGCGCCTCTGCTGGGGTGGGTAAAACTGCTCGGGAAAACCGGAAAGCCGTAAATGGAGTCATGGTTCTGATCACGATCTTAAGAGCATGTGAAATACCGCGGTCGGTAATAAAAACTGTAATCAACTTTTCTCGTGGATTCTGGCATATACGGTCAAAAGAAAAGTCTCATCGGAAACGAAAATAATTTCGGCTTACCATGAGACTTTTCTTTTGATCGTACATGCGAGATCCAGTGAGAAAAGTTGATTACAGTTTTTAATACCGGCTGAGCCCGGGATGGACGGGGAGGGGGTGTTTCATATGGTCTTAAGGGGAAGTGAAAATTCGCGGTCGGTAATGAAAACTGTAATGAACTTTTTATCAAGGGTGCTAATTTTTTCGAGGAAAAAGCAAATTCAACCCGGATGCGCACCCCTGCTTGAAATTCCGAATAGATGCGGATGAAAGAAACTTCTATCCGTCGATTATGTGTTTTCTGCACGTTTTCCCGGATTCAACGCAGATATGTACGGAAGGTATCATGTGATAGTACATTTCGATACGAGTGTGAAAAAACTTTTTCTGACGAGTGTGAGTTTGCAGCACTAGCCGAAGGCGAGAGTTGCAATTACACGAGTTCAGAAAACGTTTTTCGCACGAGTATCGAACAAAATTTTATTTCACAAGGTGTGAAAATGGGGGTTTTCGCACGCGAAGCGTGCGAAAAAACCGCCATTTTCCCACCGAGTGACATAAATTATATTGACGTATCCGTGTTAATCCGTATACACTTATACAGTTTCTATCGTTCTCTATCCGATCGTGTATGTTTTCGTAATATATCGCTATCCGAATGTTTCCGCATTAATGTTTCGTTCCGTTTCTATCGCTCTCTGTTCGATCATGTTTGTTTTCGTAATATGTCGCTGTCCGAATATTTCTCTATCCGATCATGCATGTTTTCGATATATATCACTATCCGCTCATTTCCGAATCAATATTTCTTTACGTTTCTATCGTTCTCTATCCATTCATGCATGATTTTCGTTATATATAATCCGAATATTTCCGATTCAATACTTCTTTCTATTTCTATGATTCTGTATCCAATCATGAATGTTTTCTTTTCATATCATTACATATTTCGTTATGTGATTGTAAAAAAACTTGTATTTTGCTATAACATTCGGAAAGGAATATGAAATATATATGGACAGCTAAGAATCAAAAGGACGGAACCCATATACTGTAAGATAGACATTACGCCTTTTTATTTTTTCGCTGTTGATATATTTTGCGTCCCTTTCGGAATGTCTGAGGAATTTCTTTTATGCGTTCAATTCCTATCATACTATATCCTCTAACATTTTCGGGCAGAGCTGCAGAAGGCACAATCCCAAAAAAAACCGTGAAAACATACATTGTCAAATAGAGTCGTTGACACATGGAACGCTTCGCGGAATCGAGAAACCGGTTCAAGAACATGTTAGACGCACACATGTTTAGGTAACGATATAGTGCAAATTTATGTATATAGATGCAGATTTTTATATTTCTTTTTATGTATAGAGTGCAGAGTTTTATTTGTAAACTTTCTTTCTGTAAACTGAAACATTTGTTTCTTCTTCAATATCCCTAAATATTCAGTTACGTCTGAATTTGGAAAGAGAAGTGCTAGCTATGGAAATCACAATAAATTATACAGATAAATAACTCAGTATTTATTTCCGGTCTTATCTTTTTATTATCACAACGTATAATAAGTATTATTATTATAAGGATATTATAAGGATATTTATGTCGCTTCATCAACACTCATATCAGAACACAAACAAACTGATACAGTGTCGATACAACGTCGCATTTGACGAGAATCATAAAAAAATAAGTGGAAGTCATTACGGATAGAAACGTACAGAAACTTCTACGTTCCCTGATAGCCAAGGGCGACGACAAGTAGCGCTATTGGCGCGATATTTGCGACATGTGCGGCACGTGTCGCAATTATTGCGCCAACTGCTACATTTTGTGCCGCTTATCTATCAATGTTTATGCTGATTCAATCGACCTTTTTTAAAAGAACATATAAAAACGGACATATTTTCAATACGGTTATCCGGAAAATCTCGGATAAAACATTTTGCGTACACCGACGTATAGAGCTCCTTTCGCAGGACACTTCGGGATCCGGATAGAAAATCACAGATTTCTATATTGTGTACGGATAGGAACGTATAGATTACTGTTCCGATTCAACAACTAAAGACGTGAAGAGAAAATGGCGGAAGTCGTTACAGATAGAATAGTATACAAAACTTTCGCGTCTAAGCCCATTCCTCTGATCCTTTTTTAAAGAACTTATAAAAACGAATAAGTCTACTATACGGTCACGCGTATTAACTCTGATATGATATTTTTCGTATACAAAAGGATACATCATTCATCTGTTTTTTTGAACGCCGGATAAAGCGGAAACAAGTCGTATTAAAACGTGCAAGTTATGCATCCGGTTCTATCAGATTCTGTCAGATATTTTAAGCAGGGACAGTAATTTCGCATCCGGCCCGAATTAATCTTTTTCTCAAAAAAATTAGCACCATTGAATAAAGTTAATTTGAAAATTGCAACTATCTCTCTCAAACTCATGGCCCCGTCACGTGACTTTTACTTCACTTTAATAGACAGGTCGCGGCGCTCGCCGGGCAAAAGCGTGCCACGATTGAAGGCAACATGGCGACCAGCTCAGGCCGGTCTTATCTACACGCATGCGCAACGCACGGTCGTTTCTCCACTCAACGATTACAACCGAATTTACTAACCTATCAATTTAAATAAATCAATTCCATAAAATAAAAAATAAAACAAATAAAGTTCGAAGGTAAGCCTAAAAAAGAAGCAACCGTAATTGAATATATTATTCCAATTTGTTAAGTGCTATAAGTCTGTTTTTTTTAACAGCACTCTGCTTTTTCAAATGTTTGTTTCTTTGCTGCGAATATTGTCGCATTCTCATTCGTAAATAATAACTGATGGCATACAACAAGATTTCTGTTCCATGTTGTGTGCAGGGGATCTAAAATTGAAATTTACACTACACTCCGAGTTTTAACGTACTGGGCATGCGCGGACAATAATGATCATAATTCGGCCTGAGTTGGTCGCCATATTGGGTTCATTTCGAGCACAACCCATAGAGCACGAGTCTCTTTATGATCAATAAAAGATGTCCTTTTAGAGAGGTCTTTGCGACCTGAAAGAAGACGGCTTTTATATGTCTGAACTTCTATTAAACTTGTCCGATACATTTAATCATTAAGACATTCTTGAAAAGTCCTCTTTTATTGAATAATGAGACGCTTTCGACCTTGAGCGCCATAAAGTCTATAGTAAAAAATTTGATGACATTAAGATAATCCGAAAAAAGTTGAAATTTCAAATTTTTATACCGTTTTATTATAACGTTCCTTTATTCGCGAAGCTTCATCCAAGAGAAAGCATTTTCAATTTTTTTTTTGGCTTCCTTATCGAGGGAACATCGCGTATAAAGAAACATTGTGAGAATCGATATAAAAATTTCAAATTTCAACTTTTATGAAGAAGCGATATGAAAATTTCAATTTTCAACTTTGATCTTATGTATTTATTTTCAATGCCTACGAAACAGCATAATATTCGATGATCTATCAAAGAGGTTTTTTTGTGTTCACAAAAAGAAATTCCTTAACATGTCAGTTTTAAGACATCCAGAAGACGTAAAAAAATTACGCACTAGACGTCTTTCGAAGGACCATTAGATAACAAATTGCATAATTTTGAGATAACATATAAGTGACTGAAATATTTTAGGACCGATATATGACCACTTTATGTCATCTCAGTGCTATGTGGGAACAGGCTCCATGCGGACGATATAATAGAAGTGCCGCGACCTATTTATAAGACCGTGGTTCGGATAATTGAGGGTTCGAATGATCGAGGTTCGGATAATCGCGTTTCTACTGTGTCGACGAGCTGTCAAGAGACATCCGTTTTTTTCTGACCTTTTCGATCTTCCGCTGACTCGCACCCTAGGGAACATAACCTACTAAACACCAGTGCCAATATGCTGCCATCTTGCGTATCGAAATCAATTGCTTTCTCTATAGGTATTTTCTATTTATTTGCAGGTATTATAAAAACGCCTAATATTTTTTTTATTAAGTACTTGGCGTCGAGACGCTGTCCTGTTTCTTGATAAACCTTTTTTTTGTCGCACGTTCTTTTTATTCACACACCAACTGTCCTCGATTTTATACGCAAATATCGATGAGTTTCTTCGTGGAAGTGGATCGGTTACGTTGACGGAGAAATTATTGTATTAATAATGCATTTCTTACTCAAATGTATTTGCGTCGTTCATTCATTTATCCAGTGATAAAGGCTTCACGCTCGCGAGCTCGAGAAGGTTTGCTAACGATTCGACACTCTTTGGCATATCGACGAAAGTGACTCGGGTAAACCTGTTGGAAGACTTAATTAAGGTCACACTTGAAAACGATGTTAAATACTTTAAAGGAATTTATAGTCATTCTTTCAGGGAGATATAAAAAAGCAAAAACCTGTTGCGTTCTCTACAATCCGTAATACCATACACAAATATACGACATCTCCCTAATTCATATACTATACATATATATTCTTAATTTCGTAATCGCATACTATTATGGTGCACGGAATTTTTATGTGTCCCTGGAAAAGACACGTGTATATCACAACGAAACTGAATGGAACTTCGTGCTCAGTACTTTTTTCTCAAAATTATTTTTGAGAAAATGTTTTTGTCATGATCTACCGATGCATCGCCCGATAATCTTTGACGTTGAACTTTTGTGTATTCTCCCCGAGAGTTCATTTTCGATGCACTCGTACTGATAATGGTAATGATATAGTGTGCTCACGAAATTCTCGTATTATTATTATTATTATTATTATTATTATTATTATTATTATTATTATTATTATTATTTTTATTATTATTATTATTATTATTATTATTATTATTATTATTATTGTTGTTGTTGTTGTTGTTGTTGTTGTTGTTGTTGTTGTTATTATTATTATTATTATTATTATTATTATTATTTAGATATTTTGAACTTGGGTGAGACGTGGGGAAGACACGTTGCTTTCGTATTCTGTATTGAAATAAATAAAAAAAGAAACTATAAGACTGCAATAGGTAATGAGAATTAGAAAAAAAGAGAAAAAATGGGAAGGTTGACGCGCTGCAATAAGACTGTAATAAGACGGCAATTAAAAAATTCAAAGCCGCGGAAACAACCTGGTTGTACGGTGTTAATTATTGCCGTTTATGGTATCTGACAATGATCTTGTATACATTGCATTATAACGTCAAACGCCTCGGGGTCTGAAATTGTCCGTAAACCGACCGAGCCAGCTCATCAGCTCGCGCTTCCCCCTCCCTTATGAAACTGTTTTCCTTTCTGCCCGGGAGGCACATATGTGTTTGGAATTCTGTCACAACAATGAAAAAATGTTATTTGAATATCTTTTCTTGGGACATCGATTCGTCTTTCGATAATCTTTGGACTCTGCGTTTTATTTTATTTAAAAAAATATATTTCTCCTGCGACGATGATATTGATGCGACGAAGTGCACTCAATAATTTTTCGCTTGTATCAGGGGAGAGCGGGGTATTGCATTTTTAAAAACGCAATTTTACATTCATTTTAGGCTGTACCATTTTGCCCCATCGATGCATCTCGATAGTTAGTCCCGTGTTGACCCGCCCTCCCCCACCCGATTTTTTTTTCTCGCTGGCTCGATACAAGCGCGTACGGATGAAAAAGTCGACTCCGGAAATTTTATGGCTGTCGTCACGAATGAGTACGCGTAAAATGTGGGCAAAGTGTATGGAAAAAAACGAATTCTTTTGTCTATTCTCGTAATACGGCTGGATGAATCTTCGATGTATACGCGAGGCAATTACTTCCAAATTGGCGATAGGCGCCTCTGGTAAAGTTTCGTAATAGATATAGTTGATCGGTAGTATATCCGAGAGCCAGTTTACAACGTGGTGCTAGCCTATGAATATATGAGTTTAATATATTATGCAAGGTGTACCCGGCTCGTATGTTCAATCTACATAGAGCGCAAGCGACATTGCGTGTATATAAGTTCCGCGTGTGAATAGATTGTGGAAGAGACGGTCGATGGAAGCCAAGTTTGACGGCCAGGTGGAAAGTACGCTGCTCAAGTTTCTTATTCACACGCCGGACGCGACTTTTTTTCTGTAACAAAATAAATATTGATAGTAATAATAATTATTTTTTACAAAGTATAAGAAAAATACTCGATTAATTAATGTTTTTTTTTCTTGTTTGCGATAAAGAATTTTAATTAGCTTTGTGTATAAGCTACGTAATTAATTATTAACTATTTGAACGGTACCTCAAACGCTTCTGCAGAAAAAAAGAAGTTTCGATGTTAAAGAAAAAGGTAAAGAAGTTGCCGCGCTCGTAGAATATCCGCTACGAGTCTCGATAAATTATTTCCCGACGCTCGATAAATTATCGTCGGATTTGAAATGTTTCGGAGAAATCTCACTCTCGTGAACAATAAACATTACACAGTACTGGTAATGCAATGATACATCACTGATACGTGAATCGCGATAAGACCCACGCAAACATGTGGTGCATTCGAGTCATGTATTCGTGCAATAAAGCACACATAGAGCATACCGAGGCGAGTTAATGGACGGCAGAGCCGGACGAACAGCGGGCTTCATCATCGCAGTAGTAAAACAAAACTTCAATACACAGTAGCAAAACATTGCAGCTCGGACTTTCGTCGGGCGTGAAATATACACTCTCACGTGTATCCAGACAATTTTGATTTTTATTTTTTTTTTTTACGAACTTGTCTGACGAATTCGTTTAAAAGCTCCTTCGGCCGATTGTCGGGACGGCGATGATGCTGTCCGTGGATGCGGTAGGAGGTGGACGTGGAAGTGGTGGCACTGTTTCCCGACGATTGGTAGCGAGTTCTGTGGCGAGATCTTCGGCAAGAGGGTCACCACGCGAGCAATAGTGGGTAGTTCACTTTAGTCGTCGCTGGAATAACGTACGGGTAAGATTAGCGAGCGCACACAACTATCTTATATGTTTTATAACGACGATGTTATCATTAAAAATAAAATAAAAACGGGATTATAATTTTTTAAAAGCATAAAAACGGTGTTATAATTAAAAATAAATGAAATCGGCTTTACAATAAAAAAAATGAAAAAGGCGTTATCATTTTTCAATAGAAACAACGTTACAATTTTTATAAAAACGACACTATAGTTTTTATATGAAAACAGCGTTGCATTTTTTTAATTTTGATAATTTTTGTAACTAAATCCGTCGCTTTTCTCCGTGATCAGTTGATTCGTCAATTTAATCCCTTCGAGATCCGTTTCTGTGCGTGGGTTGTTGTTTTTTTTTTCTTAGCGCACGAGGAGCTAAGCCGCGTGTACTTACGGTGTGTCGATTATTTAACGAATTATCATAATCGGCGAGAAAGACGACAGAAAGCCTGTTTGGCGTGCAACGAAAGCGAGAGAGATCCCTTTCGCTTTCGTGCTGTACGAAAGGGAGGGAAGGCTCGCGGCGAACCGGCGACTCCTTCCCTCGCCAGAGCATTCGGGGGCACTCGATCGAGAGGCACGCGTCCGAGTTATACTTGATACATATGTGAACCTCGCTACGGCTTGCGTGAGCGATTTTTTGTTTGTTTATTTTACGGGTTATATTGTTTGTGAATAAAAAGCGCAGTCGGTTCATTCGTTCGTCGGACGTGTTAAACGAACGTCGCTCGAATTTCGTACATTTCACACACAGACCCGAGTTACCAGTAAGTTGACGAATAGCTTTGTTTACGTGCTGCGTTTACGAAGTACGCTCGAACAGCGTCGCCTCGATTATTTACGTACGGTCACGAGTTCGTTTTTTTTACGGAGCGTTTTTTTACGACGAGTTCAACATCGCAGTTTTAATATCATTTTTTTTCTACACTGCGCATGAGAGGCATTAAAATTTTTGTCACAAAACATGTTAGTCTATTGTGCAATCCAGGGAAGGAAAGAAAAATTTGGTCTCTCGTTCAATATAGTTTATTTTCACTTAAAAAAAAAATTCATTTTATTTCTTTTCTACTGCCGATGACCATCGGTTACAGCTTCTTCGTAAAAGAATTTAGTCTATTGTGCAATCCCGTGGAAAAAAAGAAATGTCGATCTTTCGTTCAATGTAGTTTTTGTTATATTTTTTTTTTTACTGTGCATAACCGAGAGTTAAATTTTTTCGCAACTTTATTCTATTGAACAATCTCGTAGAGGACAAAAAAATGTAAACGATCATTATTCCTTGTACGTTATACCGACAAAAGAGCAAACAAAAAAATCATTAAATGGTATTATATTATATATTATATTTATTATACTATATAGTATATTATTGGTTTCGTCAGATAAAGAGAATGCCGGCGACCTTGAGACGATTTCGGCTTTTTCGAATGATCGTGTAATCCTTTCTTTAACACTATTGTATGACAAAAAAATTCCTGCATTATGTAATAATATCAATAAAAATATTAATTCGCGTAATATTTCTTCGCGAGCGAAAAAAATTATAAAAATCAATCCAGTGAAATTATAATTCGCGAGAAAAAAAAGTCAAAACGGACAAGTAATTTTTTTCGACCGAGTTCTGCAATTAAAATATTTCAATTTATCTCGGTTGATTCCACCGTACGAATTTATCCCAAGTCTGTCTCCGTTCGGTGAGATCCACATATTACATAGTTCTATTGCTATACGCGGTATCGGGTCCGCTGTGAAATGGACCACGCACGCGCATACGCTGTTGCCACCGAGATCTTCAGAAATTCGCTGCACGCGATACTTGCGCAAGTGAGTCTATCGCGCCCGGCGGCGGGCGCGGATTCACGTTGCGGCGTGAAACTTGCGACGGAACTGAAAATTAGATCGACATTGTGACGTCGCAGTAAATAGTCTGTGTGATTATTTTTGAAAATTGCATGTTTCTTGTTATTTTGCAAAGTGGCTTTTTTGCGCCAACGTTGACTCGGAGGTTTTGGAGTATATATTTTGGTTTTCAAACGAAACATTATTATTTCCGTACAGACAGTCGCTCGCAATCATGGTCAAGGCATACGAGGGCATACTAATCGGTGCAGAAATTTGTCTGCTGATCGTCAAAATTTTATTCTGGACTTTAGAGGCCATTTACCGTAAGATAGTGCCGCACGAAGAAAAGAGTGTCGCCGGAGAGAGAGTACTGGTATGAATAATTATTTTAAAAACATAAATATCTTACGCTATCGCGAGAGTGAAAAAAAGAAAATAATTATTTGTATGGCAAAGGCGTAGAAAGCGAGTCATTACTCTCCTCTCTGCGCCCTTGCCATTCATATAATTTTTCCTAACAAATTCACGAAAATGACACTTCGTTTTTGGGAAGTGTATGCCGAAATACCCGATTTCGCACTAGTGCGAGAATAAAACCATGTTGCGTTTGTACGCATGCGCAGTATTTTTCCAGCACGCGATGTGAAAAAGTTCCTTTCTGCGCTCACTTCACAGGAACCGAAAACGAGATTTTGTGTGCCTGTGTTAGGAAAAATAGGATTCACACTTGTTGAGACTCGAGATACCCAACGCATGCTATTTATAGTTGCCTGGAGAACATTTTTTCAGGGAGGATTGATATATTGCCCATTGAATAAGATTGTCTGTAAATAATTTTCTTTCCCTCGTTTTATTTGTACTCTGTCGGCAAGAGAAATTTTTTTTTTTTTTTTTTCGCACTTGTAATTCGAGATATATGAAACGTACTATTTATACTTGCCGAGATATATATATATATATATATATATATATTTATATATATTTTTTTTTCTTCGGGAGAACCGATATTTTACTTGTCGAACAATCTACCCGTCATAGAAAAAATTATATAAGGATTTATATTTTTTATACGTTAAATATACTTTTCCCGAAAAATTTGATATTGAAAATATACGAAATAGTGCATTACTCCACGGGGGCGAAAAAGTGTTTCGCACGAGGGATGTACGAAATTTTTCATCACAAGGTGCGAAAATGGCGGTTTTACGCACGCGAAGCGGGCGGATGAAAATATATTTTCATCACTCGGTGCGGAAATGGCCACCCGCTTCGCGTGCGTAAAACCGCCATTTTCGCACCTTGTGATGAAAAATTTCGTACATCCCTCGTGCGAAACACTTTTTCTAACTCGTGTGATTACAGCACTCGCCTTCGGCTCGTGCTGCAAACTGACCCTCGTTAGAAAAAGGTTTTTCGCCCTCGTGGAGTAATGTACTATTCTCGCATGTGGATTTTTTTCCGTGCAGGTATCTTTAAACGATTTCCTTTCACTCGCGCAGCAAGTAGCGATAAATATATATTTATGACCTTTCATACGACTTTTGAATATTGTTTCAATGACTTTGTGCGTTGACGGAACATCGTGAAATACGGAGATATCGAGTATCAGTATAGAAATTAACACCGCGGGTGAATAATCGCCAAGCCATCGAGCGTCATTGATATTACGTAGCAAAAAAATGCATAATTACTCAATATTTAATGCCACGGCTGAGCCCCGGAGGCTATCGAATATTACAAACTACGGGCCACGCGTGCGATAAGCTGTACTATCGTGTTATTATGTACAACGGAAAGTGAACGTTTCGTTTTTCGATTACAGATCACAGGCGCTGGCCATGGGATCGGCCGTGAGCTGGCCTTGAAATACTCCAGCCTCGGTGCCACGGTCATATGTGTGGACCTCAATCCTCAAGGCAATCAGGAGACTGTAAACGATGTTAAGAAACTTGGGGCAACAGCCGTCCACGCTTACGAGTATGATAATTTCGAATATTCAACTTAAACCCAAATTATCGGATAATAAAAATCGTCTTCTAACTTATATGCTATATTTTTTTTACGCAGATGCG
The DNA here is from genome assembly GCA_917499995.1 of Ichneumon xanthorius. Classification (NCBI taxonomy): domain Eukaryota; kingdom Metazoa; phylum Arthropoda; class Insecta; order Hymenoptera; family Ichneumonidae; genus Ichneumon; species Ichneumon xanthorius. The sequence continues at coordinate 23,218,201 of OU824203.1, read as the reverse complement.
ACGTCTCGAATCGAGATCAAGTATTCAAGGTCGCTGCGAGGGTCAAGGCTGAAGTCGGCGATGTTACGATATTGTTGAATAACGCTGGAATCATGCCTAGCCGCCCGTTCCTCGATACCACGACCGAAGAGATAAAGAAAATTTTCGATATCAACGTACTCGCACATTTCTGGGTCTGTGAGATTAATTTTATCTTGTTTCCCGACCATTCAATGGCCGAGCCTCTTTACATGTTGGAAACAATTGTTTTTCTCGGACATGTGGAAAAATAATCACTTTTGGAAAATTCAGTTTTTTCATTTTTACATGCAATTAAAAAAAGTTGAAAATTGAAATTTTCATATCGCTTTCTCATAATGTTCGATTATTCGCAAAGATTCTTCTATGACAAAGCCTTTTCTATATTTTTTTTAGCTTCCTCATAGAGGCAGCTTTGCGAATAATGGAACATTATAAGAAAGCGGTATGAAAAGTGGCTTTTATAACTTTTATGTAGGAAGCAATATAAAAATTTCAATTTTCAACGTTATTGAAAATTATTATGTTAAAATAACGTCGCTCTTCACTTTGTTGGATCTGTGCTCGGTGCGCAAAAATTCAATTTACTGAAACTCTGACCGAAAGACTAGTCGGCATGCACTTTACCGAACGAAAAATGTCCACTAAATTTTTAGATTAAAATTGAGGAAGATACTTAAATAAAACTCTTAGTCAACTTAGTCAACTCTTAGACAGCATTTCTTTTTTGTAATTTTTTTTTTTTCTCATTTGCAGTTGCTCCAAGCGTTTTTGCCCTCCATGATAGAAAAGAATCACGGTCACGTCGTCGCAATGTCCTCGATAGCTGGGCTAGTCGGACTGCCAAATATCGTTCCTTACTGCTCGTCAAAGTTCGCTGTACGAGGCAAGTGCATCGCCACGAAACCATCCGCGTTTCGATAAACATGTGTCATTTTTTATTTTTCTCTTTTTTGCTTTTACAGGTTTGATGGAAGCTATGAGCGAAGAGACGAGACACTCCAGTAAAGGTGGTCAACCGAGCGGAATTAAATTCACGACGATATTTCCGTACATGGTTGATACGGGTCTTTGCAAAAACACGAGAATCAGGTGAATACTTTTTTTCGAGCTGGTTAATATTTTTCGTTTAAGAGGAGACTAAACACGCATTAGTGCAAGAGAGGAAGTAACAATTTACTCCGAAATGATTCGTGTGTCGTGCGTCGTATGTTACACGTTGTGTGTCGTGCCTCGGCGTGTGTCGTGTGTTAAGCGTGTTGTGTTTCACCATTTATTAGTTCCTAGATAGAAAAACGTGCCGTGCCGTCAAGAGCGTCCGCACGTAACGATATTGTGACGACACAGCGTTTTGATACCAGAACCTGCTTGCACAGTTCCAGCTCACTGTGGAGCTTCACGTCAAGATGGAACTGTGCAAGCAGCTTTTGGTGTAAAAATGCCGTGTCGTCACAATATAGTCACATGCGGACTTACATGACTGTCTTGTGCCAGGACCACGTGCATTCCCGTGCTAGCACCGAGTAGATCCCGTGCTGTCGATTGTCTATTAGGGTTCCTATTAAGCATAACATTTTTCGTGTGTCGTGGGTTGTGCATGGTGTGTCTCACCATTTATTTGTTCCTATTAAGCATACAATTTTTCGTGTATCGTGCGCCGTCCGTCGTGCGTCGTGTGGCTTCGGTGTTGTGTCTCACCTTTTGCTAGTTCATATTAAGGCAATGTGAAATTCCTCGGACGGTATCAAAACCTGTAGTGTAATGGACTTTTTCAAGAATGCCGTAACTGGGGTGTTTCATATCGACCAAGTAATTTCACATTGCCTTAATATTAATTGATAACAGCACTCCGGCTATCATCTCTGCAGTCAGATCTTTGATATTGCGTTTGAAACTCCAAATTTCGGCACCCTCGAAAAAGACCATTACAGTTTTTGATACCGACCGAGTTCCGGGTGAATGGGGAGAGAGGGGTCTTTCATGCCCTTAAGGGGAAGTGAAATATCGCGGTCGGTAATGAAAACTGTAATGAACTTTTCTCAAGGGTGCTCATTTTTTTGAGGAAAAAGAAAATTCGTGCCGGATGCACACGGTAATTTCGCAACCGGCCGAATTCATCTTTTTCTCAAAAAAATTAGCACCATTGAATAAAGTTAATTTGAAAATTGCAACTAGGTCTCTCACACTCATGGCCCCGTCACGTGACTTTCACTTTACCTTAAGGTGCCACGTGACATGCGAGTGCAAGGAAGATAGTTGCATTTTTCGAATCAATGCCATGTAAAAATTGTTGAAATTTGGGTTGAAATGCCATTCATTACAGTTTTTGTTATCCAGTAAGTCAACTCGCCTTAAGACCATATGGAACACTCCGTCAATGCCGGGCTCATTCGATATCAAAAACTGTAATAAACTTTTCTCACGGGTTCTCGCATGTACGGTCAAAAGAAAAGTCTCATCGATAGCCGAGATGATATCCGTTTTCGATGTCATTTTTCTTTTGACCGTACACTGAGGAAAAAAGATTGGTTGAATTAACCAAAAGTCGCGTTTCGCAAAGTTGATTTGCGTAAATAATAACTGGTTTGTGCTAATTTTCGAAAAGGTACATATTCGTTCAGTTTTTTCAAAGAATAATCCGTAATTTTTGCTCGATTTTGATATATCATGGCTCATTCGCTTCCTTGAACGATGCTCTACGAACTCACCATCTAGATATTCGATACTATTTTCCAGTTAAAAATTACAGACTGTTGTTTAACCATCGACGAAATATCCATCCTTCATACAACAAACAGCTGTAATTTTTAAACGGAAAATACTATCGAATATCTAGATGGCGAATTCGTTTCTTTCAAGAACGAGAATGAGCCCGAATACATCAAAATCAAGCGATCATTACAGATTATTCTTTGAAAAAAGTGACCGAATGTTGTACCTTTTCGAAAATTAGCACAAACCAATTAATATTTTTGCAAATCCATTGCAATTAATGTTTTTACAGATTAACGACATATGCTGTGGTAATAATTAAATGAATAGATGCGTAAAAGTTTATATAAACGACTTTAACCATTCACGTACAGAATACTTGTTTAACGAGGACCTAAAATTAGCCAAAATGCAACTTTCAAACTATTTTAATAATAAGTTGATGTGTTCAAAAAACCTGTAAAAATGCACAGACAGATGTATCTTGATGTGTTGTTTTCCTGATAACGCAAAAGAAAATTTATTACGAACATCTGTATCATTTTTGTGCTTAAAAGAAGGCAACGGCCGGTTAAGAATGTAGCACTCATTTGACTAGTGTGGAGCGCCAGAATCTCCTTAAACCATTGGCCTATCCAGATTTTGTTAAATTCGTTTCGATTAAGGTTTCCGAGTCTCATGTCGATGGTGTCGCCACAAGAGGCAGCTGCTCACATAGTCTCGGCACAGAGGCGAAATATCCTAGAATCGTCGATCCCTGGCTACTGGCTCAACATAAATTACATGCTGAGGTGAGCGAACTCTGTCTATCAATCCGCAGCCGATGCTCAGTACGCGAAATTAACCCTTTTAATGAAAACATTACTTACAGAAACTTCCCCTATGGCGTGACGCTTGGGATAGCAGATTTCCTGAATAGTGGAGTCGATTCCGATAAATTGTAAACGAACGATTCGGCAAAAAAAGAAAAAAAAATCAATCATGATAGACACGTCAATTGCCTATCATTCACGAAGCGACTAGCGTCATTTCGTGTTTTTATGTTTTGAGCTTAAAGTAAATTATAATTGTACATATCGGATGGACAGACGAAAGCCAACCAATTAACGAGTTGTTTTATCTCTCAGGAGTGTTAAAGTTCGTCGCAATTTACACGAGTGACGCAACTATCGCGTACGCGAAAGTGTCAGTGAAACAAAAGTGACAGGATGGAATCGATAATTCATCGTCCATCAGGTCGCGGATAGTTTTATATAAAAAGTTTTTTTTTTAATATTGATAAGTGACACGCGGTTTTTGATTTTCAATGTGACGGCAGTGTGATTGTAAATGTATGAATGTGGGACTGTTCGATAAATCAACTGTAGAAATTATTAATAAATTTTTATTATATTTAAAAATATATATATTATATCGATATAAATTATAAGATGTTGTCTATGTACAGATTGCAATTGATGTTTCCCCACATTTATCCGCGAAATAATTAACGTCACACAACCGCCCGGGCGGGATTAATCCTCGACGTACCGTCGCGGCAAACTGCTACTCAGCAGATCCTCGGGCGCCCGTTCGATTCCGTCGTAACCGCGAGAACCGACCTTTGTTCCCGCTACGCGACAAGCGAATGTCACGGCCCCTTGGAGCACTCGTCTGTCGATGAATTCCGTTTGACTGCACTGCAGACTCTCAATGTCGAGATTTTGCCGTGTCTCGACTTTTATCCCCGGTGCTTCGGGAGAATGACCACCGATTTCGATCGGTGTTTCTTGGGACGCTGCGGCTACATCGGTAGATATTCGGACGTTCTCTCTTCGCGACAATTTTACCATGTTTAGATAGTGGAGAGTCGCCGCGGTGAAGGTATCACCGGCTCCGAGAGTGTCGACGATTTCCGGTGGAGAAAATGCGGGTGATTGGGCTATAGTGCCGTCCGGTGTTATGGCCATTGCGCCACGATCACCCCAAGCACAAATTATCACGGCTCTGCGAAAAAAAAATTAAAATGTATACATGAGAATAAATTTCATCAAGCTATAACGGTTGTGTTTTGCATCGCAAACTTCGCTCGGGAAAGTTCACTTAGAGAATAAAATTCTAAAAACGAACAACTGTTTTTTCTTCTTACAGATGAATTTTGATGTCATGCAGATATCTTCATAGAAATAATTTTAACAAAATTGGTTTTTTTTTAGTCGAATGGCGGAAATTGATGTTTACCCAGACTTCACGTCCCTCCCAATGTTTCTCATACTGTCGCTCATGTTTCCGTATCCTCTGCTTTTTGCGAAATCCTTCGAGATAAAAGCGACGTCGGCGTATGGCAGGAGATCCAATAATTCGGCATTTTTTTTCTCTAATTCGACGCTGATCGTGATCGGCAAGCTCGGCGGTTTCAACGGTACTTCATTGAGCTTTCCGTTACCGTCCCTCGTCCCGTTGTTGTAACTCTCTATGTACTGCATCATCGATAGCACGAGAGGAATGTTTCTGCCCTGGAAATAAACATTTTTTTAATTTTAAAAAGTTGTACATATTAGGGAAATTTCCGAAAGCCTCATACCTTCTATACTTACCTCAAAGTGTATCCAGCTGTAATCCTCCAAGGATAATTTTTCCATGTCCTCAAGCTTCAACTCCGGCAAGTTTGAATTGTAGTGTATAATAGTTCTGGAAGTACTGTTGAGACTGAGAAGAACGGTAGACATCGGACACTCCACAGAGTCCAGCGTTGGACAGTGGGAAAAATCTATATTGTGCTTTTTCATGTCCTCTCTGAGAAAACCCCAATTGTGATTTGCGCTGCCCAGAGTTCCCAGGAACTCTGTGCAACTCCCCAGCTTCGATAGGACAGTGCAATTGTTGCTCGCATTGCCGCCTCTCTGCCATCTGTACTCTATGCATCTGCAAAAAAAAAAAAATATATATTTATATATATATAATATATTTAAAGAATTTATATATAACATATTTTTCATTTAATGTATTGATGGATTTCTCCTTTTACATAGTACTAAAAAATCATTACAGACAAGAGTGGTAACTAAGATAATGAGTCCGAGCATATATTTCACAGAAATGATATAAAACAAGAACAAGCGAAATGAAGTTCCCAATATAATTAAAAACAGAAACAAAATTAAGAGATTATAAAGAACTATTAATTTGAAAGAATATATTTATAACTGTAAGTACTAAAACATATTAGATCTAAATTGCTGTGCTTGAGTTATTCGTAGCTCACGACGATTGAACTTGTTTGTTCTTTAAACACATTAAATGAGATATATATATATATATATATATATATATATATATATATATATATATGTATATAAAATACATGTCTATAAAGATTGACGGATTGGAATAGAAAATAATTGACCCCGGACAACAATAGAAAAAAAAAAAACTAAACAATGAATATTAACCTCTCGTCGGAATCCTCGATGGGAAAATGTTTGCAGACGTGCACGATATCGAGGCAGACGAGACCAACGCAGAGGATCTTTGGCTCATTTGTCCCCGCCGGCGGTGAGCCACCGACAATTTTTTCGTAAAAGCTCGAAATCATCGCGTCCGCCGTTTGTCTACGTCGTAGAAAATACGGGTATTTCTTCGGTATCTTTCACTACGGACGTTCGAGCGACAGCCTCGGCGCGCGAGACGCATCGGAAGACTGTCCTCGAACGTCTCAACGATTACGGATATAACGGCGCTGTTATGCAGATAAGAAGCCGCACACACGAAATTACCGAATAACTTTACACGATTGTAACACCAGTTAACACATGGTTCAACCGCTCGTACTACGACTTTCGTTTTTTCTTGCTCCCCTCCAACATTACAGAACACGAGCTCTCGCGGGTTCGCTTTTCATTGAATGAAATTGCCGGTTAGATATCTCGCACCTCGGTGAGCTTCGATATTGGCTGCAGGAATACGCAACTGCTTTATTTGCCGACCGCGGTATTTCACGTGTACCTTCTTTCTTAACCCTTTTTACCTCCGGCGAGTCCAGCTCTATTACCAATTGCTCTCAAGAGTAGCCTGTGTTCTTTTTTGTTAAAAAAAAAAAAAAAAAAAAAAATGGATTTCTAAATCTCTTACTGGCAGAGCTTTATTCGGGACCGTTTTGTCCTGCCGCGGCGCGCAGGCATGGCACGCATTGTTAATCGCGCTGAGATATCCGTGATGAAATTTATTCATTGAACGGATTCTCTCTCTCTCTCTCTCTCTCTCTCTCTCTCTCTCCCCCCCCCTCTCTCTCTCTCCCTCTCTCTCTCTCTCTATGCCAATTATTATAATGCATATGACGACGGAAGCCGCCTTTTTGGTTATGGGGTGTTAGCCGTTTTATAATTCGGACCGGACAGGATTCAGAGTGTTCGATTCCTCTCCCGCTCAACAAAATTTCACAGGATATCTACAGTCAGTGATCTCCCATCCCTCGTCGAAAGATCCACACCAGCGAGAGATGACTCTGCCTCGAATAATTCAAATAATTAGCCTACTCGTACTACGGATTTCGATTTTTATTTCTCCCATCCACGTTGCAAAACACGAACTCCCGCATGCGCCCGCGGGCTTGCTTTTCGTTGCATGAAATTGCCGGTTAGGTAGCTCGCGCCTCGGTGAGCTTTGATATTGGCTGCAGGAATTCGCGGATACTTTTTTTACCGACAGCGGTACTTCATATGTACCTTCTTTCTTTTTCACCCTTTTTACCTCCAGCGAGTCCTTCTCGAGTACCAACTACTGTCGAGAGTAGCTCGCGTTCATTAAAAAAAAGAGAAAAAAACAAAAAATGGATTATTGAATCTCGCTGGCAGAGTTTTATTCGGGACCGCTTCGTCCCGCTGCGGCGCGCAGGCATGACACGCATTGTTTATCTTACTGAGATATCTGTGATGAAATTTATTCATTGAACGGGTCCTCTCTCTCTCTCTCTCTCTCTCTCTCTCGTCCGATTATTATAATGCGCGTGACGACGGTAGCCGCGTTTTTGGTTACGAGGTAATAGGCGTTTTATAATTCGAACCGGAGAGGATTCAGTGTTCAATTCCTCTCCCGTTCGACGAAGTATCACCGGAGATATCGGCAGTCAGTGATCTCCGATCTCCGATCTCCGATCCCTTGCCGAAAGACCCGCAAAGCGATAGATGGAACGCGGCGAGAGATGACTTTGTCTCGAACACTTAGTCTCCCGATACCGCAAACAATGGCTGATTTTTTTGATTAAATTGCCAGCGGGAGCCGCGTCACCTTCACGATGGTTAGCTCTCTGGAGTCCGGAGCTTCGTACCATCAGACGGGCCATGGAAGGGAAGTCTGCCACTGGCTTGCGCACGTTAAACTATCTAGGATTATTATTTTGGTATCGACGCTTCTATTCATCGTGCCACTGTTCACCCACTATTATTTATCAAAGGTACGATAGAATAATTGTTTTTTTTTTTTGGTTTTTGTATATGAAACATAATCGTAAATGCAAATGTATTTTTGTTGCAGGTGGAGGCAGATTCTCCGGGAATGGACATACACCGTACTCACTCAAAGCTAGAGGCCTTCGAGGATTTCACGTCGATGAAGGCGGCCGATCTTAAATCTAGGATAGAGGAGATGCTGCGGATAAAGGTGTCCGTTAGCAACGAGCTGAGAGATCTCGAGAACAAGCGGCAGAGGCTTCAGGTCGAAGTCAGTGGATTCACTCAGAGAATAGACGACTTGAAGCAGGAGTTGCTGCATCAACAGACCGATCTTGATAGGTTGAAGATAAGTGTCGTCCAGGCGCAGGCAGCTCAGAGGGAGGCCGTGGAGAGAAATACTCCGGAGCTGGCGCCTCCTCGCAGAATCCTCATGGACTCTGTGCCAGTCAATGTACCCGGAGCTCATCCCAGTACTTGCAAGATGTACAATTGCTTTGATCACAGCAGATGCGCCCTCACCAGTGGATTTCCCGTTTATCTGTATGATCCAGACGTGTTCTCCGTCGTGAATTCTGGATGGGACGTGGATGGATTTTTGAAGACCACGATAAAACAGACGCTGGGTACGTGCAGAGTAACAGAACTCGATACAGAAACTTTTATAATTGTATTTTATTTATTTTTATTTGATTTTGTTTATTTTTAGTTAATTTTTTATTTTTATTTATTGCTTCCTCATAGAGAAAGCTATATTGTCATAAAAAAAAAATGTTTGAGATTATATTATCAGAGTACTTGAAGTAGTTCAAATCGTAGAGAAATGCGATTTAAAAAATTAATTTTTATTTTCCAGGCTACAATTCACATTTGACGACGAATCCAGCGGAGGCCTGTGTCTACATTCTTCTCATAGGCGAGGCTCTATCGATGTCGCATTCAAAGTCGTCCGTCCCCCCGCGCCCACTCGACGTTGGAAAGTTGCACGCTTTACCCTACTGGGGCGGGGACGGGAGAAATCACATTCTGCTGAATCTCGCCCGAAGGGATCTCTCGGTCGAGTCGGGAAATATGTTTCACGATCTCGATACTGGTCGGGCGATACTCGTCCAATCTACCTATCATAGGGACCAATTTCGTGAAGGTTTCGATCTCATAGTTCCACCGATCTTGGGACCGCCGGGCGGCGATATCTGGCAAGATTGCGCGCCCATGGTGCCCGCGAGAAGAAAGTACTTGCTCTCGTTTCAGGGCGAGATGAAAGCGACTCGATCGACGCCGACTCCCCGTCAGGTCGACGATGCAGAGGTCGATCTCGAGAGACTCGCCGTCGATGAGAACAACTTGGATAACTTTATCATTCAGCACTTGAAAGAGATGACGACTGGTACGACGCTTGACAAGTTTTTTATACAATTCGAGTGCATACCCGCCTCCGAGGATCGTAAATCGATAGAACCTCTTGATTGGTCGCTGTGCGGCACGGATTCTTCGCGGAAGGCTGTCCTCAAGGAATCGACATTTGCCCTTATTCTGGCACCGAGCAACGCCACTTTCGTTACAACATCGTTTATGCAAGCTAGACTGTACGAAGCTCTTCGGGCCGGAGCAATTCCGGTCGTTCTGGGCGGCGATCAAATTTTGTTGTGCTACAACGAAGTGATAGCGTGGAGGAGAGCGACGATATTTTTACCAAAGGTGAGATTCACATTGGCATACATTTAAAAAAATGTTAATTGTTTTGGATTTTTAAAAATGATACAAATTAATATTTCAGGCGAGAGTTACGGAAATGCATTTCTTCCTGCGGGCCGTGCCGGACAACGATCTTCTTGCTATGAGGAGACAGGGACGTTTGATATGGGAGAGGTATTTGGGAACTGCCCAAGGCGCCGTCGATACGATAGTCGCGTCGGTGAGAGATCGCTTGGGAATACCGCCTTTGCCTGCGTCGATGACGTCGAGTCCAAGCATATTCAACGAGAGTTTCGTTGTACGTACGTCGCAGCAATCGATACGAAAGTATAAAAAACTGTACTTAATATTCGTTGTTGCAACTTTTTCAGCCGCTGAAATCGGACACGATTATCGCCGAGCCCGAGGCTGAAGAGAGTCTCGGTCCTCTGGAGCCTCCTTATCCGTCGCCGGCTTTCAAGAGAAATTACACGACGATGCTCATTCATGGACACGAGATATGGAACGATTGGGTCGATCCGTTCAACCTCTATCCCCAGTTACCTTTCGACACGGTTTTACCCAGCGATGCAAAGTTTCTCGGTAAATCGTAGAGCAATAAAAATAAAAAATCCTTCTTCAAATTAACTTCGAAGTTTTAGACATTTCTTGTTTATTAAACAAATGCGAAATGTTTGTTTCCTAATTATGCGTTCGCTTTTGTTGCTTGCGCTGTATTTTTCCATAGTCTCCCGTTATTTTACTTTATGTTGCTATATTTTCACTGTTCTTTATGTAATGTTACATTTTTTATATTCTTATTTATTGTATTTTGGTTTATGGCGCCATTTTTGTCATGATTTGTATACTTATCTTGGAATTTTTTTCCTTGTGTTACGGCTCCAAAATACGTAATAACCGGATCTATTTTTCTATCTATTTCAGGATCTGAAGTGGGCTTCAGACCGATCGGTCACGGTGCCGGAGGTGCGGGAAAGGAGTTCAGCGAGTCTCTCGGCGGCAATCATCCCAGGGAGCAATTTACAATAGTTATGCTTACTTACGAACGGGAGCAGGTTCTCATTAACTCGTTGGCTCGACTCTACGGATTGCCTTACTTGAACAAAGTACTGGTAGTTTGGAACAGTCCCAAACCACCGTTGGAGGATCTCAGATGGCCGGATATAGGAGTGCCCATACTGGTAAGAAATCATTTAAAAGCCATCGTACACCCGCCTATGCAACCATTTTTGTTAGGGATGCATCTGACATACATTCCCAACCAAAAGTTTAATTTGACAAACATCTCAGTACTTCGCGATAAGCTAAAAATCTGAAAAAAGATCAGCCGTATCAACGATGTCAAGACATTCGATTTTACTTAATAGTAGTGCCAAAAAGTTATTAATAAATTGTTTTAAAAAATTATTGTTAACAAAAAAATTAGAGAACCTTTTATTTCCTCATTTTATATGAATTCCTTGATTTTTTTGAATTCATATGAATTTTTTCAGAATTTTCTTACATTTCAAATTATTTTTTCTCGAAAATTTGAAAAATCCGTATAGAGGCACGAATTTTGGATATGTGTCCGTATCACGATTCCACTGCACAACCACAAAATGATGGCGTTAAAAAAGATTTTCAACACGGCTTCTAGAAAACCAACGAATTCATTTGAAAAGAGAAAAAAAAGATTTACTGATTATTTGTTGAACAATTTTTTTAGTATTTTGTTAATAACTTTTTAACATATTTATTAAACTAAATTAATGTTCTTGGCACTTTTAATACAGTTAATATTTTCAGATTTTTATACCACAAGGAAGTGTTCAAATTCTCACTGAATATCACTTTTGGCTGGGAATGTACGTGTGATGCATCCTAAAACCGTCCTTTTTTCGACCCTGTTGCAGGTGATAAAGGCACCGAGGAATAGCTTGAACAACAGATTTCTACCGTTCGATTCTATCGAGACCGAGGCCGTTCTGTCGGTCGACGATGACGCTCACCTCCGTCACGACGAGATAATGTTTGGTTTTCGGTGAGTCTCGAACTTCTCAATTTCGTCCTCGATACAACATCGAGCGTATTTTCGTGTCCGATCGAATAAAAATCGATTATCATTGCAGAGTATGGCGGGAACATCGAGACCGCGTCGTTGGCTTTCCCGGTCGTTTCCACGCCTGGGATCAGAACTACAACAACGCATGGAACTACAATTCGAACTATTCCTGTGAATTGTCGATGGTCCTCACGGGAGCAGCGTTTATTCACAAACATTATACATATCTGTATACGCACTGGTTACCGCAGGCCATCAGAGATAAAGTCGACGAGTACATGAATTGCGAGGACATCGCTATGAACTTCCTCATATCGCATATAACGAGGAAGCCGCCTGTTAAGGTAAAAGCGTTTAAATCGAAACGACGCCGTCGATAAAGAATCCATTCATTTTTATTTATTTATTTCACAGGTCACGTCTCGCTGGACATTCCGATGTCCCGGCTGTCCCGTCTCGCTGTCGGAGGACGACACGCACTTTCAGGAACGTCACAGGTGCATCAACTTTTTCTCCCAGGTATTCGGTTACATGCCGTTATTGAATACGCAGTATCGGGCCGACTCGATTCTATTCAAAACACGAATACCTCACGACAAACAGAAATGTTTCAAGTTCATATGAGTCGTCAAAATTACATATCGGTTCTCACTGCCCTGTTGACCGGAGCCCATATAGCACGCAATATTTTGAAATAATTTTAGAAATATTTTCAATCTTTCAAATCTTGCGAAATATTTCTGAAATATATGACAATTATATTTTGAAATATTCTATCAAAATATTTCAATGGAACGTTTCTCAAATATTTCAGAAACATACTTAATCTTCCAACACTTTTGAAACATAGTGATAAGAATTTTGAAATATTTTTTATTTCATGTTTTACCGAAATATTTCTACGATTGTTTCCGTGTTAATGCGTGTGTGTATATGCAAATTGGACTGGTGATACAATCTCTGATATTTCGCTGAAATATTTAAAAAACATTTCGGAAACATTTCAATCTAAGATTTATGAGCGGACAAAAAAAATTTTCAAAATGTTTTTTACAACATTTCACAAATATTTTCTTTCAAACATTTTTAATATTTCAAAAATATTTTCGTGCTATGTGGGAGAGCACGTTTTTTTTTATCAACGATGAAGTTTCTTTGATAAAACGATTCTTACTAGTCCCCAGGAGGTAGATTAAATGTATGAAAGTGTAATATTAAAAAAAAAAACAAAAAAAAAACGCGTGAATCTCGTAACGCCCGCGACACGCAGTGACCCGACGGTGTCCGTCAAAGTTCGAGTAAATCTTTTTTTTTTGCAACAGTTATTAATACACCGGTGCTCAGCAGTTTTATACATGGTAGAAAAAATAGTTTAATTCATGTACAAAAATCATTTTAGATATCGTTTGTCTCTCTATGTACCTGTTTGTCCCGAATATGGGTTTCGACTGCATAGAAAATAAGTAAATCCGTCTCCGTCATCATTAAGTACTAAGAACGAAATAATCGTGACAGCTTAGATGTAAGAGATTATAACTAAACGTTACTTCGTTTGTGCCATCAAGCTATTTGCAAAACTTACACTAAAATGTATCGTAAAAATCTTGGGCGGGAGAGGGGCGGGGGGGGGGGGGCTTCGAGGGAGAGCTAAATAACCGTGTAACGATCGCGTGTCCTGGTCATGAAATACTTCGGGTACAACAGGTGATCAGGCCTATGGCCGCATTAAACCTATCGTAAAATAACAAATGAACGGAGTACACAATTTCCGTCGTAAAAAAAATGATGAATCGGCGATCGAATCGACTAAATTGGATGTAAAAATTGCAAAATTTCCTGTAGCCATATTAACCAAAAAAAATCGGTGTTTTTTTCACCGGTCAAAGTCTCGAGAAAAAAGCGGGTCTATCGAATTGTACATATTACGTAATATAATAACCTAAGCTAAATCCTGTGCTGCGATGTTTGTCAACATTTGTAAATAAATCTAAAAAAACAAAGAAGAAAAAATATTTATAGATCGTCAAACGCTACAAATTCGAATGATCTGTTTACCAATCCATTCTTGTTACATTATTTCTGTATCTGTTTTTTTTTTTTTTTTTTGGAGTCTACAGCTACTTACGTGCAGCTTAGCGGAGCAGCGCCGAAAAGCGCGAGTACACTTTTACTCTACGTATAATGAACCAAAGTTACCGCTGCATTGCGGTTCGGCTGGGATTGCTATAGTACCTGCGGTCAGCGCCCTATCATACAACCGTCGCTCGGCAGTGTTAGAGCATAGTCCATGTACGACCAGCGAAAAATACAAAGGCTTTTACAAAACGCCGGTACTGCAACCGACGTCGCAGCCCCTTTTGCCCGGGATTTAAATGTACATCGAAAATCCCTCCCCCCTCGCTGTACATCGCCCTATAAAATTGTATCACGATCTTTTCTTTATTAATTTTTTAAGATCAATTATTTTTTTGCTTCCTCATAGAGGAAGCTTTGTTTTGGTGAAAAAAATGTTTCGAGATTTTTATGAAAACACGTTCAAAATTTTCGAAAACATCGAGAAATCACATTAAAAAAATGTCCGTATGTATGTGTGTATGTGTGTGTGACTCGGGCGCGAAAAATTCAAGCGGCGCTATAACTGGAGAATGCTCTACCCCCTTCACTGTCAGGGGGCCCGTATAGGGCCCAAAACGTATAGAGAAATACGTTTCTCTAATAGTGAAGGTGTTAACTGAGGCGTGGTTAATATTCAATGTTTTTTTTTAAGATTCACGAAGACTTATTGCTATTATTTTTTTCTTCCGTCCTTCCCCCCGGGATGTAAGTGTACATTGGAAACATCCCCCTCCCTCGCTTTACATCGCTTTACAAAATTGCAACACGATCTTTCCTTTTTGTAAATTTTGTGCGATCAATTATAATTCTTTTTTTTTTTTTTATGAAAGAAGACGTTCTCGCATTGGCCGGGTCAGTGTTCCTCGACTGAAACCCTTTAACCTAAAACATGTTTCTTTTTTTCTTCCGCCCACGCAACGGAGGTTGATTGAGGACATTGGGAGGAATGCCAGAAGACGCTCGGGCGCAAAACACAGCGTCGGCGTGTGTAATCGATGCTCGTCTCCCGTCGTTTCAAGTACCGTATGCTCCGTCTCTCTCGCTCTCCTCGAGATAAGGAAAAGCCTAAACAAACTATATAGCATCGTCGGTTCCATTCAAGAAGCATCGAGGGGGACATATCTCGAGTGGCTGATTAGTCCTTCAGAGCCCGCGAGCGAAGAACCCTCCTTGGGAGATCATCCATTCATCTGCCGTACCGCCGTCTCAATAATAATTACGTATTTACATAAAGTTTCAAGCAATTTCCGTCGGTCCGATCTATCTCGAGTGCCACCACTGGCGCTCCGACCGACGCCTGACCGAAGAGTCCCTCAACTACTGCAGTGCCGACAGCAGTGCTCCGTGCGTCGCGATCTAACCAGTACCAGTGGAGGAGCCTGCGCTCGATCCGCCCAATTCACACTTGCGTTTAACGTATACGCTTTTTTTTTGTTCCCCGATTAGTCCGTTCCGCGCTCTCCAATGCGGCAAACGTCTCGCGTTTTTTTTAACAACGGTGTGACGAGCGAGTTAAAGTAAAATAAAAAAAATAATAAAAAATCATGCAGTCACGCTCGCGTGCGTTCCGATCGAGGTACGAGAGAGAGTGAGTCTGAGCCGAGAAACGAAATTCGAAGCAAGCGCGCTCGGTCAGTAGGCTACGCGAAAGCCCTCTCTCTCACACTCGCCGAGGTCTCGTGGGCGTCTGCGTATAAAAGCCCTGGATTCTCTGTACGGTCTCTCCTTCTCTCCGAACGTGTAAACGCCGTCAGCGCCGCGGCGTCGACCCCCATTGGCGTCGTCGACCGATCAATACGGGGTTTCCCGTGACGTAAATGCGTCCCGCCAACCCCATTGGTTCCGATTAACGCCGCATTCCCTTATTTATCGAGAGCCCGCACGACTCCGCCGATGCTCTTTGCGACACAATTTTCTCCGTACGTTTTTTTTCTGCTTTTTTTTTCTTCAAAATCTTTCTCTTCCCAATACTCTTGAATTTTTCGGGTCGAGTTACATCAGTAATCGCGAATAAACAGTACAATAATAATTCGGTCTTGAAGGATTTCGACTTGGGACGATCCATCGAGGATCGTTTTATTCAGACCTCCCCTTTTCGCCGGGAGATCGTGCGAGCCAAATCCTAGGGTACATTCGGTCGCTTGCGCCGTTAGCTCGTCGCGGCCTCCGAAGCCGCTTTCTCGAAAGCAGACGCGAGGCAGAGTCACCCCCCCCCCCCCCCCCCCCCTCTCCCAAATAAGAGTCCGGAGCCGCGCACTACCACTCGGATAGCTCCGCCGTTAGAGTCGGAGTAAACCGCACGGAGCGCCATCCACTACATACATAGAGAATGAGCTTGGCTATAGCTGTGCGATTCGTGCAGAGCACGTTCCTCGGTTTGGGACATAGAGAGAGCGAGAGAGTGGGTGGTCTCGAACAGGAGGGTTGGGTGAGCGGGTAGGTGTGCGGTGAGGAGGGGGGGGGGGGGGGATTGAAGAGAGATGGGAAACGAGAGATCGCGAGAGCAGTAGCAGGAGCAGCAGCCAGTGTTCGCGAACCTCGGCGAAGCACACACGAGAAGGCGCGCGCGTACGGGCTGCGCAGGTGTCAGGCGAAACGGGGGCTGACTTTTTTTTTCCCCCGATGGGCCCCGTGAACACCGAGAGCTCGTACGAGCGAGCTTGCGAGAAGCCACATTATATTGTTACAAGAGGCGATGTAAAACGGGTTGAATAAACGAACGAGGCCGGGTGGATAAATAATAAGAAGACTGAAGACACGAACAAGGACGGGAGGTATAAAACAAGAGATTTAACAAAAAATAGCTAAAAATAAAATAAAAAACCGACAGCCACGATATCGCACCGGAATTATATTGCAATCGGTACGGAAATTAGCCCGTAGCGTCGGTCGGTTGTTCGACGCGCTCGCCAGGAGGCCTTTTCTCTCCGCATAAACGAGAAACCCAGTGGTGTGCGAGTCAAGGCTCGAATATAGATTAAAAAATAAAAGTGCGACTGTTATTCGTGCACGAAAGAAATCTATAGACGCGTGCGGAGCATCAGCAACGAAACAGTGTGACAGAAAGGCGACGAGGTTCGGTGCGTTAAAGGCAAAAGGAGGAAACGAGATAGAGTGGAACGACGAGAGGCAACAAGAGGGGAAGGAGGGGGAGCCGATTCACAGGGGACGTCAGTGAGAGAGTGAGAGGGCGGCGGTAATGGCAACCGTGAACCGTCGACGGACATAATCGTGCTGTTATGGGTGTGGAGTGAACGCATCTTCGAGCTCTCTCTCTCGCCCCCCCCCCCCCCCTGCGACGAGATACCGACTGACACTGCACACAAAAAAACCATCCACAAATTTTTAAGAAAAAAAAAAAAGAAAACCAGTGTTAAAATATTAATCGACCGTGTGAAGCGACGAAAAAGAAAAAAAAATATACATATACTGCTGCACACTGCACACGATGTACGTTATAAATAGATCGTAAACTCGTCGCGAACAAGTCGGCTGTGGATCTTTGCAGGAACGACTCGTGTCGAGTGCGCGAGAAATAAAAAAAAGATTAATCGACGAGCGAGAGCCGAGACCTTTCGAGACGAAGATTTTGTGCAACGGTGCTGCTCTCGGCCGCGACGTAACTATATATTTATTTTTATCTGTAATTTCGGTCTTACACGGTTGATCGAGTCGACGGATCGACGATCGACTCGGAAATATAATCGTGGGTGCGAAACTCGTCGTGTTCTCTCGGCTATGCGTTGAACTCGCCCGTTCGTCCCACACACCTTTGCATTCTCTCTTCATCGCCATTAAACATATGATCGTACGATTCTCGACGAAAATCTTCGCCACTGACTCTCCTCCTCGTCCGCTTTCCCCACCCCGGTGTTCCGTGCTGTTTTGCCTGACCGCACTCTCCGTCTCGTCAAGAAATATCGTCGCGTCTCGCACACTACCTATCTGTACACACACACGAATACCGTACACTCTTACACGCTGTGCATAACGCTAGGGCTACCAACAATAATAATTTCCGCGTGCAGTGTGTGCGCCGGGAATGCCAGGAGAGGGTTTTCCAGTGCCGAAGAGTGGATAAAGGCGCCACCGACGGAGATAAAGAGGAGATTTTCTCGTACCCACGTGAATCTCAGAGCCGCAAGCGAAAAGAAAATTCCAGTCGGACGTGTACGTCCCTATATATCTCGTACATTTTCGTCTCCCGAGAAACGGCACGATCGTCGAGATTCGACCGACAGAGCCACGTACTTGAGGTTATATCCACCGTCGCTTCGAGAAACGACTGGGCGATCGCGAGACACGAATGAATCTTTGAGACTTCGTAGATTTCATTCAGCGAGAGGTTAGATTGGATCTTAAGTGCGCGTGTTTTCGGTCCCGGCGACAAATTTACAAGCTGTGCAAATTATTTCTTTCGGGTGTCCGAGTCTAGCAAACGTGTGGTTCGTTCGATGCCGGGAATCGATGTAGTCGGCCGCAGCCAGTTTTATCGGTGGCGTTCGCTCGAGATCTTCGACCGGACGGAGAGGAAAATAATTCTGCTCTCGTGTTTATCTCGCGAGGAACAGAAGGCTCGCGCCGTCCGACTGGT
>OU824203.1:23191323-23199397 GCA_917499995.1 Ichneumon xanthorius | reverse complement strand
AAAGCCCCCTCCCCACGACCCGTGATCATGATTCTCCGTACGGATGAGCCGAGCGATAAATGTAAGCCGAGAGAAAACATCCGTGCAGCTGGTGACATAGAAGAGCGAGGGCCGCTGAGCGGCGATGTAAGATACTTCCCGACTCGATCACTGAGGAGCCTCGAGCCAGCGATTTTCTCGATTTATCCACTCAACAGCGTCGACAAGAGTCGTTGCGGATTTTCGACCGGTGCGGAAGAGAAGGAGGAGAGAGAGGAGAAGGTGGAGGAGGGCGAAGAGGTGGCAGAGGCGAAAGCGTCGAATGAACTCGAGGACAATAAAAGTGAAACAGTCCGAACATTCTTAGGGTCGAAGAGTCACGAGCGAGTGAAGAGGAAGGAGAGGATAAAGACGAGACGACGATTGTCGAGACCGGCGTTCGGCAGTTGGTCGAATTTTTTAAAAATCATAAAGAAAACTTGGATTTTTTTTGTTTCGACGAAAAAACGTATTGAGAACTCGTCGCTGCCGGTTGGACGTGGCAGGCGAGCGAGACGCGGAAGGTCCGAGCTAGAATCGGCTCACAGCTCCGGTTCTTCGGGGCGCTTCGGCGAGGGAGCGTGGTCACTCGGTGGCGGATGACTCGATCAGGACCAGGACGTCCCGTAGTCGTAGACGTTCCAGTAGCGGTCCCTGGGCCCGGATCACCGCGCCGTCGTCGTCTCACAGCCGCACGCCGCCAATTCTACCGCGTGCTGTTCCCATTTTTATTATCGTCGTCGTTATCGGTCTCATTAGAAAAAATAAATTATCCGAGGACATTTTTTTGGGCGCGCCGATCGCGTCGCCTCCGCACGCCGGGAACCCTCGTCCTCCTGAGCTCTCGCGGGCTGTACGATTTTTTTTATTCCGCCCACTGTCGAGATAGCTTCGACATAAAATCATCGACGACGACGAGCGGAGACGAAACATCGACGCACGATAAAAACGTCGAAACGTTGACGACGTCCAGCTCGTCGACGATACCGTGATGGCGGACCTACCGGACATGTCGCATCTCACTCCCGAGGAGAGACGTATCATCGAGGGTGTCATGATGCGACAGAAACAGGAGGAACAACGAGAGAACGAGATTATGTGGTATGAAAAAGATTAACTTTTTATCATTCTTTGTAATGATGATAATAATTATTGTAATAATGAAGATTTATTATAACAATATCATTATTATTATATATTATATATTGGGCGCCTCGCGCCCGGGTCCTAGATTACTTTATTTTAGTTTATTGGCGTAAATTTGATAATTTGGTTCGCTTCTCATTACCCCCCCCTGTGGAATCGTGACGCGCTCAGCGCATCAGCAGACCGAGAAGACCGAATCCCCATGACGCACTTAGCGCGTCCACGTACTCGAGGGGCTACTATATATTTTTATTAATTTTAAGTAACATTATTAATTGCATAAATATTAACGTATATTTAGAACATGTAGATTTTTCTGATAACAAGTCTTACGACTTATTTCTGTTTTTAATAATTTCACTTTGCCTTTATTACGTTTATTGAAGTATAGCGACCGGACGCTTTGCACCCACCGCTAGTTGTTGTATGTTTTTCATTGTTTATAATAATGATAGTATTATTATAATGACCGGTGCGGTGGTCTAGTGGTTAGCGTGCTCGCCTCTAAGACCTAAGCATCGGGCGGTCGACGGTTCGATTCCCGGCTTCGTATGTTTCGACGAGAAGGGAAAAAAACATGCACGAGACGAAGCTCCAGATATATACATCGGTCACTCGCACACGGTAACTCCAAGTGTGAGTGTCGGATGTATACAGCTGTATTCCATTCTTTTCATTCTCGGTGAGACGCGACGAAAGTCCGACGTCGGGAATCGAACCTGAGACCGTATCGGCGTAGGGGACGTAGCCTACCCATCGCCCGGGACGCCGAGTCTGTGTGTATCAGACTCGACGCTCCGCAATAGCTATCCCTGGCCAGAGTGTAAGCTATCGTGCTCGGGCTTCATGGCACCGGGGTATGGTGCGTCATAACGATGCTTCTACGATTCCAGGCGACTATCCTAGAATACTTTCAGCCTTGCCTCCTTAACCTGGGGCTCTGAGGAGGCCGACCATGTTTCCCTAGCTTGACTACAGATAGGGATGCTGGGGGACGGGGGACTAGGTAATGATACCCTGGCTACAGGCAATCCCAACAAGAGGGGCGCTGGGAACAGGGGCGAATGGCCATGATACCCTGGGCTACCCCAAAGAAGGCCTGCTAGGGGACTGGGGTCTGACCAGGGTATCCTGTGCTACCGGTAACCCCAAGAAGGGATGCTGGGGGACGGGGGACTGACCATGATACCCTGTGTAACTAGTAATCCCTACGAAGAAAGGTGTCAAGTCAAGAAAGACCCGAACAACGCCTGTCGGTTGTGTTCCGCGTCTGAGGAACACAACGTGGACAATTAAGGCATCGCGAGTGCCCCACATGGCCCGAGTACAATGGCCCAACAGGCCTGAGTGCTCGTATCGCTCCAACAAACCAAACCAAACCAACCCAACCAAATATTATTATAATAAATTTCCAGTTCTACGATCGGCGCCGAGTTTTATCTCGTGAGCGTTTTGCCTCGTGTGCAGGCTCGCAAGATTGCCGAAAGACTGCAGCGTGCCAAGTGTGCTTCTTCACGTTCTCCTCCACTCTCCGGTCCCCGACACTCTTGCATTGTCACTCGCGGCCCGTACCCCACCCGGGTTTGCAGACCCTTCTCTCGTAACCCATTTGGCATGCCTTCCCTTCCAGACTTCGGCTCTTTGCTTCCACCCGCCAAATATTTTGATTTTCTCACCGGCTATGCTAAAGCCGGGACGATTCTCGTCGAAGACCCCGATTCACGTCGATAGGGTCTATGCTCCATCTACGGGTACACGGGAATAATACAAATTCGGGGGACAATGAAGAAAAGTAAAACAATAGGAACGTCGACAATTTTACGCTCTCTTTAACTATTGGACGCGATCCGAGGCTCCTCGGAATTCGCGTTCCGGGCTCATTCCTCTTCGTCTCGTTCGTTCGTTTTAATCACTTGAATTTTTTTCGACTGTCTTTTTAATTGGCACATGATTAATTTTTTTTTTTCATTTTAATTTTTTAAAGCGGGGCATGAAATGTTATTTAGTCGTTTAAAAAAATATTGAATCGAGATTAAATTCTTGTTAACGATTCGTACGAGAACTGGATCACATGTAGATTAACATTTAATTTTCGTTTATATGCTTTAAAGTATACAATTACGCAATTTGTACTCCAATTTAATTTTTTTAATCGGAGCGGGACATTTTTTTTATTGATTTTTTTAAATATTGAAACGATATCGAATTCTAGTTAACGGATTCGTGCGAGAATAGAATCACACGTAGATTGAAATTTAACCTTCGATTATCTGCTTTGATGTATGCAATGACCAGATTTGTTCTTCGATAGTTTACCCCCGAGTCCGTAAAGATTTTAAAAAAGGTGATAGTAGTAGAAAAAGCGTAATTTTTTTGGGACACGTGCCAGCTGATTAATAATTATCCTATGATCCTCCGGCCTGCCAAAGCGATGTCTTTTTCGTCCGCGTTGTCGTGGGGAAGGGGCGGAGGGTAATTTAAGGCTGGTCGGGGTCCTCGTCGTTCCCTGTCCCTCTCGAGGCCCTCGGCTCGATTCGCGCGAGAAATCCGTTGACTTCGTTACACAGCATGGAAGTGTGTGCAAACCGGATCCTTTTCAAGCCCTCAGCCTACCCCCTTTGCTCTTCCCTCGCTCGCTCTCTCGCCTCTCCTCTTCCATAAAATTCGATAAATTACTCACACGCGTTTCCTCCATCACGAGCTCATTGAATTTTCATGCATTCCCTACCGAGTCCTCCTTTTCTCAATTTGTTGACCCTCCGAGTTAAAAAAAAAAATATTAAAATCGATTTCGTACACCCGTACGATCGGCTGCATGCTTTCTATCTATCTCGATAAACCTATCGAGTACAATGCAAATCGAGTTACAGGTTTGTTAATTAAATTTTAACTTCTTTTTAATTAATTTTTTTTGTATGATTGCAGTCGAAAGCAGGCCGAGGTGCAGGTACTGGAGGAAACTATACGAGCCCGTTCGGAGCAACACAAGAAATCGGGCATAGAGCTCGACGCCACGTGTCAGATATGCTCGAAGACCAAGTTCGCGGACGGGGTTGGGCACATCTGCAACTACTGCAACATACGGTGCTGTGCCCGATGCGGTGGAAAAGTCACGCTGCGATCGAACAAGGTGAGAGAGGGCTGGATATATATATAGAGAGAGAGAGAGAGATAGAGCCGGAGAAACTCGATGTCAAGAGTTTCCGCACGAGGAAGAACGTCGGGAGTTCGGGAAAAAATCCCCTGCGCGTCTTTTGCACTTTAGGGCAGTCTTCTGGTGTAAACGAGATTTTTTTTTTCGATGTAACGAAACAAAAATCATACGTACTATTAAATATTTCAACTTTGGCCTTTTTTCACTTCTTTATTGATACTTGCAGGTACCGTGTACATTTTTTCGAGTACAATACAAATAAATTAAGGGTGCTATGCGGTTTCATGTCGAGCTCTGGAAACAAGGTCCTGCGACTCTGACCATGATTCCTGACGTTCTACTCATCTGAAACAAAAAACCAAAAAGGTTATTGATCAGTAAAATTGCAGTTATCGCGTGAACTAGTAAAAATTGGAAGGAAAAAAAAATGCAAAACATAGCGGCCTTCAAAATTTTTTTTTATTCGATAATCCGTTCACATTTCTTGAATAAATAAGTGGAAAAAGCCCGATGTTGAAATATTTAATAGAACCTATGCATTTTTGTTTAACTCGAAAAAATTCCTCGTTTGGACTAGAAGACTGCCTTAATAACTGCACAAAAAAATACATCGTGTCGAAAGAACGTACGTACCGTGAGACGACAGCTAAAAATATAGCTGTGCAAAAAAAAAAAAAAAAAAAGAAACCCAGTCTCGAGCCTCGCGTCACTTCGAAAGTCGATGATGGGCGATACGTAAGGCTGGGAAATAACGTCAGGACAATATTTCATTATTGAGTGAGAGAAAATATATAAAAATGGAAGAGGAACGAGGGAAGGATGGGACACAGTCGTAAAAAGAATGCCGGGTGTCAGACGTCTCGAAAAGTGAAGGGAAGGAGAGCCGGCTCGGGAGAGTCTCTCCGGCCTCAAGGCCGTGAAAATATTTTGGTTCCGGTTACCCCCCCCCCGGATTGACCGGACGTCGTCGAGTCGGTAGTCGCCGTCGGCTGAACAGTTTTTTTTCCTCGTTTTTTCGGGAAGGGGAGTGGATCGAGTGTCGGCCAAAGGTGTGGAAAATAGGATAGCCAGGTCCACACTTGAAGCCTGCAGGCTCTCTCTCTTGCGCTCTTATCTTCTTTCTTCATCCACCGTCTATCGCCTTCGCTCCGTTTCGCTCTTTCGCGCGCGAGGCGGGGGAGCCCTCCCGGTTGAACGTTTTGCATTATTGCGAAGTAATCTCGCGGAAATCGATGACACGGTAGACGTCTCGGGGGCGAATCCTTGAGCTCTCATCCGAGAGATAATATACCTCTGTATACGTATACCCCACATCATATTTTTAGATATATCACCGACGGTTTCCCTCCAACTCCAACGTTTGATCTCGTCAATTTTTTTACGAGTGTGACTTAAAAAATAAATCAAATAAAAGGAGTTTTCACGTAACATTGAATTTTTATTAGAAACGGCACATCAAAAAAATGTTCTTTGAAAATTAATGAACGGTATTGGAAGCTTTTTTACATAAACTTTCCAAACTTCAAACACATTCGCGTTGCAATTTTACAGTAAAATTCGTATTTTTAATGAAAATTAATGTAAATTTCAAGCAAAAGATTTGTAATTTTAATATCGGATATTTTTATTTTACAAGCAAAGTACAATAATGTTCAATTAATTTAAGTAATGCTAGCAAATTTCAAGTTCCCGTACATCAAATTTACAATTTATTTTTACAGTGTGATTACACCGATGGTTAACGTCAGTAGGCAACATAAGCTATGCCTAGGGTAAAAGTGGTGAATATGGTTTACCTCCGTTATTCGTGAATCAATGATATCTGGACTGGTCCATATTCCCTCTTTCGCCTTATACACAGCCGATATGCCGTCTCGGCATTAATCTATCGATATATTTTTTTAAAAAATGTAACTCTTTCAACGCTGTAATAACGATTGTACCTAAGCTTTGAATATAAAGCTCGTAGTCGAAGCAACAGGGAATCACCGTGGGGGTTTTTTTATGCTTGCCCCCCCCCCCCCCCCCCGTCGGCAGTGTTTTAATACATACATATTTTTTTATATATAAACATAAATGTACATAAATATATTTTAAAAAAAACGTTTACACGTAACATTAATTTTTTTTATAGAAACTGATTCTATCGATGGTTTAACGTAAGCAAGCAGTATAAGCTGTGCTTAGAGTAAAAGTGGTGAATATAGTTTACCCGTCGTCCATGAATCAATGATATCTGGGGGGTTATTCTCGAATGACTCGATAAACGAATCATTCGTTTGCAAAACGTATACGTTCCGTCGCTGTATTCATTCATACGTTTATATTCATACAACGATAGCACGTATACGTTTTGTAAACGAATGACTCGAGAATAACCCCCCCAGGACCGGTCCATATTCCCCACTTTCGCCCTATACCCAGCCGATATGCCGTTTTGGTATTAATCTACCGACATATTTTTTTTAAATATAACTCTTTCAACGCTGTAACAACGATCGTACCCAAGCTTTGAACATAAAGCTCGTAGTGGAAGCGGGAAATCGGGGTTTTCCTATGCTTGCCCCCCTCGGCAGTGCTTTAGTACATGCATATTTATTTATACATATATTATATATACATAAATGTATATAAATAAATATAAATAAACGTGGTGGAATATGGGTAAGGGGTTTTACGTACTGTACGACGATAATGTCGCGGGAGAGCGCGTCGGATCGATATCGATATCGTCGTCGATCGTCGGGCTGGCGATAGTAGCGGTACGGCAATAGCAATATGTGTCCGTAGAATCAGTAGTGGTGGTGCGTAGCAGTCAGCCAGGTAGGCTGTTAGTCGGGACAACGTTGAACGACGTTACTGGCAATGGAGTTACTGAGCGAGTGGGCGAGAGGCACGCGGAGAAAAAAAGGAAGATGACTGGAGCAGGCTATAATGGAGTTATCGCAGGCTAGCAAGGGAACGTCTTACGGTCCTTACGTCTTACGTTTTACAGTCCTTTACACCGATAAAAAAATATTTCATTAATTAAAATACAATTCCATGAATCTGTTTGTCGAGTCTCCTGGCGTGAAATTTTTTATTTTATTTTCGTAAAGTAAATTTAATTTTGTGAAATTGATAGTTTCTAATGGTTATAGAGCGTAGCCACATTACCCGTACGATATTCGCGGACGTTACTGGCAATTGAGTGACTGAGAGAGTGGTCGAGAGATACGCAGAGAAAAAAAAGGAATATGACTGGAGCAGAATTTGCGAAGCTTCTTCTATGAGGAAGCATTTTCTGTATTGTTGGCTTCCTCATAGAGGAAGCGTCGCAAATAAAGGAACATTATGAGAACGCCATATGAAAATTTCAATTTGCAGCTTTTATGAGAAAGCCACATGAAAATTTCAATTTGCAACTTATATGAGGAAGCCATATGAAAATTTCAATTTTCAACTTTTATGAGGAAGCCATATGAAAATTTCAATTTTCAACTTTTATGAGGAAGCCATATGAAAATTTCAATTTTCAACTTTTATGAGGAAGCGATATGAAAAATTTAATTTTCAACTTGTTTTAACGTTAATGTCGTGTTTGCCTTTTATGCAAAACGTCTGGCCGATTCAGGTTCAGCGCGAAAAAATACACCGATGTATGCGCTTTGTTACATCCGTGCACCTATTTTTTAATTAACGAAAATACAGAGTTTTGGAAAAAGATTTTTTTTTGAAATTATTAAGTCAATTATCCAAAATTCACCGTTTTTTCGC
>OU824203.1:23163823-23186323 GCA_917499995.1 Ichneumon xanthorius | reverse complement strand
CGATTCGTTTTCGTTTCTCGCTCTTATTTATTTTTTTATTTTTTTTCATTATATTTTCCCGTCTAAACCACCACCAGCCCCCCCCCCCCCCCCCCCCCCCCCCAGCGCTCTTCAACAAGGCGCTTGGCCGTGATAAGGGATGCGCGGATTGCTGGAACTCCGGATTCCAAAGGAACCGTTGGTTCGGGGAAATCGGAAAGAGATAAATAAAAAGAGTAAACGAAAAACTACAGGAGAAAAAAAGAATGACCATGAAAATTTCTGCATCTGCAAAAATAAATTTTGGCAACTTGTAGCGCCTAAATTATCGGCTTGGGGAAAAAATCCTTAAGGACTTTTTTGTTCGTTTTTTTATTCTCTAACAACGCATTTTTCGGATTTTTTTTTCTTTCAATTTTTGAGCTAGTTTTTATCATTTTAATATTTTGGCACACTGCCACGGTTTAAATAATGAATAAAAAAAAAAAATTCGTAGGACTTTTTTTTTCTTCGTTCAATTCTACACCAACGCATTTTTTCAAAAAATTTTTTGGAATTTTTTTAGAGCTATTTTTTATGAATTTCATATTTTGGCACGCTGCCACGGTTCAAATAATAAACTTAAAAACAAATCCTCAGGACTTTTTTTTCTACGTTCAATTCTACACCAACGCATTTTTTCAAAACATTTTTTGGAATTTTTTTAGAGTTTTTTTTATGAATTTCATATTTTGGCACGCTGCCAGGGCTTTAATATGGAACTAAACAAAAAAATCATCAGGACTTTTTTTTTCTACGTTCAATTCTACACCAACGCATTTTTTCAAAACATTTTTTGGAATTTTTTTAGAGCTATTTTTTATGAATTTCATATTTTGGCACGCTGCCACGGTTTCAATAATAAACTTAAAAACAAGTCCTCAGGAATTTTTTTTCTACGATCAATTCTACACCAACGCATTTTTTCAAAACATTTTTTGGAATTTTTTTAGAGCTTTTTTTATGAATTTCATATTTTGGCACGCTGCCAGGGCTTTGATATGGAACTAAACAAAAAAATCATCAGGACTTTTTTTTTCTACGTTCAATTCTACACCAACGCTTTTTTTCAAAACATTTTTTGGAATTTTTTTAGAGCTATTTTTTATGAATTTCCTATTTTGGCACGCTGCCAGGGCTTAAATATGGAACTAAACAAAATAATCCGCAGGACTTTTTTTTCTACGTTCCATTCTACACCAACGCATTTTTTCAAAACATTTTTTGGAATTTTTTTAGAGCTAGTTTTTATGAATTTCATATTTTGGCACGCTGTCAGTGCTTAAATACGGAACTAAACAAAAAAATCCTCAGGACTTATTTTCTACGTTCAATTCTACACCAACGGATTTTTTTAACGGATTTTTTTAAAACGCAGAAAAAAAAACCTAAGATTTTTTTTTTAGATTATTATTTAAACCGTGACAACGTGCCAAAATATGAAATTCATAAAAAAAGCTCTAAAAAAATTCAAAAAAATGTTTTGAAAAAATGCGTTGGTGTAGAATTGAACGTAGAAAAAAAAGTCCTTAGGATTTGTTTTTCAGTTTATTATTTAAACCGTAGCAGCGTACTAAAATATTAAATTCATAAAAGTAGCCACAAAAAAAATTCCAAAAATTTGTTTGAAAAAATGCGTTGGTGTAGAATTGAACGTAGAAAAAAAAGTCCTGATGATTTTTTTGTTTAGTTCCATATTAAAGCCCTGGCAGCGTGCCAAAATATGAAATTCATAAAAAGAAGCTCTAAAAAAATTCCAAAAATTTTTTTGAAAAAATGCGTTGGTGTAGAATTGAACGTAGAAAAAAAAGTCCTGAGAATTTGTTTTTAAGTTTATTATTTAAACCGTGGCAGCGTGCCAAAATAGGAAATTCATAAAAAATAGCTCTAAAAAAATTCCAAAAAATGTTTTGAAAAAATGCGTTGGTGTAGAATTGAACGTAGAAAAAAAAAGTCCTAAGATTTTTTTTTTTACATTATTATTTAAACCGTGGCAGCGTTCCAAAATAGGAAATTCATAAAAAATAGCTCTAAAAAAATTCCAAAAAATGTTTTGAAAAAATGCGTTGGTGTAGAATTGAACGTAGAAAAAAAAAGTCCTAAGATTTTTTTTTTTTAGATTATTATTTAAACCGTGACAACGTGCCAAAATATGAAATTCATAAAAAGAAGCTCTAAAAAAATTCCAAAAAATGTTTTGAAAAAATGCGTTGGTGTAGAATTGAACGTAGAAAAAAAAGTCCTGAGGATTTGTTTTTAAGTTTATTATTTAAACCGTGGCAGCGTGCCAAAATAGGAAATTCATAAAAAATAGCTCTAAAAAAATTCCAAAAAATTGTTTGAAAAAATTCGTTGGTGTAGAATTGAACGTAGAAAAAAAAAGTCCTAAGATTTTTTTTTTTAGATTATTATTTAAACCGTGACAACGTGCCAAAATATGAAATTCATAAAAAAAAGCTCTAAAAAAATTCCAAAAAATGTTTTGAAAAAATGCGTTGGTGTAGAATTGAACGTAGAAAAAAAAGTCCTGAGGATTATTTTGTTTAGTTCCATATTTAAGCCCTGGCAGCGTGCCAAAATAGGAAATTCATAAAAAATAGCTCTAAAAAAATTCCAAAAAATGTTTTGAAAAAATGCGTTGGTGTAGAATTGAACGTAGAAAAAAAAAGTGCTACGAATTTTTTTTTTATTCATTATTTAAACCGTGGCAGCGTGCCAAAATATTAAAATGATAAAAACTAGCTCAAAAATTGAAAGAAAAAAAAATCCGAAAAAATGCGTTGTTAGAGAATAAAAAAACGAACAAAAAAGTCCTTAAGGATTTTTCTCCCAAGCCGATAATTTAGGCGCTACAAGTTGCCAAAATTTATTTTTGCAGATGCAGAAATTTTCATGGTCATGAAAAAAGATTGTACAGAGAGCGTCGGCAATACCGAGCAGCGATTGGATAACGCCGTTATGGAAATGTCGAAGGAGTACGCTAATATTCTGGACTCGGTCCCTTTGACCTCGCTGGATTTTATTTATGTACTGTTACGACCCTTTTTACTTCTCGGAGTCGGCCACTTCGATTTTGTATATATATATACAGATATATATTTTTTTTCATTTTAAGTCGGACTCTCCTCTTGGTCGTTCCCGATTCGATTCTCCCGTTGCTTCTGGGCAAGGATTATCAGACACTGGCTCACCCGCGTATCCCTCCGGCTTTCATCAATCGGTGGAACCGCCTTATTATTCTTCGATTCTTCTCTTTTCGAAGACGAAGCGATGAAAAGAATATTTTGTACGCGCTGCAGGGAACGATGGTTTCGTTTATATCAAAGGCTCGAGAAAACTCTGACGTTCGGGTGGTTCGGGCCGAGTGATGGATCTTTCATCGGCGAACAATCCCGAATTGAGACCCAAAGTTCTCTTATTCTGCAGGTTTCTTTTTTTAGCAACCCTTTCGATTTTTTTTTTTTTTAATTCAACGTATCACTTTCACCTCACGAGATAAAAATCCGCAGTCTTCGCCGGGAGGCGAGCTTTGGAAGCGATGGGACAGCTATTACCCACGTGTCACTGGGTTACTACCCAGTCCACCTACTCGGCCGTCCCTCTCCCTCTCTCTCCCTATCGATAGGCAGTTTTATCTCCGAGCGATTTACGAACAGACCCACTTTTTTCCCTCCCCCCCCCCCCCCCCCCCGTGTGCACACACAGTCCCGCCAAGTGAAAACTATCGATCGTTCAGTCTGGCGAGCGGTGGACTCTTCGCGCGGCGAGTTCTTTTCTATCTATTCATCCCACTAGCCAGCCCGAACGACGAAGCCACTCGGAATCGAATAAGTTTTTTTTTTTTTTTTTTTTTCGCGTAGAATGTGTCGACACGCGTTATGGTCAAGCGTTGCTCGTGTCTCAACGTTCGCTCAACCCCTCTCGAGTCGAATCGTTTTTGTTTGTTTTTTTTTTCGTTCCTTTCTTTGGCGAAATGTTCTCTCGTTCTTTCCGGGAGCTCTCGAGTCGGGTCCCTCCACTGTGATGCTTTGGCCCTGCGGACAAGCCCGTTCGCGTGTCTTTCTGTCACTGAAGTAGGCCGTGGGCTCGTACCTTTATCTACATTTTCCTATCCGAGATATGACTTTCAATTAACGATTTTTCTCTCGTTTCATTTTTTTTAATTTTTTCTTTCTACTGAAATTACAAACCTTCGGGCAATGGGAGTGTCGGATAGAACGGGTGGCAGGATATCGTGTCTAACGGAAAGACGCCAATAGCTGGGTTTGAGGAGCTCACGGGAATATTACTCATTTCGCTCGCAAATTATATTGCAAACCGTTGTTGAAGAAATTCTACAAAAAAAATAAAGTTTTGATGATTCCCAATAACTTGTTTGACTTGGCAAGATCTACCTTCTTATCGAAGTTATCGGCAGATTAAGGTAGTACTAGCACAATGACTGACGCCGCCTAAGTTTGAGAGTAATAAAAGAGAATTACAAACACTTTTCGATCGAATAAAAACCTGAAAAAAAATGAAGCATATGGAAGATGCTGATAAGATTGTTCGTCCATAATAATGATCCCAAAATGTTATTTGTTTCCTTTATGTTAAAATTTGTTTAAAATCGTAATTTTCAAGTATTAGATAAAATTCTGAAAAAATTCATACGTATTCAGAAAATTTAACAAATCATTTTCGTAATAAAAAAAAATTTGGTTGCCTGGTAATTTGTTGCACAATTTTTTTTTCAGTAATTTGTTATGAACATTCTGAAATTATTATTATGCACAAACAATCTTTTCAGCATCTTTTATATGCTAGAATTTTTTCAGATTTTTTTCTCATCGAGAAGTGTTTGTAATCTTTGTCTTTTTTCTCTCGAACTTAGGCGGCGTCAGTCATTGCGCTAGTACTACCTTAAATGCAATGGCGTTATCGACTTGTCAACATTTATTTTCAGAAATCTCGTCCGGATATCACTTATTATAGATTAAAGCGAGTTACTTATTTCTTTTAAAAAATCAGTAAGTCAGAAGATTAACGCATTTCGCTCGCAAATTAAATTGGAAGCTGTTGTTGAAGAACGTCTAAAAAAAAAAAAAATAGGGTTTGATGATTCCTGATATCTTGTTTGACTTGGCAAGTTTACGACCTGCTTATCGAAGTTATCGGCAGATTAAATGCAATGACGTCATCGACTTGTCAAAATTGATTTTAAAAAATCTCGTCCCCATATCACTTATAGATAAAGGCGAGTTACTTATTTCTTTTTAAAAAACCAGTAAATCAGGTGATTAACATATTTTGCTCGAATTTAAATTGGAAGCTGTTGTTGAAGAACTTCTATAAAAAAACGTTCCGATCATTCCCAATATCTTGTTTGGATTGGCAAAGTTAGTAGGGGAAGCCGGGGCAAAACGGGGACATGGGGCAAAATGGCGATATGTACCCCGTTTTGCCCCAGATGGTTTTTTTTAAACCTTTCAAAACCGGTGCCAATACGATTTTGGTGTCAAAAACAATGGATCTATGCTTTCGGTATCGTTTTGCAGGTTTAATTGCTTATCGTCCCCGTTTTGTCCCGGTCTACTGGGAAACCGAGGCAAAACGGGGACATGGGGCAAAATGGGGACATGTACCCCGTTTTGCCCCAGATGGTTTTTTTTTAAACCTTTCAAACCCGGTGCCAATACGATTTTGGTGTCAAAACAATGGATCTATGCTTTCGGTATCATTGTACCAGGTTTTATTGCTTAGCGTCCCCGTGTTGCCCCGGTTTCCCCTATCACCTTATCGAAATTATCGGCAGATAAATGTAATCACGTCATCGACTTGTCAAAATTGATTTAATAAAAAATACCCAAATATCACTTATAGATAAATGTAAGTTACTTATGTCTTTAAAAAAAAGTCAGTAAAATCGTCTAAGATCGGATACCATTTTGCCAAGAGCGAGCCGTCCGCCAGCAGGTGTCCGTCGACGGGCTCGGGCTCGAGAGAATGAGCGGAGGTGTAAGCCTCCGAGTGACGGTAATTTTAATGGTATCGAACTTCTACTTCCCGAAGCCATCCGCTGTCTCCGTACAGTTTATATGTCCAAAAAGCGTCGAGACTGGAAGGGAAAGCTCCGCAACGATTTTTCGTCCACATCCCCGCAGTCTGCAACGAATTTACCCTTCCATCCGAGTTTCGCTCTCGCCTGCAGCCTGCTTATTTTTTCACTCGCTCTCACTTCCCCTCCCCTCTTTCCCTCCCGATGTCTCACAGGAGCGATCTTAAGAAACAAGTTTACGAAGATATTCGACAGCTTGGCCGAGACCTCGCGCCTACGAAATTGTCAGAGTATAAAGTATCTCCCAAGAAGCTTCTTCTTTCCCC
This sequence comes from Ichneumon xanthorius, assembly GCA_917499995.1. Classification (NCBI taxonomy): domain Eukaryota; kingdom Metazoa; phylum Arthropoda; class Insecta; order Hymenoptera; family Ichneumonidae; genus Ichneumon; species Ichneumon xanthorius. The sequence continues at coordinate 23,179,942 of OU824203.1, read as the reverse complement.
GAAATCCCCCCCCCCCTCCCCCCTCCTTCGTCTCTCCTTCCCGAGTGCTCGTCTATGTTTCGCATAGTTTCTTTCCCTCGAATCTCAAAAAAGTTTCCGGCCAGGCTGTTTCTCGTGATAATTTAACGAAAGATGGAAGGGCAGAGGTGGCGAGAAACGGTCAGGGATAGGCGAGGGAAAATAAGGGTAGTTTATCGATCAACCCACTTCCATCCTTCGTCCATACTCTGTATCAATCTTATTCATTGAAAATTTCGTCCTCTCTTCTCTAACCCATAAACCTTCGGGGTTTCAGATTTGATACTCCGAGAATCATCTTCTCGAGGCGAAAAGTTATAGTGCGCGAGAGGAGGGAGAGAGAAGAAAACCCGTGACGGAGTTCGCACCACTTCGAATCGTCGAGATAAATCCAAATTGGGTCGCGGAACTCGTCCGAGCAGTAACGCGCCACTCGTCACTGACTCCGTTGTTCGAAACTCACCCCCCCCCCCCACCCCCACCCCCGTGCCCCTATCCTCTTTTACCCCTCATCTTTCATCGCGCGATCTCTAACCCCGAGCGCACACAGAGCTTTTCCGTACGTCCTTGATACTTCGGACGTGAGTTTGGGACAATTCCGCGCGCGCGTCCGCCTTCGGTTTCGCTCTTTCTCTCACGACTATCGTTCACCCTTCACCTTTCTCCCATCATAATGCACTGCGAATCAATTGAATATTTTTTATATTTTCTATTTTTTTAATTTATTTTTTACACCCTTCAGCCGCTCTATTATTTACCGAGGTAAATTCTCTCTCTCTCTCTCTCTCTCTCTCCCCCCCTCTCTCTCTCTCACTCTCCCCCCCCCCCCCCCGCCTCCGTGCGGCAGATGTGTTCGAATCGATAGAGTCTGTCTATCGCGGTTCGACCGTGACACGGTGGGAGACTGAAACGCGTGTCACTCGCTGCAAGCGAATATAATATCATTACCTTTCACTACGAGAGAAACGCGCAAACTCGAAATAATTTTTTGTTTGTTTTTTTTAATAAACAATTTCAATTAGTTTGTCGACTGTTAATTCATTAAATGCAAATTACTTTCGTTTCATTTGGGGATGATGTAAGATTTGGGGAGAGAGACACGTACACGTGTATATTGGAGCGAGAGGGTGAGCAGGGATACGAGAGTTTGCCACTGACTCGACGACAATTTGTGCTATACACGGAACGATATGATTTAATATGTTGAACATATAAATTCCCATATATTTGATGATATACATTTGCGAATTTTCCGGAGTTTTATTTTTTTATTTTATACATTTTTTTTATTAAACAATTTTAATTAATTAGTCGACTTTTAATTAATCAAATGCAAATTATTTTCGTCTTGTTGGGACGATGATTTTGTGAGCTTTGTCTAACGACACGCGCAGCAACGACATGATTTAATATATTAAGCACATAAATTCCTATATATTTGAATAATGTATTCACATATTTTCGAGACCAGACTAGGACGTTTGCCGCAGTTGCTTGCGAGACTAATTACCTTTACCATGGGAAACCCGCAGACTCGAATCGGGAGTTTTTTATTTCTTATTTTTAAACAATCTGGATTAATTCGTCGACTGTTAATTCGTCAAGTGCAAATTACTTTCGTCTCGTTGGGGGATAATTTAAGTTTTGAGGAAAGAGACACGTGCATGTGTATATTGGAGGAAGGGGTGGGCAGGGATACGAGAGTTTTCCACTGGCTCAACGAACACTTACTTGAATGACGCACGTAACGATACGTTTGAATATATTAAACATATGAATTCCTATATGTTTGATCATATATATTTAAATAATATATTTACGAATTTTCGAAACCAGACTGGGACGTTTGCCGCTGTTACTCGCCAGACAAATTACATTTACGCACGGAAAAAACGGATTAGTTGGGCTAACAAAAAAAATAGCTAACCCAACCAATTGTCTTAGTGCTCTGAGCGCCAGTCGATAAATCGGTTGAGTTAACGATTTTAAGTTGGTTCATATGCTATTCGCTAGACCAAGTAATTTGTTAGCTGGGCTAATTGCTAGGGAAATTGTTGGATTAGCCATTTACTTGCCTGCTTCAATAATTTACTGGCGTGATACAACCAAGCGACTTGGTTGGACCAACAGCACAGGTTACCAAAAATATTAATAGACAATTAATACAAAATATTGATCTGCACGACCGCATAAATGCTTTTTTATCACCCGAAATTGCTTTATTGTCGTTTTTTTACCTTCGCACCATTGAAACCTCGGAATAAATAATTTGGTCGATAATGAGGATTCGAACCTGCGACCCTGCGATTTGTAGTCCACGATCTTACTCACTCTGCTACACGTATCTTGAAACATATATTTTTTAACCTTGTACATGACATTCACGGCTGCTTGAACATTATCGTACGAATTAGTTATACGGATGATTCTGTAAGGGAATTGGTAGGTTATGAACATCTTTTTTTTTTTAAGTGTAACCTTAAATCTGCTATTTTTCGAATCTGCTCCATCTCTACCTGTCAATAAGTGAATATCCGTTCATTAATTAAGTAAGTAATTAAGCCCGTTCGTCTCTCGTACGCCTTCACAATTTCCGACATTATTAACATATCAACTGACTTGCATGTATCACGGTGTGATGTCTGGGTTCGCAGCAACTGCAGTTCGTTGCTGCAACCATTTCATTTGGTTGTCTGACACGCGCGCCGAGCGTGGTCGCACTAACAACTATAGTTGGTTAGGGTGCCTATAAAATTCGCTGCCTATCCTGAATACTATGTTAGTAGTTAGACTAACTAATCGTGTTAGTTGTGTTCACTATTCGCGTTAACTAACTGTTAATGGTAGATTCAACTAAACCTAAGTCGTTACTGTAACGAAACAGATAGTTATTGTAACCCATTTATACCCAACTAATAAATAGTTAGGTGACCCAACCAAGCATTTTTTTCCGTGCGACGAGAGGAACCAGTACACTCGAAGACGGGGGTTTTTTTTTATTAAACTTTTTGAATTAATTCGGCGACTCTTAATTAATTAAATGCAAATTACTTTCGTCTCATTGGGGGATGATGTTGTAAGCTTTGTCGAAAGATATACGTACACGTGTATATTGGAGCGAGAGGCTGAGTAGGGATACGAGAGCTTGCCGGTGGCCCGACGACCACCACCTCTGTACGATACACCGAACGATGTAATTCAATATATTAAACATTTAAAGTCGTATATATTTGATGATATCTATTTAAATAATATATTTCCAAATTCTAGAGTGTTTTAATTTTTTATTTATTCATTTTTTTTTACTGATAATTTGAATGAATTAGTCAACTTTTAATAAATTAAATGCAAATTACTTTCGTCTCATTGGGGGATGATGTAAGCTTTGTTGAAAGATACACATACACGTTTATATTGGAGCGAGAGGCTGAGCAGGCATACGAGAGCTTGCCGCTGGCCCGACGACCCCCTACTGTACGATACACCGAACGATGTAATTCAATATATTAAACATTTAAAGTCCTATATATTTGATGATATCTTTTTAAATAATATATTTCCAAATTCTAGGGTGTTTTAATTAATACATGTTTTTTTTCCTGATAATTTGAATTATTTAGTCAACTTTTAATGAATTAAATGCAAATTACTTTCGTCTCGTTGGGAGGGATGATCCAAACTTTGTCGAAAGATACACGGAACGATATGATTTAATATATTAAACACATAAATTCTAATGTATTTGATGATATATATTTAAATGATATATTTCCGAATTTTCGAGACCAGACTGGGACGTTTGCCGCTGTTGCTTGCCAGAAAAATTCTTCTGGCGTGTAGAATACGCGCGGTGCCGAGTAGATATCCGGGTTACATGCACGTGTATATAGAGGAGTACGGGTACGTACCCTGGGTGTTGGCCGAACCTCAGTGGGGTACCGAGGAGCGGGGACGCAAAGGGACTGGGGGAAACTCTTGACATATTGCTACCTAGGCAACTTGCCGAAGTGCTCTTCAAGCTCGTGGCGCGCACCGGTACGCGTTCACCAGCCCTTCTTCCGTCGCTCTCGTTCCTCTTCACAGGCGTACCAGACTACGACCAGGGTTTTCTCTTGCCGCCTCGCCAGTCTGCAACGAGAAATCGGCTCGGTGCGCTGATTTCTACTTAGCAAACTTTGAAATTATCGAGCTTCCGAGGGACGTTTTTTACTCGGCTATGCTACTCGCGACATAACTAACGCGAGGGTGTTTCGGACGATGCTGGAAACAAATATGACTGAGTGCACGGTTCTTCGGACTAGGAACAAATGCTCAGTGAAATTTACGAATTACGAGTTTAAATAAAAACAAAAACAAAAAAAAAACCATAATGATTTCAGGTGATATGGGTGTGCATCGTGTGCCGGAAGAAGCAAGAGATCTTCCTGAAGACCGGACAATGGATGACCAAGTCGAGTCTGAACGCGGCGGACACGGCGATGCTGAGACGTATGCAGGAAGACATGCAGGGGGCTGGACCACCGGGACATCCGGAACTCACGCAGGATAAGAGGCCGAAATTGGAGAGAGCTCACAGCGCTGCCGAGAAGGAGAATCTGCCTCTGGTACAGAGAAGCGGAAGTTTGCTGAGGAGGCAGTACTCACAGCAGGATCAGGTACGGTAGCTTCCGAGTCCGCTCTCTACAGACGCTGCGGCATGCTGGGCTCTCTCGGTCTCATTTCTGGAGCACCGAACTGCAAGTTTCACTGCACTCCGCCTCGATGTACAGATATACCAGCCAGTACTGGCGTCACAGCTCGACCTAAGCGTTCCTTCACGTTCGAAATATATTATCGAGTCTCCGGCTGCATCGTAAATTCAAATTCGCGGCTCGCGGTAACTATAGTTTCAGCCTCCCAGTCACATATTTATGCAACTCCGGGGCCTGGACTCGTGGAAACGACTTCGAACTGTTTGTCAAAAGTCAAATGAATCGTTACTGCGGGTGTGCAATATCAATCGAAACCGCGAAAAAAAGTTACAATAAATCAGCCGCAAACGTAATGAATATTTTATTTTATCTTATTTCTTGACGGATTTCTCCTTTACGAGGAGGATAAAATAAATCCTAACTTTAGAGCTCTCAATAAGGAATTTTAAAGGTTATAAAGGTTAAACACTTAAATTTACAACTCGTGAATTAATTTCTGGGTTCGCCATCTTTTTGAAGGCCTCGAAGGAGGAACCCGTAAAATGCAATGCCGAGAATTCATTTCCCAATCCGGCCATTCGCGAGATAGCAGAATTTTTAGCGGTATTTGTGCGATATTGCTGCTCATAGAATAATCGCGTCATCCCTAAACGAGTATTTTTACGTGTAACTTTGAGGCCAATGCAGCTAAGTAGAATTGTTCATGTGACCATACCATTTAATATTTTAAAGAGAAAAGAAATATCATTCAGGATTCTCACAGAAGCCAGAGCAGAAATGTTTGCTGCTATTGAAACATCCGTATACTGATGGTTATCAAATTCCAGTGGGGTTCCCTTATTGTTAGCGACAATTCGTTAAAATTTACAGTGCAAATTTGTGTGTTTCGTATATCGGCGACCAGACCACCAATGCGTATATAGTTTCGAGCATACCCAGGGTTAACAACAAAATCTCGAACATCGACGGAAAAACAAAATCGACTGAAAGTCTCTTTGAGCTTGGTTTACAACGGAGTCAATATGGGGCGCAAGCGACAAATTCGCATCGAAAATCACTCCGAGGTCTCTTATCGCCAACACACGTTGCAAGGTGTCTCTTATATTGTACTGATAATGCAAATCCATTCGTCTTTTAGAGAACGAAATGAGTTCACATTTTTGAGTTAAATCTCATACCATCATTTCATTTTTATTTTATTTTATTGGTATAAACGGGCAAAGCCGTTTTACAGAACAAATGTACACTAGTGAGCAAGTGTGTGGTGTGAACAATCGTAATTAATAATGGCTTAGTCTAGCACGAAAACGCCCATGAATCTTACCAACTTGGGCCTTAGCGATTAAAGTCGTGGCCGGTGCAAAGCGAGCCGGAAAATAATACGAAGGATTCCAAAAAAAATCTCGTCAATGTTCGCAAATTGGTTTGCCAATCTGGTTGCTCGGGGAATGAGGCTATAATGCTCGTGATTCGTCCGGTACGTAGGTCGTCCACAATTATGTTCACATCATATCACATTTCCTAAATCCTCTTGCAGCGACGCATGGTCAGCCTGGGAATTAACAGTTTAGAACATTTTTTGATTATCTGCGAATCATAGGCATCTTAATTGAATGGTATAGGCTGCAATGTCATTGACCGTAATGTTAAATAATAAGCGACCACGATGAGAGCCTTGAGGAACCCCTGAAAGATACTGCATTGGTCTTGATCTAAAATCTTTGTACTTCACAAACTGTTGACGGTTTACCAGATACGATTGTAAGGTAATCCGTGTGGTACAGTGAAGTCAATAGAGTACCCGGTTTACAAAACTTGTTCGTATGCCTTTTAAAGGAGACATTTTTGCGAACTAAGGCGGAACCACATTAAAAAGTTCTTACTTTGTGTAGAAAACAGTGTACAACGTTTTGTACATACAATGAATTTACAGAAAAGTAACTCAGCTTACGCCAATAAATCCACGGGTATATATTTACGCAATTTTTATAAAGTCAAATTTGTAATTTTGACAGCTTATTTTATTCGTTAAAATATGTTTTAAGAATTCACCTAGTTATTTGCTTTGTTTAGATTCTCGATGAGAAGAAACGTTTAGTTAACGTCGTAACTCTGCTTTTTTCATAAACAAATGACTTTGATTTGTAAACGATGAATATTATCGAACGAAAATTACAAATTTCATTTCACAAAAACTGCGTGAAAATATGCCCGTCGATTTATTGGCGTAAACTGTGTTGTTTTTCTGTAAATTAGTTGTTGTACATGTTCTTATACATAAAGTCGGAACTCTTTCATCTAGATCGACCTTAGTTCGCACTAATTATCCGTATAGAATGCGTACAAACCATTTTTGAAATCTTGGTTATCGATTGACTTGAGTGTACCTCAAGGACTACCTTAACCACTCGAGAAGTGGAATTCCAATTCCAATGTCATGCAACTTAGATAGCAACAATTTATGATTCACGGATTCGAAAATGCCTTACTAAAGTTCGTATAAACCGTAAGTCCGTATATTGAAAAGAAGGCAAGCTTCCAAAAAAATTGCATATAAAAAAAATCACATAAGTTACATATCTGAAACTATGTAATTTTTCATCGAAGGCCCTATACGGTAGAAAAGCGTAGGAGTCGCTCCCGCGTCTCCGTGTGTGTATGTGGGTAAACGTGTGAAAATAGTTCGGTGTCGCAGATCGTTCGACCATTATTCTCCGAATCGCCATGGCAATTCCACATTTCGTAGGATTTATCGTCGCGAGGGCCGTGCCTCGTTCGGAAGCGAGAAAACTTGTACTTATTGCGAGAGAATCATTGGCCCTCCGCGCTTATATCGATGTCGGTTAGTATCGTAGTTCTCTCTTGACTTGGGACGGTTGGATGATAAAAATGGGCAAAAGTCGTCGAGTCGATCTAGCTTGCGATATTATCTTTTTCTTTCTTTCGTCTTTTATGTTTTGTGTTTTTTTCTTTTGTAACGAGGGTATGTGTGCGCTTGTATTCTCGCAGGTGCCTGGACGCTGTATGTCGACCAGCGACAGCGGGGTGGAGATGTCAGTGTCGCCTCACTCGAGGACCTTGCCGACTCCACACGTCGTCGTTGGTTCGTATCCCCAGACACCTAGACATCCGGCGGCCTATCCTGAAGACGATCCGAGCCTTTACAGGGGCGAACTCGATAGTCTTATGCGTCAGCACGGGCAGACTTATCAAAGACAGAGGCCGATGTATCAGGTACGAAAAAAAAGTTATGCCAATTGTATTAACCCTTCAATTATCCATGTAACATATTCCACACTTTAGAAGCACAGTTATTTTTTGTTAATATCTTATTCATTTTCAAACTATAATAACACTATAATGAACAAATTTAAGGAATAGTAGTGCATCGTAGTGAATGTTTTTAGTCTATAATTTCGTCATCAAATTTTTTTTCAGAGGTGGGCAGTAGTTGAAGTACCGCGTACTTTTTAGTACTCCGAGTACTTTTCAAGTACCAAGTACAAGTACATCTTGAGTCCGCGCTCGCCATATGAATACTCAATGAGTAGCATGGCATCCTGTTTCTATTAATATACGATCCGTCTAAACTTTTCAAAAAGTATAATTGTAACGAGATTTTTTTACTCCATTAAACAAACGAGAAAGTCGCCGTTTTCGTTTTTTTGTATGACACTTTGTTATGGTTTTTTTAAAGAAAAAAAGTGAAGAATAGATTTTTAAGAAGTAGCTTGAAAACGACGAATTACGATCATTTCAGTTCGCGTTTTTTTTTTACAATAATTTTTGCAGTAAATATTGAACGTTTAAGTTTTATGAAATGTAAACATTTTTTAATGTTATGAAAAAATGTGCAAAGTCAATTATTTGCACATGGCATCCTCATTTAATACAATTTTGCGCATAGCTTCCTCCATGAGGAAGTCAAAAACGATCAACGAAATTTCTCAATTTCAAAGCTATGTGAAAAATTGTGATAATAGTAATTCCTAATAAATTTACGAAAATCACGCTTTCTTTTCCCGTGAAGTGTGTGTAGAAAGGCACTTTTAGGCGCTAGGGCGGGAAAAAAGACCCTATTGCGTTTGTATGCATGCGTAGTATTTTTCCCACATGCGATGCAGAAAAGTACCTTTCTGCGCACACTTCACAGGAACGGAAAGCGGGATTTTACGTGCATGTGTAAGGAAAAAAAAATTTACTCAAAAGTGTCAAGCGGTCGCGAACATTTTTTTTCAAACAGCATTGAGGCTTCGGATCTGCCGGGTTAAAAAAAGAAGCCCACTTTCTCTGTTGGGTTGACACTGATCTCTGTATTAGAGCGTTTCGTCTTATTGCTCCCGTATAAAGATTTTGATTTCTTGTTATCAGGACCAGGACTCGGATATCCCGATGCCTTACGGTCACCCGGGTTCCGACAACGTTCAGCGAACGATGCATTCGTCCCAGCAGCATTCGATGCACCCCGGCCAGGCCGGTCATCCCTCTCAACCGGGGGGTCTGCCGAGCGGCAGTGTTCAGGCAACGCTTCATCAACAGCGAAGCTTCAGCAGTAGCGAAGAGGAGCGAAGTACGCCGGAGTGCGCGAGCGATGAGCCGGACGAGTCGGAGAAGGGTGAGTGGTTACAGATTCTACAGTAATAAAATATAAATAAATTATGGGCGGAGAAAAATGATGTTGATATACGCTGACGTTGAAAGAATAAGAAAGTTAGGATATAGTCAGGACTTTTTTAAAAATAAGATACCCCAGAGATTTGTCCGTATCTTCGAATGACGATTCTCCGAAGATAACAAAAAAATCTTATCGATGCAAAGTGCAACCGAGTCTGTCGAGAACTGTCTGCAGAAATGAGCTCCTCCCCGCGTGTCCTTCGTCGAACGTACTAATTAAGTTTTAACATTAATACACAGCATTCCGCCTCGTTTGTGCGAGGCGTCAACTCGCGGAGGGATATATACTCGAGCGTGAAAGGCGGCATGCACGTTGCAGCTGCTATACGAGCCGGGTCGGTGTAGAAGCTTCGGGGCTCGGCCTGCTGGAAGTTATGGCTCGGCAATTTGGATGGGCGAGCTCTCGTCGCTGCGACGAGGCTTCTGGTGCCCCGGCGACGGTCGCTGGCTGGCGCTGCTTGCCGGACCATAGAGTCGAGAGTAAATGGATTTATCACTATACGGAGGATGAAACATTACGATCGCTCAACGCTCTCGCGGGCTCGACTATGGTTCGCTGGCTGTTTCCCTCAGTACGCGAATTTTCTGCTGGTCGTCGCAATGATTCAGGGCTTGCCGGAGCGGAGAGCAATCCCACACACATATCCATGAGAGGGGAGAGAGTGAACCGGAGTTTGCGGAGATGAAGAGCCTCGGATGTTGATCCAGCCAAAGCTAGGAAAAGGAGCGACCCTGAGCAAGGGATACGCGACCAGAGGATCCGAAAGAGTGGGACGGATGGATGTATGACGCGTAGAGGCACCGGAGGCTCATAGTTGATTAGACACACGAGCGGCGAAGCGTGTCAGCGATTCAGCGATGTGAATAACACACCGTGAGAAGTGCACAACATAGCGACACAGAAAATCACTCCCCACACCTTCAAAAGCACACACACGCGCGAAGACTGTATGTTACGGGAATAACCAAGGCTATCCTTTGCGCCTATTTTTTTTTATACCTCATCTCGATCCCCCGACGAAGCTCCGATAAGTACCGGGTACGATATCGCAGCTAGCAGTAGTATGCAAGATTAAACGGCGAGGAAAAAAAGGAAATAATTGCCATCGACCTTGCCATCAAACCGTCGGCGTCGAATCAAGTGGAAAAAGATATCAAGTTTGAGTACCGAGGTCGAATTTGCACTGAGAAGGAAAAAGAAAAAGGAAAATCGGTTAAACCAGTTAAGGATGCTTCACGCGTATATTCCCCGCCAAAAGTGAGATTCAGTAAGAACTTGAAAACCTTCTATTGGTATAAAAATCTGAAAAAATCAACTGTATTAAAGGTGCCAAAAACATTGCTTTTCTATAATAATAATGGCAAAAAGTTATGAATAAATTGCTAATAAAAAAGTGTCCAACAAATGATCAGTAAGCATTTATTTTTCTTTTCAAATGAATTCATTGATTTTCTAGAAGCCACATGAATGTTTTCAGAATTTTCTTACGTTTTTGAATTTTCCGTAAAAAATTTCTTTTAACTTATGTTTTTTAAAACTTATTTTAACTTATTTTAATTAATTTTTTTAAGGCCACAACTACGGAACTGTTGGGGCAGTCCCCTCGAAACTTTTTGTGTGTACATATCAGAGACACATCCGAAATTCGTCCCTCTTTGGAAGTCCCGAATTTAAAAAAAATTCATATGAATTCAAAAAAATCAAGGAATTCATTTAAAATGCGAAAATTAAAGCTTTTCTGATTTTTTTCAAAACAATTTATTTAAAAAATGATCTGTTAATAACTTTTTGGCATTGTTGTTATGCAAGATGAAAGGTTTCACATAATTAATACGGCTGATTTTTTTCAGATTTTTGGCAAGATTGCAAAGCACTGAAATTTTGATTCGAATTAAACTTTTCGTTGGGAATGTATATGCGAGGTATCTTTAAACGTTTTCCCCCCTAATAGTCGTCACATATTTATCCGCTAAGAGGATGCATAATTTACTGAAATTAACTTGGAAAAAAAATATATATATATATCACGATTCAATAAATCATATTCCTCGCACCAGAGAAATATGACACAACGACTATCGGACGAGGCGTTCGTTGGTCTAAAATAAAAAGTGCCGAAAAAAATCGACGGCGTACATAAATAGCTCGTGTGCCTTCCCGGCCAGTGCATCCATCTGTGAACCGTGGTTAAACGACTTATTTTTTTTCCCCAGAGACTTAAGCGCGAAACTTTGTTAATGATACGGTCGTTGGCGATCCGCTGCAGGAGGTTCGGAGGACCTCCGAGGTATAGGCGAAGAAGAATTCCCGGCTTGTAAGATCCAACATATCGCATCCTCGATCTTGGGATTCTGTGTGAAATCGCCAAGCTGCGGTGGCGCAGCGGCCGGTATAAATCCTCATATACAGCAAGCTCACGGCTCTCACGGACTAGGAGTGAGAGAGGCGGTGGTTTCTGGTCGTCGCGGCTGCTACTCAACTGCCGGCCACTCCGATCCTGCCGTAGCATCAAGCGAGAGCACCGGCAGTGGCCAGGCGGGTAGGAGAGGATGAAGCGCGACCGCGCGGATGGCGTTCACGCGATCCAGTCGTACAATCCTGTAGGACCTACATAGCAGTGTTTCCTAGTGGCCATTGTACAGAGAGGGATATATACGTTCCGCAACACACATTTACTCCACAATCTCGCTGCCACAGTGGCCCCCGTGCATGTATCGTGTGTATCGGGAAATGTAGTATCCTGCGGGAATTCTCGGGTTCTGCCCTCCCGGACCCGTCGTTGCATTGATCCTTGGCGGTCCTCCCGCTCGGCCCTCCGACAACCCTCGCACTTCCCTTCTCGCCCCCCTTCTTCCTTCCCTCCGCCCTCTTCGACCACCCCGCCCGGCCAATACCGTCTCTCACTCTCCGCCCGTTCCACACTCACTCCCCCGCTGGCTCGTTACCCGCGTTCCCCATGGCGTCTCGCACCGAATCGCTCGGGGTCTCCCCTTCTCCCTCTCCCGTTCTCGGAATCCCGTGGCGCCCGATCGCCTACGCCTTTTCGCTGTGACGTCACGCCACCAGCACGTGGGCGAATTCAAACGCGCGGGATAAACCCCGTTCGACCCCTTCTTCATACACTCTCGTTCACTCCGTTCGTCTCGCCCTCTTTCGGCTCCGGCGGGATGTCGGGCGCCGACGCCTCTCCCACTGCGACCGCGTCATTCTTCTCCTACTCTTCCGGGCATGACCGTCACTCGGCTCTTTCTCTCCGCACCGGTCTGCCCACAGATGGAGATGGATGCAAGGCAAACTACGCTGAGAAAAAGAGAAGATGCCTTACGAGCCAAAATCACCCGAGACGGGAGACACACGGAAAACTCGGGCGAAAACGTAGCCACGTACACACCGACAGGGACGTATCGCTGCGGCCTCCTCTGTATTCCACCCTGGTCCATTCAGCAGTCTCCCCGCATCGGTGAACTGCCCAGGGGGAGGAAGCGACGGAGCCGAGATATAGTGGGAACGGAAACTCTCGACGGCTGGACCGACTGTGTCGTACCGCACTAGCCCCATCGATGACGCACTCTTCTTTCCTCCTTCGAGTTTCATTTCCTGATTTCTTTATTTTTATTTTTATTTTTTAAGTATTTTTCATTTTATATACACACATTCTCTTTTACCCGTTGACGCTAGAGTGTGTTCGCAACGGGGCTGCGGGTCGCTAGGGTCGGCTCATCAAGGTCATGCCCTCCCCCCCCCCCCCGCGCGATGACGCAGACTCCGAGTCCGCAGACTCGCGCTCGTCTTTGGTCGAGGATCTCTTGACAGCAGGATGTTGAATTTGGGGAAATGGACACGATAGGAGTCGACGGGGGATCGGACGAAAATACATCGTGACGCACGTTCCTTTTATTCCTTATATCCTTTTATTTATTACGTTCCAAACGAAACACTCTTTTCATCATGCCGGTAGCGAGCCTTTCAATTATCCGCTCGTTGGAAACCATCGATGATTGTTGTTCCTTTGTACGGGGGACTTTTTTTTTATATAGACGCTAGAGCGAGAAATTCACCTCTCGGCGGTGAGCGAAATGTCACCGAGTCTATACGAGAAGCCACTGTTGGCAGACTCGCGGAGATCGACACCTACGAGCTCGAACGGTCGCGTAGAATCCTACGAGAGCTCTATCTTCTTCGTCCACGCATATTCCACGTGCACGGACTCTCATTGTTTTTGGTTTTTTATTGGGATTTTTATTTTTAAAGAAAACATTGTTTTACGTTGATTACGCGTCCACGTGCACGAACTCTCAAGGTTTTTGGTTTTTTATTGGGATTTTTATTATTTATGAATTTTTTTATGCGCGTCTCTTCGAGGATAAAAGTCGAACACCTGTTGATTCTGCTTACAACATTTTGAGCATAAATACGTACACGAAAAATTTTAATACATATAAAATTTGTTTCATTTTTATTTTTTCTTGGGTCACAGTTTGAAATAAGTGCATAATTTTTAGTGAATTTTTAGTGCACATCTTTGAGAGAATTTGTATAGTGACGTTGCAAACATTTTTCTATTAAAATGCTAATAAAGCGTCGAGCGCAGCGTCCAAGTTTGACGATTTCCTTCGACGAGTGCTTGGAGTCGATGGATCGATTTCCCATTTACTTTTTTTTTCGTACCTCTTAACATTAAAGAACACGTGATGGCAAGCGTATAAAGATTCGCAGTGCGACGACTATTTCGCGCAGTCTCGCGTTAACCGCATAGCCCGGGCGTTTCACGCGTTAGCGCCGTTTCCAATGCCGGGCTTGGCTGACCCTAACGTGGAACACGCTACTTCCGCTGCGCTTTCTATGCGCTCTTCGTGGCTCCTCCAACAGGCCTGCATTCGTCTCTGCACTCTCAATGTTTTTCTATCCTCTCTGGATTATTTTTAAGAATATAATTTAAGTTCGATAAATTTGAGTATTTAAAAATACACTTAATTATTTAAAAAAAAAGATGTAAGCAGAAAAGACAGATCTCGGTTGCACTTTGGTCAGGGAACTTTGACAATAATTTCAAAGTGTCGAAAAGGGAAACTTAGTTAAAAAAAAAAAAAAAATACCGAGTCTCGTCGTCGCAAGACAAAAAACACACACGAGAAAAGGAACGAGTAAAGGTTGCCTCATAGCCGGACGACGTTGTTGCTCCCATTTGTAGATGCACAATATCATTAGAATAGAACCGAAAAACAATAATAATAATTAAAAATAAATAATAATAAATTAGTTTGTAGAAAAGTTTTTTGTGAGGTAAGTTTGCCAATGCTGTTCGTATACATACATCCGTAAACACGACAGATACACGGAGACTCACAGGTCAGCTCATCATCGACACGATTCTCTCTCTATATAATGTTCCGTCCGTTTTTTTACAATCTATCGTGACTATCACATAAATAGTTGAGAAATCATATATATTATTCTATATATATATATATATATATATATATATATATATATATATATAATACCTGAAAGCACATAGGTATACAGTGTGCCTACTTTTTAACGAAGATTTACAGGACAGCCCCGGAGGGACTCGAGAGAGCCTCGAGAGAGAATCATCCAGTACGATAAATATACCAGTAATAGAGATAGTGCCGAGATAGAGCACAACGAGAATTTGTAAGAAAATTAAATATCCAACGAATGGCAATTTTTTTTCATTCGCTTTTCGCTTCGTTTCGTGCTCGTTCATTTACGTTAAAAAAAGGGGTAATCAACTGGATAAAAACGGTGGACTAATCAATTAATTTTTAGGACGTACCAGCGGCGCACCGTGACCCATTTGCGAGAGACGCAAATAACTCGGAAAAGGGAAAAAAAAGATCCAAAGAAGATTTTAATTCCTTTTTAATTCGTTGGATCAACTCTCGCGTCCTTCTCAATTCTCTTTTTAAAAAACTAGCTCCCTCCCCCGCGAGAGACGTGGAGGCCTATGGGCTTACATGGCTATCAAAATATATCTGTAGCTACCGTGCAGCCCTCATCGTCGACGTCGCTCTCGTCGCGTTTTTCCAAGCAATGTAAACGTCTCGCTGGTGGGGCTCGCTTGCCTAGGCCCTCCCGTCGAGTGGCCTACCCCTTTTAATAAGTCCGAGAGCACGAGTTTTCGGCACGTTCTCATCTTCCGCTTCTTCAATTCCAACGAGAACGCCAGGGAATTCCTCGACAATCCTGCCTCTTTTCATTTCGCTCTTTTTTTCCTCCTTCTTTCTCCACTTTTCCTATAAGCCGACCGAGCGAGGATCGGGCAAGAGCTCGGGCAGGCTCCTTCGGTCCTACTGTATGCAAATACCGAGAACGACTCTGCCTCTTCGAGATGAGAGCCAAATATTTTTTTATAGATCAATAAAAAAAAATCATTGCGCTCTAATTAACAGACATTAATTAACGACTGGCAGTAATCTTAATCTCCGCGACTGCTTATATTGAATTATTACCAAGCCGAGCGAACGTTGCGTATCCGTTGGAATAATTTTGCGAGGAGGAGAGTAGGAGAGTTTTGACGAGGGAGAATGAGAAGTAGCGGTGGAGAGTATTCCCGCGTGCATCGGAGCTTTCCGGAAGAGGGGTCGGTGGTGTGAGAGAGGGTCGTTCGCTCACTCGCGAAGCAGCATCGTCGACGCGCCGGGTGCAAAAGCCCCGCGTGATTTATACGCGGTAAGCCGCGGTGTCATCTAACTTTTAAATTAAGACCCC
>OU824203.1:22844277-23163623 GCA_917499995.1 Ichneumon xanthorius | reverse complement strand
GTGTTTTTTTTATGTATAAAAAAATTAATCTGTGTACAATGCTCTCGCTTTATACGATTATATCAGTGTGTCGGTTGATACCGGTTATATCTGATAAATTTTCGTTACATTTTGTTTCCGCCTTTATCGAAGCTCCACTGAACTGGTCTTCAAGATATCGTTCGAAAAATGAGCTTAAAAATAATAGTCAATTTTAGGTGGCTGATTTTTTTTAATCCTTCGTAGTCACGGTGAATCAAATTGACCCGGTATTCGACACACCATTTTTTTTATCGTGGAATTTTTCATCTTTTTGTATACGTCGAAAAATCTCGATTTTTCACCGGAAGTGACGTCATACCGGCAATACGACACTTCCGGTTTCGAAATGTCGGTTTTTGACCGGAAGTGACGTTTTCCCGTATGACGTCACTTCCGGTTAAAAATCGAAATTCTCCCAGCCGCGAATGTCAGTTGGGGGCGAACGGATACAATCCAGTTCCTTAAATTACAACTATAATGTTCAAACGATTATCGAAACAGGGTCAATTCGAACAAGTCTGACTTCCACAGAATTACAGGGAAGTGTGACTACGAAGAGTAAAAATGCACAGTTCAGTGGACCTTCGAGATAGTCTTTTTGCTAGGCCAGCAAATTCGACTCGATCGCACAAAAAAAAATTCACTAACACCCATTTCACTCTTTGTGAAAGACTTTAAGTAACAAAAAAAAAGAAAAAGGATCAAGTTAGGAAACGTCTCTTTTCTCTTTGGGCTGCGCGTATAGCAACCGCTCTCCTGGCAGGGGAGCAGCGACGGTCAGAAAATCATCGGTCACATGATCCTGAGAAAATCGTCAGGTTCCGGTAGCAGCAGTAGCATACTCGGGCTGAAGGTCGTCGGTGGTAAGCTCCTGGAGAACGGCTCGAGGGGTGCGCTTATCGAGAAGGTGAAGAAGGGCAGTACGGCGGACGTCGAAGGACAATTGCGACCCGGTAAGAAAAATAACTAATTTTTTTTAAATCTCAGTACCCTCAGCGATGTTAATTGCTCAAACTTTTGTGATGTTAACTTCGGTAAAATTTTCCCCAGGTGACGAGGTGATAGAGTGGAACGGTCGTTCGCTTCAGGGCAAGAGCTTCCAGGAGGTGAACGACATAATAATGAAGTCGAGAGAGGAGCCCCAAGTAGAGTTGATAGTGTCGCGAAATTTGTCAACCGCGTCGAGCGGGGCGATGATGACCGGTGTCCAGACAGCCATTCCACCGGCTATTAGCTCGAGGCGCATCGGTGCTCAGACCCAATGGCGACAGAAACACGAGCCGATGCCGATACCCCAACAGCCACATCACAAAGGTGAATATGCGACTCACAAAATCATTCTTCACTCCGATCCGCTATCGCTTCAGTTTTTTTATCTTTATATTTTTCTTTCGTATCTACTATGCTGTTCGCAGTGCGCTAGATTAATTCAACATCTTGTTATCTTGAATCATTCATTTAATAAAAAAAAACATTTTTACACATTTACATATATCTTCTGTGCGAATCTTGATTTCAACAATTTTTCAATAATTTGACACATTGATTGTAATTAATTGTACTCCTAATGACTAACTGATGAAACAGCTATACTGTCACAGATTATATGATTTTTCGCATTCCAGGTCTTAAGAAATCTATACTGTGGGGTAGGCCTAAGAAAACAAATTACTTAAACTCCCGATCGCCTAAATGTACCCTCGTTTAAACTGCAGCGTGTTACGCTCTCTCTTTTATTTGGTAAAACACGATCTGTTTTTTTTTCTTTTTTTCCTTACTCGTTCGCTCACACACGCATTGTGTTCGACCCATATTCGTAATATTTCAGAAACGCTCGCAACCCTCTGTTTCCTCACAGTAACGAATAAAGAGAGAGAGAGAGAGAGTCGTAAACTTTTTCATTATAACAAATGACAATGAAAAACCATCGACTCGTCGACACACACGAGTTTCCTAGTCTAATTCAATTATTCGATGTGTTTATCGTAGAGTGTAGTAGAGTATATATAACGTAGTGCCAATGCACCCCCGCTATAAATCACCGTACCAATTAGTAATTTTTTTTATGGGAGCAACAACTTATGTAATTAATCTCTCATATCTCTTAAAAACTATTTTTATCTGTCTCTGACGTGTGTGTGTGTGTGTTTATTTCGTCTTAATTATTCGACGTTGCCTAGTGTTTATCGACCGATACCGTAAATCCGGCACGCACGCACACGTACGAACAACGATGCGAGAGCCCTCAGAACACTTCCTCGTCAGCCCTCTATCGATGTCTGTGCAGCTAACGATCCGAGAAAGCGTGTATTTTTATCATTTTTTTTTTTTTTTTCTACAAAATTATTCTCGACCTGGAACTTTGGAACCCTTTGAAAAATGCACATCCAACTATTGAAAATAAATCTGTTCTTAATATAAATCTTAATTGTCTAAGCTAGTTCGTGTCGATTGGCCCACGTATCGTCCCCACTGCTCTAAAAAAAAAACCTCGCCCCCTCTCTCTAAATAAAAATATTGTTACATCATTGATGAAAAAAAATGTATGAATATATCGACGAACTAACGATGAACGATGATCCTTGCAGAATTGTACGACGCGAGACGGGACAAGCCGTCGGTTCTCGTGACCTCACCAGGCTCGCCGGATCTCCACGCTCAGGGACGGGGCCGACATCCTCGGCATCCGCCGGGTAACGCCAACGTGGGTGGTACCCTCCAGGTGAAGCTCGGTTTCGACCCAGCGGGACTCGAGCTCATCGTCACCCTCGTATGCGCGGCCGCTCTGACACCGAGGAGCAACAGACAGCCGAGAAATCCATACGCCAAGATATTTCTTCTGCCGGACAAGAGGCAAGCGAAAAAAAAACGAAACGCAACAGAAAAAAATAATTAGAGTTCTCGTTATAATTCGTCTGCCGAGAATTTCAATCCTGTCCGATGCCAGCGACGATAAAAGCTCTTCGCCGTGACCTCCCAGTCTCCAGTTTATAGTTCGAACTCTTGCCAAGAGTCGCGACGTAGTATCCGCATGAAACGAACGACTAAGGACGATTCGTGTAAAACCGTAAAGCAAACCGCGTCGGTTGCGTTGAAGAAAAAATAAAAGAAAAATGAAGCACAAGAATCGTTTCTTCGAGGTCTCTCGTTATTGGCAAGCGTTCGCATCTCGGACGATTCTTGTAAAACCGTAAAGCAAAACGCGTCGGTTGCGTTGAAAAAAAAAAAAAAAAAAAAAAAAATTAAGCACACGGATCGTTTCCTCGAGGTCTCTCGTTATTGGCAAGCGATCGCGTTTCGCCCGGGTGAAAATTGCAAGTCTGGAGGTCGTTCCCGATGTTGCAAACGTGATTCGGGGATGTGTTCCTCCGACCTCCCTTCACTTACAGTCCAAGTGTATACATAATTTGTAATGTATGTTGTGCCACATATCACTCGGTACGAGGATGGTGGTGCGGCTAGCCAGTAGCATTCGCGTGGGCGAGAATCCTCCATGATGTAACAGTCGAGGCTCCAGGAGGAGAGCAGTAAGATAAATAATTTTGCAGAAGAAGCATCAGCGGGAAGGCGTCGGTCGGGAGCGGCAACTGGCTGGCTAGTCTCGTATGTTTGGTGTGTGTGTGTGTTTGGGTGTGTGTATGACGCTGGTTATTTTGGCACCGGTGCCAACGTCTTCCCCGCAATGTTACGAGCCCATAGCGTCACCGCTAGCATCCAGTCGCCGACTTTGTCTCCGTCGTTCCCTTCAACCCCTCCCACCTAATGGCCTCGAACTTTGGCCACTTTCGTTAACTTTACAAATCCTTCCATTAACCACCACCGAGCGCGATCTTCGTTGAGATTCTCGTCGCCATCTACTCGTGTATCTCGGACAGGGTAATTGGCCGGTCCGGTTAAATTTACAAAAGCGCATGGTTTTTTTTTATTTTTATTTAAACGACTGTCTTCGGCGAGAGAATCCTTTCGATCGAGGCTTGTCAGCCGATAACTCGAATTTATTTTATTGCAGTGAAAAATCCAAGAGACGAACGAAAACAGTGGTGAGCACCAACGATCCGAAGTGGAATCAGACATTCGTCTACAACATCAGACGCTCTGAGCTGAGACACAGATCGTTGGAAATCACCGTCTGGGATCTCGTCAAATACGGAGCTAATGACTTTCTCGGCGAGGCGATAATCGAACTCGCTGCTTCGGAGCTTAACGAGAAACCTGAATGGCACTATTTGTTGGCGCACGAGGAACATCGGCATGCTGGGTAAGCTTCGACATAATTTTTCTGATTAACGATTCTTTTTTTATTACTAAACTTATTATTACGTAGCCGGGACAAATTTTTTTTTTTAATTACTATTTTCGAGATTTATTTGATCTCCTTTTTTTCCAACTGCAGTTATTATCCGGACCCAATCGACGACATGGTGATAACACCGGTGGATTGTCACCTGAGCCCACCGTCGACGACATCGAGACTGAGCGACTCCGATACATCGGAATGCGACATAACCGACTGCGACGTATCCAGGGAACAAAGAAGAACGGCCGACGGTGCGTCTCTCAGCAGCAGGGGTAGTTCGTCCAGGTGAATCTCTCTTTTTCATTTTATATGACGAAATCTCTAATATTTTAATCTCTCTTCGTCGATCTTTCTCTCCTTTTCCATACCGACCCCCCTCCCCCCTCCTCGATCTGTTTATCTACTTTCTACTTCTTATCGGTAAGCGGTTCCGGGTTTTGCGAGCGAGTACGTGTCGAGCTCGATTATATAAGGAAGCCGGAACTATTTTTCAAGTTTCGAAATTATTGAGTCGACGAGAGTTTCGTGACGTAGAGAATCTCGTGCTTGCCCTCGACTGTGTTCTCTTGCTCGGGTTTATATATATGTATATATATATGGGGCATTCCATACCATTTCGACCTGGGTCTAACACCTTCACATCTTGGATTGGGTCCACGGTTTTTTATATGACTGAACTAACTCTCGAAAGCACTCAGATTTTTTATCAGTTTTTTAAACATTATTTATAATGATTTATGATGTAAAAAAACTTTTTGATCGCCACAATTTAAAAATCTGAAAAAATGCTGAAAAATCTTGTGTCATATTCAAACAAATTTAAGATTTGAGCCGGAGTGGGCCGGCGTCAACTTCTATTCATTTTCGAAAAAAACAATGAAAAAAATTAGTCCATCATGGGTTATTGCGTGACCATTTTTATATGCAACATTGCACTTTTGGGATATTTTCAGAATTTTCCAAAGGGTTTTCTTTTTAACTTAAAACAAAATAAAAACTCTCCGGAAAAATCTGAAACAATTTCCAAAAATGTACTGTGCATAAAAAATGGTCCATCGATAATGCATGATCGATTTTTTTTACTGTTTCGAAAAAAATTCGGCCAAAATAGAAGATGACGCCAGCCCATTCCGGCTGAAATCATAAAGAATTTTATTTCACTCGGTGGGAAAATGGCGGTTTTTCGCACGCTTCGCGTGCGAAAACCTCCATTTTCACACCGAGTGAAATAAAATTTTGTTCGATACTCGTGTGAAAAACGTTTTCTGAACTCGTGTGATTGCAACACTCGCCTTCGGCTCGTGCTGCAAACTCACACTCGTCAGAAAAAGTTTTTTCGCACTCGTATCGAAATGTACTATTATATACGACACAAGACTTTTCAGAATTGTTTCAGATTGTTATGATTGTGGCGATTAATAAGTTGATTTTTTTATCATAATTAATTATAAACCATTTTTTTATATAATAAAAAAATCTGACTGCTTTTGAGAGTTAATTCAGTCATACAAAAAATTGCAAGCCCAATTCAAGATGGGAAGGGCTAGACTCAGATCGAAATGGTATGGAATGCCCCATATGTATACAGTAAATTTATACTGTATAGTAGACAGTGTGCTATGGCCGTGTAGTGGATGTACGCTACGACGGAGAATCTCTGAACGGAAGTGTGCGAGCCGGCGTTTCCACCCCCTACCCAGGGTACCGAGCGTTTTAAGGATAAAACGTGCTGCGCTATGACGCTTAATTCGCTTGGCTCGCATGACCGCGGCGCGTCCTATCAATCCGTGGAACTTCAGCCATAGCTTCAGCGAGCGTTACCACCGGCGAACGGTACCGATTATCCACCGGGGAGACGACCGCTCTCTAACCGCTCAGGCGCGTACTTATTATTATTTACGTTCGCCGCAGTATATCCAATGCGGCATGAGAACTTTTCGTCGTAATACGGTCTCGGCTTTGTCCGTCCTAGAAAACCACAGTAGTATTTTAACATTCGAGCAAATTGTGCCCGGTATTTTTGACAATGGGACAATCAGTCCATCATTTACAAAAAAAAGGATCTTTGTAACAATTCTGCAACGCGATTAACTGCGGACGTAGCCTATACGGGGTTTCACACAATATTTATCTATCACGATCAGTCGTTTATTTTATTGTTGTCACGAGCGGACAATAAATATCTTTGAGCACCGTATTTTTTTTTTTATTTCATTTATTAATGGTTTTCTCCTTTTTACACGATGATAACAATAGAGATAGCAGTGGTTACTGTGATAGTGAGCGCGCGTATATAACTAAAGTTACAACAATCGACAACTAGCAAACAGCAGTTGCCTAATATAAATTAATTTAATTAAAATAAGAATTAACATATTACAAAAGGCTATAACACTGTTAAAAAAAAATTATCAATTTAATGTACAATCGTGATGAAAAAATGATATACTTTTTCATTGAAATTAAAGTAAATTATAAAAAATTAAGTATTCACAATGTTTTTAATACACTGATCATTAATTTTCATCACAATCATACATAAAATGTAGGATATCAGTTTTTGTATAAAAATGTCCTGTCCGGTACATTAAATTTCATACGATTTTTTTTTTTTACAGTGTAAGCTTAAAAGAATTTATCATTAGTAATACGTAGATTTGCGTTATAAAAATATGTAAAAAAAAAGTGTGAAAGTCTCGTAGGTTTGCAGAGATGGCAATTCTGGCCCAATCTCGAGCGTGATCTTGATAATCACCGAAATCAATGTTTTTTCCGTCATTGGTACCATCGAAGTTCCTTACGGGGAGATTTCTGGTTTCGCCAGTCACTCCGCCGATTCTCCCCGTGTTCTTCCGAGCTGCTTCCGACATTACTTACACTAAATTTGCCTCGTAGTGCGAGGATTGATAATGTTAATAACACACTCCTGTAAACACGCTTACGAAGCGTCGAATAGATTCCTCGATACTATAGATCGAATAACTTCAGTATCTGCAACATGACAGTGGGAAAATCCTCCCGGCCGTTCGGCAACTGTACGTCGAACTATTCCAAGTTCCAACATCCCCGTTTACAGGACTCTTAACCAGCCCCGTAACTGTCCTCGCAACGGTTAGTATAGTACCGGTGTACACAGTTAAAATGGGGCGAAGGTGGCGGAGCCCGCCTCGTGAGAGGTAATTGGTAATAAGGTGGGAAGCAACGTTGGCAAAGGGTCCGATGCCACCCTCTCCCACACCGATTCTCCTCTTCCTCCTCGCCCCGCGGGATTATCCGCGAAGGAATTTCTCGATCTCGACGCGTGCACTCGCCAATAACATTTCTCCTCAAAGTTACCCCCTTTCGCCTCGAACTGTGTCATTCACGAGTCGAAATATCACTAACGATAGTGCAAAAAAAAAAAAAAAATGTAAAAATGGATATAAAAAATTAATAAGTTTTTATGCACGAGACCGACCTAGTAAATTTGATCGGACAGCGCATAAAATCTTCGTTGTCAAAGGGTCCGATGCAACCCACTCTCACAGCAATTCTCCTCTCTCTCCACGTCCTGCGGAATTATCCCCGAGGAATTTGTCGATCTCGAAGTGTGCACTCACCAATCCCCTCAAAGTTACACCGTTTCACTAATAATCCTGAAGAAAAAAAAAATCTATATATATATACACAAAATGATTACGTTTTTGTGCACGAGACCGGCCTATTAAATTCATTCGGTTCGTAGGTAAAAGATTTCCCTCAAACTTATACCCCTTTGCCTCGAACTGTTCCATACACGAGTCAAAACATCACTAACGATACTGTTATAAAAAAAATGCAAAAAAAATGTATATATAAAATTATTAAGTTACTATGCATGAGACCGGTGTACTAACTTCAATCAGTTCGTGCATAAGAGCTACATATATGGTATACAAATTTTCATACATAATTATTTTTATTTACAGTGGGGTTCAACGTTCGATGCATCTATTTAAATATTCAGCCTCCATACACACATATACATATATCCACATATCTCGTATTCTCCTATATACCGCCGGTTATCTTCAACCAAGTATAGCAATACCGGACGAACTTTTCAATCCTCTCCATATTCCTCGAACCGACGATTCCAGCCATCGTCGCCCACGCACACGCCTTCCGCGAAACTTTATTCCAGCAACGAAGAACACGAAAACTCTCCTCACGTCGAGTCTCGCAAATTTCCGAATCACGATGTGCGAAAGAGCATATTATTAGCGTGGGAGGAAACTCGGGAAATCCATGAGTTTCCTGAATTAACCGGTGAGTCATCGATGACTATCCCGAATCTCGAGCTGTGTTCGTGGGGTTGTTACGCAGATTAGAAGAAAAAAAAACCTCTACGAGTATTATCGAAATTCCACTCTTATCCGAAGAGTTCGATACATGAGAGCGAGAAATCGAGTAGAATATTTGTTGGTTTCTTTTTTTTTGCCGCAGTAGTAGCGCAAGAGCGTCCCGCTAAACTTTATTCCAGCGTCGAAAAAAACGTAAACTCCCCCGCGTCGAGTCCCGCAAATTTCTGAATCGCGATGCGCGAGAGAGCATATTGTTAGCGTGGGACAAAACTCGGGGAATTAATGAGTTTCCTAAATTAACCGGTCAGTCATCGATGACTATCCCAAATCTCGAGCTGTGTATGTGAGGTTGTTATGGAGATTCGGGAAAAAAACCTTTTCGAGAATTATAGAAGTATTCCACTGATATCCGAAGAGTTCGATACGAAAGAGCGAGAAATCGAGTAGAATTTTTTTTGTTTTCTTTTTATTTGCCGCAGTAGTAGCGCAAGAGCGTCCCGCGTCGTCCCACCATTCTCGTGCGCCCTTCCAGAGTGGAGAACACACACCAGTGGTACCAGCAGCAGCGCTGCCACCGTCCTCTTTTTCCTCCGTAGCGCGGCATAATGTGGCTCCGTCATTCTGACGTAAGCCTCGAGTTTGAGAGAGAGGGTGGGACGTACAGTGAGGAGAGAGCGAGAGGGAGATGGAGGCCGTAGTAGTAGTAGTAGTAGTAGCGGCGGAATGCGCGACTCCACGACGTGGAGAACGAAGAGACTCGGTGGGCGAAAGAGCGAACGAACTGGACTGAATAACGTGAGAAAGCGAGACGTTGGTCGAAAGGGGTTGGGGGTGGGGGAGGGGAAAGGGGGTTGGTTGAAAGCATCGGGGGCTGAAGAGAGCCGGAGCGAGGGAGTTGGAGATAGAAACGCGAACCGGGGTACAGAGAACCAAGTTATAAAACTGGGCAACAAGCCAATTGACATGCCAGTTGGCCTGCAACCGCCGTTGGCTGCGGAGCCACCCCTAAAACTCGTCCGCGGATCCTCTCCGTAACACTTTCTCTCTATCTAGTTTAACGTTGTACATCGAAATTCATAAATTATAAAATATTGCTACGAAAAAAAGAGAAGAAAAAAGAAATATTCGAAAAAACCTATATAAACAATGACTACCGATCGTTATATGTGAGTGGAACATAAAAAAAAAAAATTACTTCCGTAATTACCTCGGTAACACTTTCTCTCTATCTAGTTTAACATCGTACATCGAAATTTATAAATTATAAAACGTTTCGACGAAAAAAAGAGAAGAAAA
Organism: Ichneumon xanthorius; assembly: GCA_917499995.1. Lineage (NCBI taxonomy): Eukaryota > Metazoa > Arthropoda > Insecta > Hymenoptera > Ichneumonidae > Ichneumon > Ichneumon xanthorius. The sequence continues at coordinate 23,153,687 of OU824203.1, read as the reverse complement.
CTAAACATTCGAAAGAACCTAAATAAACAATGACGACCGATCGCTACATGTGAGTGAAAAATTAAAAAAGAAATACTTTAAAGTACAAACGTGAGATCACGAAAAAAAATACGCTTCGCTTTGTGTGACTTGTCGTATTATGTAAACTCTGCATTTTTTTTGCTCGTGATTAAATAATTTGTCAAAAAATTTAACGAGAGTGTGGAGTGTTGATTATTGTTATTATCATCGGAAGGACAAAAATTCGTAGCTCGCTAATTAGGCCTGCGGGGGAGGGGAGGGAGGAGGTGTGTAAGATAAAGCCTCGCAAGAGCAACCGCAGGGCTTATCTTGGCATCAGCGTGTGCAGTGTGTCTAAGCTATCTCTGTCGTTGAAGCGCAAGAAGAGCCGAATTGTTCTTCGCGACGGCTGTTCGGCTTCGTTCCGCTCTCGATCCCCTCACACTCCATAAACGTCTCTGCCACGATGTGTTTCTGTCGCGTGCGCCAATCTCATCTTCGCTTTCTTGTACTCGTGATTTCTCATCTCCTTCGACGTGCCGAGCGATGTGTCCCTAATTGCTTCGGCTCGTTAAATCCCCATTCGGCGAACACCTTCGCCGCTCACTCGTGGGACCCTCGCCGACTTCACTGCGGCTGCATTAATATCCGATATCTTGGTTGTTCGATTTTTTTTTTAATTCAATTTAATTTTTTTTTTTTAGATAGTTGTACCGTGGAAATAATTTGATCGTCGATTGTCGCGTGTGTTCGGCACGAGGTTCCGCAGTCTCCCTCGAGAGAGGGAAACTGGTAGCTTGTGTGTATCGAGGAGAGCCGGCGTGCGTCGACTCGGCGCATTGACCCGGTATCATGGCGAACACATCGGCGGGGACGCTTCACGAGGAACGCCGAAGGTTAATAAAAGCGAAGAGTATAATCGGAATGAGAAGAAAAGAAAAAAAATCGTGGAGAATCATGTTGGTTTATATATCGGGAACAGAGATAACGGAAAAGAAGGATACAGATGGAATAACGATAAGGAATATAGCTCGAGAACAGTTTCTTTTTTTCGCTTATTTCATATTATACGATAAAGCGGTCGAAGAGAGACATTCCGCAGCGGAGGACCAGCTTGGCAGTAGTATCGGGCGCTTCGGGGTGGCATAAAAGATACGCGCGACCAACGCATTGACGACTCGTGCCACCTCGAAAGCTTTAGTCTCGCTCGCTCTCGGTTCGTTATATCGAAATCCCGGCTGGCCTCAATCCGACAAATCGGCAGTCATTAATGCACCGGATCGCGGTAATGTGCTGGATAATTGAAACGCCGCGACGTGTACGCGAAGGTACGAATCTCCCGGGTAGGGGGTGGAAATAATGGCCGCATCAAAAACAGCCGGATGCATAAGAACATCTGGTTGTACGAAACAGATTAGACAAATTAAAAAAAAAAAAAAAAAAAACTAAGGGTCAGCTTTTCTTTTCCGTCGAGGAAGTTATGAATAAGTAAATTTAGGTCTAAAAGTAATGTTCGTTATGGAAACGTCCGGTCGGGTCGAAACTTTCCGCACATATTTAATAAAGTTCGATATATCGTCTAACAGGATCACCTAAAAAGGTTTCTCACCGATGCATTGATAAGTCCGTCGACGGTTGTTCGTTTATCTTTCTTTCTACTCTCTGCCGACTCCCTTTCTCTTAATCTGTCTCTCCCTCTCGAGAGTTTTCTCATTTTTTTTTATGCAGAAAAAACGGTAGGGTACCATTAAAGCCGAACTCATTTTTGCTAAAAAGTACGCTAAGCTGCCTAAAATCATACGTTTCAATATTAGCTGCGCAGCGGCTTCCGGTTTGGAAATCCCATTTTTCGACCGTGAGTGACGTCATACCGGAAATTCGTCGCTTCCGATTTGAAATTATCATTTTTAATCCGGAAGTGACGTATTTTCGGTACGCAGTAAAAAATTATTTCATAAAATCGGAATACGAAGTTTCATAAAAATAATGTTGTTAAATAAGTCACAAGATCGTTTGTTCAGGTTTGAATATAGAAATTTGTCCTTTTATTTCCCGCGTCATTAACTATTTTAGTTTGTACTTTTGTTTGTAAAACTAGAGCCGGATGGTGCGATTGGAAAATTAACAAATAAAAGAATGTAGACATTTGTGAATAATAAGTTGTTGTAAAAAGTACAAACTTTACTGTCTATGTTATTATTTTCAATTGAAAAATGAGATTTTCAAACTGGAAGTGACGTATTTCATATACGTGTACATGGTGTTTTTGCATCCTAGTTATATTTTTGGCGGCAATGAGTTTGGTGTAAATGATAGGCTACCGAAAAACACAGACCGAGCTGCTGACCCTTTCGAGTTTTTTAGTTTCGTTAGCAACACGCTCTCTGGAACGCTATCGAAATTTTTGGCAAGCGCGAAATCTGTGTCAGCCAAATGAAGAGAGGAAAAAAAGTAAAAGAAAAAAAAAACAAAGCACCGTTGCGCCAAGAGAGCGTGGTGAAAAACTAGACTCGCGGAAGTAAAATTGTTATCGAATTGTCTGTAGCGAAATACCAAACGAAAAATCCAGTTAATTGAGCTGCCTTCGCGCCAGTCATAGAAAAAAAAATTTATATTTTTAAATCTATCGTGTGTCGCGAACGGCTAATTAACGGTCGTCGCGTCTAAAATGATTTTCTTTTAATCCTGTGCTTTGTTATTATTTTTTAGGTTTCATAATATGCCGTCAAATTATAAGCGGTACGGCAAATTCAATTTTATATTACTTATTATTCATTAAAGATAAATATAACGTTCCATTCACCCGCAAGACACCTTGTCTCGCATCTTCACTCCTAGTTTTAGCGTCGCAGTGTTCTGTTAATTTTATTTTTCAAAAATCAGATATAAAAAAAAATATTCTTTAAAATTCATTTATGCCTGAAGTTCCATTTGCTCGTTACACTGGACCACTATAATTCCAATACGAGACCATAAGGACCTTTATGTTTGTGCCATTTAGTTGTTGCAATATCGAAACTGTTATCACGAAGTAATTTTTTTTTCTTTTTTTTCAATAATTAATTTATGTATAGTGCAATTATTTTCTGCAACTTTGCCGACGCGTGTCGAGGGAAACGAGGTCGAACAACGTAACGAAAGTAAGGGGTCGTTTCTTCGGCAGAGAGACTGTTTTGCATCAAAGCCATCGCCTGGATAAATTATACGATTGTCGCCTCGTCGGGGTTCGACATCGATTCCCTTGTACAACGCTGTCGGCCCTGCCGCCCTCTTCCTTTTCTTTCTTATATATACTCTCTCTATCTTTCTCGCTCTTCTTCTTCTCTATCTGTTTCTCTCTGTTACCCAGCCTCGATTGCCGGGAGAGAAAATTAGGTCGAGGACCGAGTAGGTTACGATTAGCGGGTCAGAGGACGCGCGTAGACAACGTTTCGATATACACACACACACATATATATATATATATATATATATATATATATATATATATATATATATATATAGTAGAAAGTCATCGTGTCATTCAACGCTTCTTCTTCTTATTGTTATTCTTGCATAAATACATAGAAATGAGAGTTAACATGGCTTTTAGAACTATCCCTTGAGCCTCGGTTCTTCCCGTCTCGAGTCTTCACAATTATGGTATTAAAACTATATCTCATTTTTTTTTACGAAAAAAAAGAAAACCTCATTGTGGATGTTGCAGTGTTTGCGTGAAAAAAGGACGGTGAAGAACTGAATCTGGACGGCCAGGACGCTTCGACGAGTCACTCCTAGAATTTATTCAGTTAATAATTTTTTTATAATAAAGTTTACGGCAAAAATGGTAAAAAATAATTCAGACTCTTCGAAGCGCTGGTGTAACATTTAGAGCCATATCACTGCAAGCACTCTCGCCCCATATACTCCACTTAAGACGTTCTGAAAGCCCCCTTCGTCGGCTTTCGATTCAATTATTTTATTAAAAAATAAAAAGTACAAACATTAAAAAATGTATCTTATAAAGTATTATTATAAAAATAATTGAATCGACCGAGCGAAGAAATCGGCATATTTTCACATCGTCTAAAGTCTTACGCACTGCATTCACTAATCGTGTGTGAAAAAAAAAACGAAAAAAAACCGACGACGGCAATCCAATGAACGCACACCTGGAGCAGCCACTATTCCAGTCCGCCGCCTGAGAGGGATCTGTGTATGGACAGCGAGCACAGGAGTCGAAGGGACATGTCGCCGCAGGGTCGGAAGCGTGCGGCATTGATGATAACTCGTGACCAGCCTGTCTCAATATCCGGTTATCAAACGTACAGAAAAGTAAGTTTCAACAGGTCATTTTTATTATCTCGCACTCTCGAGGAGTCCTAAAGCTCGAAGCTGGCAAAGGTATTTAATCGCATATCGTTTTTTCTTGTTTTTTTTTTTTTCCTTATCATCAGGATGAACCACCTCGGGGCATGATGGGCCACAGATCTCACAGTGCAGCACCGATGGACTCGCCGAACGTTCGATACAGAGGAAGATCCCAAAGTCCAACGGGGCATCGTTCCCTCTCACCGCCGGAGCACAGATCCATCCCTTATCCTCATGGCTTCGTGCCAACAAGGTATTGTACAACGCTCTCGGTCCTCCTCGGTCCCGCGCGCTCGCACATTATCGTACTCGCAATTAGAAACTATTGCTACTCGACTCCTCGCCACGTTCGGTCGTGTCTCTGTCTGTATATGCGTTTTACGTGTCCCGGGCGACGATCCGAAGTAATAGATTCGAGGGAAGTACGGGTGAAAACAAGGGCGTCGAGGTTTCTGGTATTATCGTTGATATACATACCTCGTTACACGAACAGAAAGAGAATAAGAGAGAGAAGAAAAGAGCGCCCAAAGCGTGAAAAAAAAACACACACACACACCAAAAAATGACGATGTTTTCTGGAGACATCATTTTTTTTTCATCAAGGATACGGTATTTTCGCAGATTTGGATCGAGGTCAGCGACCGCAACGCCAACCGGCTCGCCGAAGAAACGACAACTGCCCCAAATACCGGCTAATCTTCACGCCGCACTGAAGGAACGAGTTGCACAGGATCTCGAGGAGAGAGCGAGGTTTATGAAGCACAGAAATAGGCAGGTTCACACGACCTACAGAAGCACCGGTATGGGAGGTGAGGTTTTTCACACTGCAATTAACCCTGGAATTCACGTATCATTTTTTCTACCTTCTAACTCATGACTGGAGTAGATATCTACCCAACGCGTTTCTTCTACCTACAACGATCCTATGGGCAGTAAATGGGGTCTGCAGCACATGAATCTCCTCGTTTTTTAATGAGGAAGAGAGTAGCATGCGGAAAATTTGATTTTATTAATGTTTAGTGGGTGAATATCTCACTTAAAGCCCAAATCATAATAAAAATTGGCAAAAATCGATTTTTTTTTCGAAAAATATTGTAGTTTTGTTTTCAATGTCGCGATTTTCAACTTTCAAACGCTATTTTACAGCGGGCACACCAGGAAAAAATATTAGGGAAAAAATAGACCCATTGTATTTCGTTCAAAAAGTCTATTTCTTTGGACATAAAAAAATGGGGAAAAACCCAAAACTGATAATACGAAAAAAATTAATGAAAACGCAAAAAAAAAAGGATTTGCATGGGTTTGAACATTTATTTTTCTTGAAACATTATAGGTAATTAAAGATAATGAGGATTATTATAAAAATTACAAAAATTATAAAAAATAATTAAAAAAAATGGTGACTATATACATAATAATTAGTTACACTTGATAGTTGTGACAAAAAAAGAAAATTCACTTGCGTACACTAAACACTATTAACATTGCGTAACAAAACACAATTAACACTAGATTTCCACCTCAAGCCCGCTGCGTTATCGCCCTGTGCAAAAACCAGCGAGCAGCTGAGGCTTCTACCGGCCTGCACCCATCATCAGATAGTTTAAGTAAATTATCTTTCAGGTCCCGAGTCGATAATGTCAATTTCTACTTTAGGTGCGCAGTTTGAATATCGTCTGGGGTGGTTTTCTACCCTGTACATGAATTCTTCGATTAAATTTGACCGAGGAGAGCAAAAAACAAAATGAAAAAATTGGAGTTTTTATAGTTTTTGTTTTATCACCTTGCTGTTGTTAATTAATGAATCAATTTTTGTACGGAGTTGTATAATTTTTTAAAATTGAATTATACTCAGGCTGGGAGAGACACTACAGTGGTCTCTCGGATTCGGATCTACCATCGATCGGTCACGATCCGTTATCGCTGTCGCACAGTCACGCTCACCGAATGCACAGATCGAGAAGAGGCCATCTGAGTCCCGACAAGGACGTGCTCGGCGATCTCGGGGACTCCGATATGGAGAGTAACGCGTCGGTAACGAGCAGCGTGTTCAGCACGCAATCCGAACGACCGCGTGGATCGAGAGCTTTAATGTGAGTATGAGTTAAAATTCGTTTCGTATTATTTTTAACATTATCAAATATATATATATATATATTTATATATATATATATTTATGTACATTACTATTATAATCGTTGAGAAACACTTGTCGAGTGTCGCGTGACATTTTACACGTCACTTGCAACTGTGCAGTGCAGTGAGAACAGTTTTTCCCAACGGGACAGTTGACTACCGGAAGTAAATTCTTTCTCGGTTCGGCAAAAAAAAAGATAGCAACAAAAACAAAAAGAGACACAACAAAAAAAAATCGAGCTAATGAAACTGCAAGCTCTTTTTGATTATCTATCGATAATAAAATCGTCAACATTGAATTACCGAAAGTATCAACTGCTCTTAGTGCTGAAACTAAAAATAAAAATAATCCCACGAATTAAATGGACATTGCCGATTGAATGAACACTCCCTTAGCTGCACTCTCTCTATCTCTCTAACGTCATCTCCCGCTGGCTTATTAGGCATATTAAAACGTAGGTTCTTCCCCCATGCCCCTGGCCCCCCTGCCCTCTCTCGACCCCGGTGTTTATTATCTTCGTGACAACATTTCGTCTGTGTGTTAGAATAGAAGAGCACCTCCCAATGCACCGCGTCAATGTCCATTTAATCGCAATGACAAACGTCCCATTCTATCGAGTCAGGGATCAATGATACAATCAGGAACCGGCATCGTAGTTGGAAGCACAACATGACAATTATCGCTAACTAGTAGATAAACGCAAAAAAAAAAAAAAAAAGAAATTGAATAAAAAATCTGATAAACATGAAAGAATGAGAACGAAGAATGGGTCCCACCGAGTCGTGTTATCGAGTAACGCTACTACTCTTATATGAAAAAAAATTGTTTACAGACCGACAGTTAAAAACGTATTGATACCCGGTGTCACATCCCCAATGCCCATACCCCCTAGGCGCAATAGGCGCAGGCACAGACTTAGGGTACCCTGCAGCGAATGTCATTGTCCAACATCGGCATCAACAAACAACAACAACAACAAAAACAACAGCATATTCATTAATCCCACAAAGTCCAGGAGCAACCCTACCGTAAAGCACAATCCTCCCCCGCACCCATTAGTACGGAGCAAGTCCGCAGTGGTACGCTCGCTGTATAGAAAGATGAGAACGCCGTTCACGAGGTCCCACACTGTCGACGAGAATCTGATGCGATACTACAGTCCGGACACGAGCGAATACACCGTATCCGAGGGTTATTTGCTGAAGCCTGAAGTACTCACTGGAACAACAAAAAATCGTATACCCGAGATCTACGTCGAGGATTGTCTCCAGGTGGATTTCAACGACAGATTCCTCGACAAGTATCGGAACGGTCGTGCGAGCAGCAGCGGAACGTCGGCGAGTTACGCGACGCCTTACAGCCTTGCGAAGAAGAAGCCGACGACCGCGTCGCTGTCGAGCCGTCTGCGTTCGGGATGGAAGGAGCCCCTGGAGAACTCGATAGTCTCGAGATCAAGACTCATCGGTAGACTCGGTCTCGGCTCGACGGACTACGAGCTGAGGAATCTCGAGAGCAGGCCCCATCCGCGTCGTTCGTTGCTCTTCGCCAAGGCCCGGAGCTTCGACTACAACGTCGCTAACGATCCGCGACCACGAGGAGGCTTCCCGACCGGAAGCGCGAGAGACGTGGGATTCTTGTCGCGAAGAGCCAAGAGCTTCGAGTACGAGACGGTCTCGAGCAACATATTCAGCGACGACAGTCTCAGAACGGCGAGAAGAAAATTGAAGAGAAACATGTCGATAAGCGACTCGAAGTACGGCGACAAGATTCCGGCCCTTCGCGATCGCAGCAAGTCTTACTACGACACGAACGGCGAGAACGGCCTGCGCAGCGCACTGGCCGACAAGCCTCTGCTCAACTACGACGATTTCGTCGATCAGGACGACGGCGCGAAAAATTTTTACGGCTACGACTCCGAGCTGAGCGCCGGCGAGACGGAAATTTACGTGCCTAATTTCGACAAGCAGAGCGTCGAGTCCGTCGTAGAGGCGAAGAATTTTCGATGCCTCGATTCACGAGTGCCTTCCCTCGGTCTCGACGTCGGCAAGAGAAAATACATCGAGTCGGGCTACAGATCGCCGGAGAAGCGTACCAAGAGCCTCGACCACGAGACGTACGGTCCGCTCGAGGGCAACGATCACATCTACTGCAGCATCGACGAGATAATACTGCCAGAGGATCCCTGCGAGTGCAGGATCCTCGACTCTGCCGGACGCGGCAGAACGAGCTACGATAGTCCCTCGCACAGAAACACGTTGGACACCCTCGAGGACATCGACGACTACGTCACGAGGCGTCACGTCAAGCCTCGCAGAAGAGCGAAGAGCACCGATTCCTACCTGGAGGACGAGTACGAGCGCTACGAGAACTGGGAAGCCGAGTACGCCGCCGACTATCCGGAAACCGAGGCTCTCGGTGACTCGAGAATTCCGAGTTTGGACCGCGACGATTATTACGACGAGCGAGTTCCCGAGAGCTCGTCGAGGAGTCTCAAGAAGCAGCGAAGTTCACGATTCGTCGAGGAGTACGACTCGTACCGGGAGACCGGCGGATACGTGGACGAATCGCTGAGCTACGTGGACGACGTCGAACCTCGAAGGGATTCCTACGAGGAGGGCGCGTCGCCCCGTCGACGGCGGAAACGCAGGGACGACGAGGAGCTGATCGGCAACGACTACGAGAATGTTCGGGTACGCGAGGTCGGCTACAAACCGAGCAGGAAGGTCAGCCTCACCGTGCCGAGCTTCTCGGAGAGCAAGAGGATGATGATCGGGCGAGCGGAGTCGACGCCGATTCTGATACACGACGAGGATTACGGAGTCTCCGAGGAGAGAACGGCGAGGAGAATCTCTCGGAGGCGAAGAAACAGCAGCTGTCCGGAAACTAGAGAGACGATCGTCGCCGAGAGCGGCGCGACGAGAAGAGCGGAGGAAGAGCCGTGCGGTTACTTCGTCGATTCCGAGGAGGAATTCGGCTCGATGGAGACGGTTATAGGTCCGAATTACGGGGACAGAACGATCGGTAAGGATCAGCGCGAATTGGTTGATTCCCGATCGAGGATCGTCGGCAGTCCTGATGTAGATTATCGTCGAGCCCGAAGAGCCGAGAAATCGGGTTCCTTTTCTGGGACGACGAGGTACAGGAGCGACGATGATCCCGTGCCGGAATACGATTACCGACGACGGAAGAGCAGCTGTCCGGAGTGCAGGGAATTGTCCATCGTCGAGTCGGACGGCAAGGGAATCCTGAGCTCCGGGAGAGACGAAGAGGCCGACGCCGAGGCTAGGTACAGGTATCGGAGAAGAAGAAACAGCAGCTGCCCCGAAGCTCGCGACATCGAGCTCTTCGACGAGGAAAATCGGCAGAGAGGCTTCGCCGAACGAGACGGCAGACAGGACAATAATCGGCAACAGCAACAGGGTAGTAAAAGAAACGTTGCCATAAGCGATACCCTAGAGTATTACGAGTATTCGATGGAGAGCGAGAGCCAGTGTAGCGAGAACTGCGGATTTGGCCCGTACGATCCCCTTAGGCCCCGTAACCGAGCAGCACCCCGCCCCGGTAACGCTAATTCAAATATCTTTGATTCCCAAAAAACCGCTACCTCCGACACTGCTAAAAACCCACGGGCCATCGACGATCATCATCATCACGATATCCCGAAACGACGAAACCGCGCGCAACAACAACAACGCGTCGACGACGACCACAACGACGGATCAACGAAAAATTCATCGAACACCGCTAATCCGTCGTCTATAAACAACGACGACCAACACCCCGACGATAAAAACTCGACGGCCCGTCGTCATCGTTCGCAACGAAAAAAATACGACGACGACAACGACGACGCTGACGAACGGGGAACTGTTAAAAATACAAACGACGTTAACGAACGACGATCGACGTCGATGCCGGAAAGCAGTGAGTACGCGAGCCAGGGTAGCTCGTACGAGAAAAGCTCGAGGCATCCGGTAGCAGGGAACGGGCACAACGGGCACTCCAAGAGGGGACAGTTCACGAGGAGTCTGAGCAACGCTGACGTTCCACCGGACGAGAAAGTCGGTGAGATGATCTTCAATTTCTTTTATACCATCATTTTTTTTCTTTTACTTTTTTTTATAATTGATTAATGGATAGTTTACATTTAATAATCGATAAGGTAGGATAAGATTTTTTTCATCATTTTATTCCGATGTACAACCGAGGAGGAGTTTCCACGCGTACACGATTTTCGTACGATCCGCAGCATGGCGAGAGCACGTTTTGGCCGAGATCCAAAGCTACCGTCAAGGTCGATTCGTCATTCACGAGCAGCAGCAGCGACCCTTTTCTCCTCCATCGTGTCAAGTGCTCGAGCGAAAAAAAAAAGTGCAGACCGAGCACGTCGAGTCTCGAGACGTTTTTTTCCCTTCCGTTACCTTAATCTTTTACCTAATTAAAAGAGTTTGCGCGAGGAATTGGCTAAATAATTAAATACGCAGCTTCTTCCTTTTTGTTAATTTAATTTTTTGTTTGTACTTCTCGGTTCTCTAATTACGGGATGCGTTGGGTTGGTCGGCTGTGTATCGAGGAGGTTGTGATAAATTATCCTTTCAACAGATGGAAGTTTGAGCGACACGGCGGTCGGTCTACACCCCGAGGATCAGTCTCGGAGGGGTCGCAAGAGTTCACCGGGCAGCAAAAGCGGAAGCGGAAGCAGTAGCGGCGGCGGAAGCGCCTCTCAGTACCAGGCCGGACTCGGGAAGAAGAGCAACAGCACCAGCCAACTATCCGCGACAGGTAACACATCGCTTTGCCCGATTTCTAATATACGTATGTGTATACTAACTTCCGCATAGAGTACTACCGTCTATAGTATGTAAACCCTAATGATCGACTTCTCAATCGACTAGCGTCCACACGATTGCGTGGTCCAAACAATTTAACGTCTCGGCGATTATTTTTGCACCGAGGAATTAACAATGTACTGAAATCAATTAAATTTCATTCATTCCAATAGTCGTCCTAAACATGTTTCTTTTTTTTTTTATATGACGATATAATTGAGTGAAATAAATACGATTTTTTTTTTTTAACTCACATTTCGTTTTATTTGGATCTAAGCAATATACTGTACATTTTTTTTATTTAATGTACCGAACTGGAAGTTTCTACGCAAAAACTGGTATATTAAATTTAATGTACATTTGTAATGAAAAATTACAATAAGTACTTTCATAGTCAAATTAAAGTAAAAAAGATGAAGTATTCCCAATATTTTTAATACACTGAACATTAATTTTTCATCATAATTGTACGTGAAATTTAATATACAGTTTGTGCATAAAAAATTCCAGTCCGGTACATTAAATTTCGTACGATTTTTTTTGCAGCGTATATTCAATTTAAAAAGAAATCTCACATGGCGACTGTGGAAAGAAAATCTTCGATTGATTTTAGTATTTTTTTTTTCTATTCAGTGCAATAATCTCGAAACGCTCGAGTTTGAAAGAAAATATATATGTGCGAAATATATGGCACAAGACATATGACACATTTGGTCGTTCGACGCCAAAGGGGCTTATCAATACGCAGCTGATATGCCCTTGTGGCGTTAAATCGTCCATTTATGCATATATATAATCTTTTTTGTACGTTCGAGAAAAAAAGAAAAAAGTTTCTTCTACGAGTATCTATGGTGATCGATGTAACTGAAATTGATCAAATTGACTTATCCTAGATTATTTATACATAATACGTAATTTTTGGGATACACTTAAATACTATATATATACATATATATATAATTAGAATAGGTTTATTGTTCTCTCTCTCTCTCTATTCAGTAGTTTATAGTAAAAAAATAAGAAGAAAGGAGAACGATGTGCTTTCGTGTTTGCCGTGGAAAATTAACGATAATAGGTGCATTCAAAAAATGTACGTTTCTCGCAAATTCGGTATAAGTATAGCGAAAGCACATCGATTATTTTTCAGCGAGTATCGCAACTCGTTAAAAAAATTCTAATCGTATTTCTATTGTTTTGTCTGATACAATTTCTTCACTTCATCACTCGTCATCTACCGCGTCTTCTCTTCGAACACTACACGAAAAAAAATTAAACAACAACAACAACAACAACAACAACAACAAACCATTCACTAACAACGACACCTCCACCGCTCTCTCGTCGCTGGGATTCTTCGGCAACCGAAACGCACTGTTCAATCCACAAAACAAATTCGCCGATCGATCGGCGGACCGATCGACTGTTTCTCTCTGTACATCTCTCAATCGCGACTGACTCGGACTGCAAAACAATCCACGTCAACAACAAATCAAAACTCTCACCTGTTCATCCTGCACAAAAAAAAATTACACAAACGAACGATAAACATATTTAAAAAAAAAATAATAATAACTTGGACACAACACGAAAACGCGTCAACATAATATACACGGATTAAAAACAAAACAAAAATACAAACTTTACTCGATATAAAATCGACGACAACAACAACGGACGAATCTACGAAAAATAAAAAATGTGAATGATAAAAAAAAAAAAACGAAACCATAACGTGCTACGTGCGTGTCTGTTGGTGGTACATGCGTTGGCGAGGAAGGGCGAAAGCGTCGTCTCGGCTTCGGGAAGAAGGGGAAGTCGTCCTTTACAGTTCACAGGAGCGAGGAGGTACTGCCGGATGACTCGACGAGCGGAAGGAGTGGAAGACAGCCGAGCTCGGCGAGCAGCGACGGCGAAGGAAGTGGCGACGGGGACAGGTCCGACTTAGTTATCAATCTCTCACACGGGAGCTTTGATCCCGTAGATTGTTTTTTATTATAATTTATTCTTCACATTGAGTTACTAAAAAAAAGTTTTTGTTTTAATTTCCGATGTTACTCGAATAATTACGTACGATCTCGTTTCTTTTTAGAATTTGATTTTGAAATATCAATCTTGATTGTATATAAATACGATTTGATTTCAATTATTGATTAACCTTCTTGACCGGACCATCCAATAGAGTTGCTCGGCGAGTTCAATCGAGCCCTTCCCCCTCCCCCCAAGAAACGTGAGTACACTCTGTGCGAGACGGAAGTTTCAGCGAGAAGATTCGAATTGTATGATTCGAGAAAACAAAAAAAAAAGAGAAAAGTAATAACGAAAGAGAGAAACATTTAAAAATAATTCTACCAACGAAGACAATTTATAACAAGAACAACCACACCCAACAACGAAAAAAACTACACACTGAACATCACTATGTATTAATTATTGCGATTTAGTGGCTGTTTAAACGTGAGGGCTGGCTCGTAGTCGCTGGGCGCTCCGCTTATATATTTTTTGTTCCAATGTGTAAAATGTATCGTCCGAAGCACAATCTGTCAACCTTCAGCCAAGTTCCCTGACTGCGCGCCACCGAAACGTTAGACGCCCTTAGAGCCTGATAATACGATTTAAAAATACATTAGCTGCCGAAACTATTCCTTCATAGATGATCTTACGTGGTACATTTGTCGTGATGAGCAACGTACATCGGAATACTTTGAAAAAAAATCGTAAGATTTTTAAAAACCCAAAATTGCCGTTACTCCTGTAAAATGAATGTACCACGGTGCAAATCCGCAACCACGTAAAACTAGTGCACAAAGCGTATATATGGAAGCGTGACAAATATTATCACAAATATATTTAGAAAAAAAATTATAACAAAAATAGTGTGAGGAGTGATCGTTGCCGATTTCTCGTATTTACCAAAATATTATGAGAATGTCTCGTTGTGTAATAGCTTTTTATTATTATTATTATTATTATTATTATTATTAATATTATTAGTATTATTATTATTATCATTATTATCATTACTATTATTATTATTTATTTATCTATAGAGACTAGAGATTTCGAGAGCCTTTGAGTTCGTCCCAACTTCCTTCGCCACTTTGCTCCTAATTTTTTCGTTGCCTTGTGGCTATATATTGGTAGCACGGTAGGTCGGTCACGAAATCGGTTGCTCTGAAAATGATAAAATTCGTGCTCTTGCACCACCACTGAAGGGGAGATATAATTTGAAAAAAAAGCACCAGCCGAGAATCGCACGAATATTGTCCTTCTCCAGAGCGCTGCGATTTGCGTGTACATAAATATTCGATATTTAAAAAAATGTCTATATTACATCTATATATTAATTAATTTTGATATTATGTTATATGTATATTTGATATAAACGCACTTGAATATTATTATTATTATTTCGATGTTGTGTCACGTTTCGGATATATCCTAAGAAATGTTGGAAGGTATCCGTGGCTGTGTTTTAACATAAATCGTCATTTAATTATTGTTTAGTGGATTATTATTCATTTTTTAAATTGTAATCTACAGCCGCGGAGCACCGGATGGCTTCCGATGCGGAGACGCAAATCGAAACTCTCTTGTCTTGTCAGCGGCTTGACATTATACAAAAAAATGTTTTATCCTGCGATTAATTTTTTGCTCTGCTCTAATTACAGCGCAAAAAAAAATTCTCGCAATAACGATTAATCGAGTTAATGCGTTTTACATAAAATGCAATCTACAAGTAATCTATATTATAATAATTAATGCCGTAGAGTAGTTATTGGCCTTGAAGTTTTTCTCTCCTAGGGTAATTAATTTACTAGCTGAGTTGAAGAAAAAAAATTAATACCACCCTTTATATTTACGATATATTATTGAGACTGGATAGACTAGAAGGCAATGATCATACTTAGCGCTCGTGACTTAGTTTAAACTTTGTTAAAAATAATCTATCACTCTTTTATAATTGCGCTTTCGTTATTGAATCTCGACGTTTACAGGAACTTCGGCGAGCGACGATACATCCTCATGCAGTAATCTTGTCTCCAGAGTATTCTATCAAAATCGCGAGTCAAAGACAAGAGTCAGAGAGGGGATTCGAGAGATTAAAAAATTCGTAAAGAGAGACTGAGAGAGAAAGGATTGAAATAATAATAATAACAATTGAAAATAGTGACTGGAAGTGAAGTTGTATCGAGTGTCTCAGAGCAACATAATTGCAATTGTAATATCTCGAAAAAAAATCGTTCATTGATCCAACATAGGTGCGACGATCCACTCTCGTCGTCTTTGTATCTGTCAGAGGCTGGCGAAAGCGCGCCGGTTCGAATTGTCCAGATAATGTCTCGAGGAATGAGCGATAGTTAGCGAAGAATTTCTTCTGTTTGGTTTACAACGCAGAATGCGGAGTCGTCGGAAGCGGCGGCGTACTTGGTGACCCCCGGGGTTCCGGTTTGCCGAACCGGAAGCGGAACAGCACACCGAGCAGCTTCCAGCGCTCCCAGGAGGTTGTGCCGCCCTATCAGCGTCTCGGCACGAGCAAGCAGGGTGGCTCGTTCGTCAACGACACAGCCGGAAGTCTCAACTCAATCTCTAGTTCCGAAGCAAGCTCGTAAGTAGTGAAGCCTCGCTCTTCGGGGCGTAAAGTAAAAAAACAAAAAATAAAAAAAAATTAAACAATATCTACGAGGCGTGTTACTCTCTCGCGAGTTCCTCTCATTATCTCTCTTTATCTCTCTTTCTCTCTCTCCAAACTCTCTGTCTCTCACAAAACACTGTCTCGCTATTTTTAATTTATTTATTTGTGTTCGTTTATCCGCGAAAAGTGTTTCTCTTTTCCTTCTGTCCTGGAAGCTCGCGGCTCATCAACACTACCCTGTGTCTCTTGTGTCTCGTCCACCTCGTGTTTATCGTAATCTGTGAATTTTATACACCGCAGAGAGGCAACACTCCAGTACTTTTTTAATTTTTTTTTTATAAAATCCACTTATAATCGTGTGTGTTCTATTATACTTCTGAGTGTACAAATTCTTGTTGCTCTTTGCGGGTTAATAATATTTGTATATACTGATACTATTATTATGTACGTGTATAAGTGTGTGTATGTGAATGTATCTCCTGTCTCCTGTCACTCCTCTCGTTATTTAAAAAACAAACAAAAAACAATAATTTATCTCTCTCTGTCTCTCCGTCTCTCACTCACTGGTTTTTAATAATTGATATATTTTATTTGTCACGAATTTCGTCCTATTATTTTTTTCCCCCCCGGTCCGAGGGCCAAATTGCCTGCTCCTTTTTTGTACCGTTAGTTGATCAGTATCTCTCCCGTTATCGTCCATCCAGCTAAATTTATTTTCACATCCCAAATTTATTATCGGTGTTATTGTCGTCTTGGCTTACTGCTTGGTTGCCGCAAATGTTCTGCACTAAAACTCGATGCACAAACGTTAAAGATTTATTACATGACATGCACCGTTCGTTCAAATTGTTCTCCACGCTCTGTTCGATAAAGGAATTGAAAAAAAAAAAAAAAAAAAAAAAAATGATGCCTTAACGTTTAAGAGAGACAATGCCTAATAGTAATAACCAAGCAGGAAATGAGATCGCATCATCGATCTTCGCCACAACCGAAGGAGTCGGTAACCGATGTAGTAGTGCTGCTTAAATTAAACTATAAATTTAATAGTATTTAAATATTTACCGATAGTTTATCTAGTCAACGTCAATATTTAATTTAACGAGACAATTTTACTTCCAACTTAGCTAGAATTTAAACGGAACGAATTACCGTCGTCGAGATAATTATTTTTAAACGAAATTATAAAACTTTGTTTACGAATATAATGCTGCGTTTATGTTAATCATATTATAATTATGTAATATGTGTTTAAACGTTAGTTTATAACTGTACACTGCGTCGATAACTCCTCGTACAGGATATACATTATTATTATTTATTTTTATAGTGACGTTCACTGCGTTACGACGAATTATTTATTGATCTTGTCGATAGGGATGCTGGTCGCGGTGCGCGAGCGACCGAAGAAAAATGTTGTCATCGAAGTTTGTATATAGTTTTACGATGGCATGATTTTCTTTTTTTTTTGTATGGGAATGATAATTATTTTTAATCGTCTCGCTGTCGGGAAAATAATGCATTTTATAAAGATAAACCGACAACGTGACGAAATGAAGATTTGCGTACAGCATGAATTAAAATTGCATGCGCCAATTACGTAATAGGGCTTGATTTTTTTTATTCTCTAAAACAATACACTAATTATTATATTTACTATACTATGATCGTCGTCTCTGTCATCTTCTCTGTGTGTACATAATAATTCTCAATACTCACAACACGAACACTACACTCTTATATATATTTTATATATATATATATATATATATATGTTTATATATATATATATATATATATATATATGTATTTTAAAAAACGTGAGTTCTTCTTGTTCTCTGAATACTTTATGAGGTGTGTGAATTTCTCTTCTTCTGAACTTTCGTCGAAGTACGAGTAAAGTACGTGTATACCTGGGGCCCTCGTGTCTCTTGCCCTGGGTGTACTGTGAGGTCGGGAGCGACGAGGCAGTAAAAAATAACAAATCTGTCAAATTTATTTCTCTCTCTGGTCCTTCGCATATCCTTCAAAAATTCGATCAACGTCAAAGATACGCTCCGTTGGCTCGTCCGGTATTCTCTTCTTTTTTTTTGTTACGTTTTGTTAAATTTTTTTTCACTTCTACCTTGATGTTTTTATTTTATCGATTTCGGAGCAATCAGAGGATATGCCGGGATCTATCTAACGTGTGTATTTTTTATTTTCGATAATGGCAGTTGGTCTCCTAGCCGAAGAATGGCTGGCGAGGGCGGTCAGTTGAGTGAATTCATCGACGGTCTGGGACCTGGACAATTGGTAGGAAGACAAGTACTCGGCGCCTCGTCGCTCGGCGATGTTCAACTCGCGCTCAAACACACTAAGGGATACCTCGAAGTCGAGGTTGTTCGGGCGAGGGACCTCCAAGCGAAACAAGGCAGCAAAGTGTTGCCAGGTATGTCGCCGCTCCAGAAATAATTCGAGGGTTGACTCGCCTTTTGTCGGATATGTACAGGTGCATTATCAGGCATTGCAATGAAACTGAGTGAATATTTTTATTGATATTATTACGTAATGCAGGCATTTGTTTGTCACGCAATATTTAATCCTTGAGGTGGCAAGTTGTGTTGCAGGACTGTTTTACGATCTGAACCGCGACTGCGACTGTTCCAATTATCTGGATAAGAAAATTCAGGCACATTTGAAATCACACGACTAGTCTCTATCGTTTGAACTAAGATTTTTCTTTTGTTGGCAAAATGTCGACATAATTTCGGAAACTTTCAAATTTTTCATTTTTTTTTGTAAGACTTAGTATTTTCCTAC
Organism: Ichneumon xanthorius; assembly: GCA_917499995.1. NCBI lineage: Eukaryota > Metazoa > Arthropoda > Insecta > Hymenoptera > Ichneumonidae > Ichneumon > Ichneumon xanthorius. The sequence continues at coordinate 23,134,939 of OU824203.1, read as the reverse complement.
TAGTTCGAAATGTGAAAGTTGTCTATACTCCGGACGATAGTGAGATGTTCTCTTAAGGAGGGAATCTCGTTACATTCCCAACCAGAAGTGAGATTCAGAGAGTATTTTGAATACTTGAGACAAAAATCTGTAAAAATCAACCATTCGGAAGGTACTAAGAACATTGATTTTACATATTAATCATTTTAAAAAATTGGGCTGAAGGACTTAGGTCGAGGGCCCGTTGGCAATAGAAATACAAATACATACTGTTAATAATATCTTAAATGTATCGATGTTCGCATTATACAAAACATTGTCAATAATACAATCACTACTAGCACCCATACAAAAAAGTTATTGACGAAGCAGTTAAAAAATTGTTTAACAACAAAGTCGGCAGCCCAACTTCTTCTTGCCAAAATTGATTCGTCACTTCATCCACATACATATGAATTTTACAGACATTTTTCTAATTGTCGATTTCCATGAAGATCAAGAGACGCGGTAGCGTCTCGACGCCAAGTACTTAAAAAAAAGTTTTTAAGCGAGTTGAGCGAGACGCTACCAAGGATCAAGAGACGCGGTAGCGTCTCGACGCCAAGTACTTAAAAAAAAGTTTTTAAGCGAGTTGAGCGAGACGCTACCAAGGATAGATACTTCAAAATGCCGGAAGTGGATTCTTGCTTCTCGTTTTTCTCCAAAACGAAGCATCGGATCGGAATTCCGACGACACTTTTATGATATATATAGGACACGAGCTTTTCAACGCGCCTAGTTACGATCATAACTGTTAGCTAGATGCTGAGATACGGTAATCGTACCCCTCACGAGGTCCGAAAATATTATAAAAGTGTCCTGTGATGCGAGTCCTCGCGTCTACTGCGCATGCGTCTGCCAGCTGTCTCATCTTCCATCTCTTTCTCGGATTCGCATCAGCGCATCACTTTCTCTCTACCCATCTCTTTCTCGGATTCGCATCAGCGCATCACTTTCTCTCTACCCATCTCTCTCGGATTCGCATCAGCGCAGCACTTTCTCTCTACCCATCTCTCTTGTTTCGTATATATAAGCGCAGCACTTTTCGCGTTTCGGTTAATCGTTCGGCAAAGCAAAATTATTATTTTTTTTTTAATTGAACAAACGGAAAAAAATGTGAAAGTGTCCACCCCTATGGTGAACCTATAGTGAATGAAAAATAAAAACTTGTGCGTAAAAGTGTTAATAACAAAGATTTGTCTAAAAAAATTAATTATAAATATCATATATCATAAATTAAATATATTTTTATTCTTTTAATTATGTGTTCGACGCGTAAAGTTAATTTTCCTCGATATTTTTATGACTAACCTATTTTTGAAATTTTGTTTTATTTTTGCCTTTGTCAAATGTTAAACGAGTATATTGGAAATATTTGACAGCAAGATGGTTCAGTTTTTTAAAATGAAATCTTCGCTCTGTCAGGAAAACATGAACTTATTTATTTATCCAAACCGATAAGTAAATACGTTAGTAAAAGAATAAATCTTTTACTAACGGAGCTGGGATTCTATCTGAGACATTTCCTCTTGTCGATGTATTATTGAATGTTCGCAGTGAAAATTTAAATTTACATATAGTGGCGAAAGGCATATGCAGCTCCACATACAGATGCCCTCGATGCCCTGGAACTTCAGAGGTACTGCGTCAGGATCAAAAGATGTATTTACCCATCATGCGAGGGAGATCATTTTTTTAAACTACGCATGATGAAAACCACCTCCTGATTCTGATGCAGCTGCCTTCGAAGGTCTAGAGCATCAAGAGCAAATACTTTAGAAGTCGGAGGAGCCTTTCGTCACCATCCAAAACAGGTAAATGTTATATTATTGCTTCTGCGCCAAAGCTTAGAATAGGACAATTCTGCACTCAAACCATTTCCGACAATATAAGTCCAAATAAAACAGGGCGATGATTCTGTTTTACTTAAATCAATACATAGTGCAGAAACAGTGATAGGACTATCAAGCACTGAGACTATTTTATTTTTTATAGAAAAAATAATGTTAATAAAAAAAAACAGAAATGGTACAACCAGTGCTTAAAATTTTTTGTTCCAGAAAAAATATGTCTATTGGAAGACAATTTTAAACAATCTTTAAAAATAACAAACAAACAATCTTAATACAATCTTGAAAGAATTTCAAACAATTGTAAAAAATATTTAAAATGTCGAAAATTGAAATTTTTCATAGCGCTTTCTTATGAAAGTTGGAACTTTAAATTTTCATATGGCTCTCTCAAAATGTTCCTTTATTCATAAAGCTTCTTCTATGAGAAAGCATTTTCTGTATTTTTGGCTTCCTCATAGAGGAAACTTCGTGAACAAAGAAACATTATGAAAAAGCCATACGAAATCTTGAAGTTTCAACTTTTATAAGGAAGTAGTATGGAAATTTCTATTTTCAACTTTTATGAGGAAGCAATGTGGAAATTTAAAAAATTTTACGTAATTACGAGTAAAAATGTTGTACCACAAATACTATAGTTATAATTTATATCGAAGACTGAATACACTTGTAAAGTCACCTACCGAATAAATTGAATTTCAACAACAATTTTACTATTCCCGAAAGCCCGAAGAATTTTGTTTTTATTATTGTAATCGTTAAAAATTATTGGGCGTTATTAATGTAATGAATGCCGTTTTGAAACCGCAGACCCGGAGCAAAAAAAAATTCTTTCCCTGCGTTTGCCGATTCTCCAGCGAAAGACAATTTTCTTTTTCTTCGGTGGACTGCGGTCTCAAAACGGCATTCAGTATAATTTTTATTACCAACTGGGCATGGGGTGGGCGGGAGGTTATACCACACCATCTTAAGAGCAGGTGAAACACCACGGTCGGTAATAAAAATTGTAATAAACTTTTTCACGAACGGTGATATCTAAGGTCAAAAGAAAAGTGTCATCGAAGACAGATTACATTACAGCTTTCGATGACACTATTCTGTTGACCGCAGATGCTAACATCCGTGAAAAAAGTTAATTACCGTTTTTATTAATGACCGCGCTATTTCACACGCCTTAAGGAACCGCGATGGATAACAGGTTAAAAAAATACTTCGTAATTTAGAATCATATTTTTTTTAAAAATTATTATTATTATTGTAATATATCATTTTTAGTGAATCGTTTAGTTTTCAAGATCTTTTATTTATATATATCATAATATTATCTACTATAAGCAATGTTTTCGTTCTGTATTGCCTGCATGTTCGTAATAATCAATGAAACTATGCCTGGATGTCAAAAATAGGTGAAATCACAAAGCAAAAAATACTTTTTTTCAAAAAAGTAAAAAGGTACGCCAAGTACTTAAAATTGTATTCTCGTTCACAAAATATGTTTATCAAAAAACCCTCTTAAAAATAAAAAAATCTGCCAAACCAGATGTTTATCAAAACAATAAAAAAATATGTTTATGAAAAACAAAAAAAAAATCGAAAAATGTCAAATCAAACCAGCCAAGTAGTACATATACGAAAATGCTTCAAAAAAGATGCTTATCAAAACAATCTAAAAAAAAAAAAAATACAAGATGCAAAAATCTTGACAAGAAAAAACTTGGTGTGCCAGTTTTTTTTTTTAATTACAGTTACTGCAGTTATTACAGTTACTTTCCCTCTCCCTCGATTATTTGAATGAACCATGTACGACAGCTATTGGAAAAAAAACTGGCACGCCAAGTTTTTTCTTGTCAAGATTTTTGCATCTTGTATTTTTTTTTTTTAGATTGTTTTGATAAGCATATCCATGTTCTGGAAACTTGATAAAAAATATTAGCAAATAAAGCTTAAATTTTTTCGACAAACGTAGTTTTCGAAAATTAGAAAAAGATCGGAAAAAATTCATATGTATTCTGATAAATTGACGAATCAATTTTATCCAAAATAAGTGTGCCGGCTTTTTTGTTGAACTATTTTTTTTCACTTGTTTGTCAATAACTTTTTGGAATTATTAGTATGTAAAATCAATGGTTGATTTTTTCAGATTTTTGTCCCATTAGGAAATATTCAAAATACTCTTTGAATCTCGCTTTTGGCTGGAAATGCAGCGAGACTCCCTCCTTAATAGGCCCTCAAAATGTTAAGTCAATCTGTTAATTGGTGGCTGAGATATTACGGTCATAAGTTGCAAAAAGACAGTCATGCAGCGCAGTTAGTACCATCTTAAGGATTCAATATCATGTGACAAAAAATGCCCGCATTATGTAATAATATCAATAAAAATATTCACTCAGTTTCATTGCAACAAGCACAAAAATTTTCTTTAAAGAAATTCGTAATAATACACTTGAAAATGCCCAAAAAAGACGACGCTACCATTAATAAAGAAAAAAATAAATATCTTAAAACGATTTTTTTTTTCCACCAATAAAATTTTATTACAGCGCCCTACGTAAAAGTTTATCTGGTAAACGGAAAGAAGTGTATAGAGAAAGCGAAAACGACGACGGCCAGGCAAACTCTGGATCCTTTCTATCAGCAACCACTGGAATTTAGACAAAATTTTCAAGGCTGCATACTGCAGGTGAGAAAGAAGAAAAAAAACGTCGCTTCGATTTGTCCACAAAAACGTGGCACTTACTTACTTCTGATAAAAAAAATTGTTTCAGGTCACGGTATGGGGTGACTATGGCCGGTTAGAGGGGAAAAAAGTGTTCATGGGCGTTGCGCAGATAATGCTGGACGATCTGAACCTCAATGAGATGGTGTTCGGGTGGTACAAGCTCTTTGGCACCACGTCCCTGGTCAGTGGGCCTCCTTCCCTCGTCTTGTCCCGACGCTCCTCCGCCGCGTCCCTCGACTCCCTAAAACTCTAACGTGCTGGCTGATGCTTCATTGAAAACTCCATTCGCTATCTAAACTAATTACGAAATAAAATCCAAGAAACCACGTTAAAATTTGATTCGATAAAAGCGAACGAGAAAAAGAATATGATTCGCTATCTTAATGAATCAATAGTTATTTCGTACAATTGTCGATTTTAATTAACGACTGAAGTTCCTGCAAAAAAGAAATAAAAAATGCGAAAGCAATTCTTATACTCTCCGCACCAGCCACACTTAATAATGTGTTTGTTAACGATTATGTGAGACTGCGACGAGGCGTGACTGGCGGCTCTGAATACGGTTGTTTAACGATGTGACTAGTGAGTGCAAGTCGCTCGAGGGAGCGCGAACAATTGTTTCTTCTGGATGAATGTCTAAAGGGAGCGAATGTGTGGATATCATTCTAGAGAGACGAAAAAAGAAAAAAAAACCGAAAGAATAAGAAACTAAAATGACACAGCTAGCACATCACATATCATGTACGGCATATCAGATCGAGCTACTAGTCTGTTATGTAGACTAGCTGTAGACGTAGCGGCCATGTATCCGGAGCGCCACATAGCTTTAGGTACGCACTGAGATCAAGGCATCGTACGTAGTTTTCTTTTAACGAAGATTACACTTTGGCACCGTGGCTTCTTCCTCGTTCTAGAATAAATTCTAGGTGAAATTTTTATACACTCTATTCAGTACTATCTACGCGAATACTCATTAAAGTGCCAACGTGAAATCTCCAAGATTTGTCGTTAACAGTGTTTCTTATTCGATTAACTAAGACTTTTCCCATTATTTGCTTGATCACCCGAAAAAAAAAACAACATTAACCCCTCGCTGTCGCTTTTAACTTCATCGAAAGACTAACGATGGAGACGATTAAAATAATTTCCATTTTGATCCTCGTAGAAAAAAAAAACATGTGATGAACCATATTTCCACGAGTCTCTATATCGATCATTATATACATTTTCGAGTTTCCTAGAACCGAGGTAAGTCCATGCCGTATTCGGAGTCCTGTGTGTATAAAAACCGTTTTCGCAAAACAAAAAAAAACATACAAAACGTTGCGTGAAAAAATACCGAAAAACTACCCTTAAATGCGTTGTCCAAGTAGACGTCGAAAAACAAAAATGTGTGTTTTGTCCATCCTTGCATGTATTCAGTTTTCTTAATCTCACCACAAGAATTGGAGATCGGCGATGATTAATCGTCTGTTTAATTTATTTTCAGTGAAATCAATGGTGTTCGAGTGAACCGCAGGCCGACATAAACTCGAACGTGGTGTGTTAGGACAATAAAGTGTTAAACGAAATGGAGGAAGAAAAGAAAACAAAACGATTAAGTGACGATCGCTGGATCACTTTCGACCAAAGTGTATGGAGGGTTGACAGAACAAGGAAAAAAAATCGATTCGTTGCCGAAACGATCGACGCCTTCCGGGAACGGGCGGGTTCGTAGAAAAAAAAGAAAAAAAAACATTATGAATAAAATAAATGGTGATGGACTCGACTAAAAATATTATGGATGTATTGGTAAAAAAAAACGCATAGTCGGAGCAGAGAGCCGACATGAACTATAAATACTATAAATATATACATAAACATATTAGATATAAAAATATGAGACGTTACTATATTTGTATATAATATTGGACACGCCGTGCAAGGGTTTTTAAAATCTATAGACTTCGTTTATTATAACTGCTGAACTGTCGGAGGTATAAAAAAACAAACAAATATATTATATATATATACTGATAGAAAAAAGAAAAAAAAGTAATTGGGGTTTGAAAGAATTTGTTTCGGGGGCGAGTGGCCGCGCCATTGAACATTGTTCATCTCGTCGATTATTAAATAATTATAATTTACGTTGGTTGGTTGATGTACGTAATCGTCGCAAGCGTGTATACCTACTGTAAATAATTGTATAACTTAAGGATGGGGCGATGGGTATGCGCGCACAAACGAGTTTGAATGCGTGACTGACAATGAGCCGTCGTATATACGAGAGAAAATTTCGTTTCTTTTTTTTTCGACTGGTGCGCGAATTTACCCTCTAACGATCGAATACATATATTGCGCGATCGCGATTATCGTTACGAATAAACGCGAGAGTGCAACAGAGGCGCATGTTTTATTGTCTTTTCTTTATTCTCTCGTTTGTCTCAAGGCTGTAACAGATCGCGATTGGTGATAGATTTTTTGCGAGGCACATTCACACAATTATATTGAAGAAGAACAACGCTTGGCATACCTTTGTATTTGAATTGTGTATAGCTGTTGATCGTCATCATGTTAAAAGTATCCTTCTGAAAAAAATCTGTGTTTCGCACTTATAACTCGCACGCAGACACAAACCGTTCTCGTATAAAAAAAAGCTGTTCCCAACGTCCGATTCCAACCACTCGAGCATTGTAGAAGTAAAAAAAAAACCAATTGCACACGCATACGAGGCAACAAGAGTAATTAAACAACAAGAAAAAATCTGAAATTCGAGGAAAGATTAAAAACACAGAACACACACAGACACAACAAAAACACGATGAAACGCATTCGCTTTTCGTAGAGAATCAATAATTACTTATTTCCAATTATAACGGTTTTTTCTTTTTTTATTTCTGTGCAATGTTAAGTCACTACTTTATCTGCGCACGGATCGTCGATTTAATTAATTTACTTGCTTATTTTCATTTATAACGGTTTTTTCTTTTTTATTTCCGTAGAATGTTAATTGACTATTTTCACATTACTTTTTTTTAAGGAATTTGATCTACGAATTCCACCCATAAATATAGTTTTAAACCCTCTCAGTTTCGGAGTGGAGGGCTGAGCTAATCACCGCGCCGCGGAAGTCTCCTACTCCACCCTGCGCACCTGCGCGAGTACAAGATTTTCGAGCAGAGCCGCCAGCACTGTTTCAGTGGGAAGCCAAGCTGTGTGCGGAGTCACGTGACTCGGATTGGGAACGATACGGGCGTAGGGAAAGTTGGGTCAGTCAGCTGTGTCGCGTTAACGTTTTGCGTAGAATTGGGCTTATATTTTTTCGTTTTTCTTTTTCGCGTACGAGAGGACAGGGTTAGGGGGCCACAGCGAAATATTAATTCACTGCTCGGTCCACGCATTAATCGTTGATTTAATGATTTCTTAATTATTTTTTACGAATCAGAGTCACGCGTTATAAATATCGTTTCTAACTGTCTCATACTCGGTTTCAAGGTTAGAACGAATCAGAATCACGGGCACATAAATATTGTTCTAACGAATGTGCGTAAAATTCCGCTTTCAGTTCCTGCGAAGTGAGCGCAGAAAAGCACTTTTTCGCATCGCTTGCGAGAAATATACTGCGCATGCGACCACACGCGATATTCTTTTTTCTCGCATTAGTGCGAGAAAGTGGCTTTCTGCGCACACTTCCCAAAAACGTAAAGATTGATTTTCGTGAATTCGTTAGGAAAAATTATGTGAATGTGTCACTCGTCAAGAACTCCCTTTCTACATCCTTGTCATACAATAGTACATTACGATACTAGTGCGAAAAAACTTTTTCTGACGAGTATGAGTTTCCAGCACAAGTCGAAGGCGAGTGTGGCAAATACACGACACGAGTTAAGAAAACGTTTTTCACACGAGTATCGTACAAACGTTTATTTCACAAGGTGTGTAAATGGAGGTTTTGCGCTTGCGAAGCGTGTGCAAAACCGCTATTTTGCCACCCAGTGAAATAAATAACTATTCTACTCGCGCATAGTGCAGATGCCAATCACTGCGTCGCGTGAGCCTCCGGCTGCGCGTCGAGATACTGCGCACATAAAAGCGTCCCCGATACTCCCGCAGTAGGAAACCGACAGTGCACATCGGGTCACGTCTCGTGACTTTGAGAAGTAAACACTTTTGCTGCGAGTGCGCGCTGCAAGTGCTGAACCATTCACAAGAATCGCGATAACCATTCACAAAAAATCGCTGTACCGTTTTTTCGTTTTTTTTTTCTTTGCTTTTCGGCACGTTTTTCGGGGGTGGGGGGGGGGGGGGGGGGACAGCAAAGTATCAATTCACTGTTCGGTCCACGCACTACTTGTCGATTCAATGATTTTTTTATTACTTTTTACGAAACAGAATCACGGGGTATAAATATCGTTCGTAACTTTGTCAAACTCGAAGTCAAAGTAAGCGCGAATAAAAATCACCGGGACGTAAATATCGTTTCTACCGCTCCGAATTAAAATAAAAGTGAGAACCAATTACCGCGTCGCGTGAGCCCCCCACTCCGCTCGAGCTTCCGCTCACGTAGAACCTTCCGGAAGCGTCCCCGATACTCGGACAGTAGAGTACCGAAAGTTGCGAAAGTTCACCGGTCTTGTTGGCGGTACGCGCCGCGTGTGCCGAACGTCGCTAGTTGCGCCGGTCAGCTGGGAGGGTTAACCGGATCCGTCGGGCTTGCTGTTTCATTTTTTCATTCTTGCCGTCACGAGACAACGAGAGCTATCGGAGATACACGAGCGTCGGATCGTGCGATTCTTTTCAAGTATGTAATGTTTTTAATAACAAAACAAATAATGTCCTTCACACCGCGATTATAAAACGGGAGAGAATCTCACCCACGAGTGTGATAATATAACATTCGTCGAACTGCATTTTCACTAGAGGAACAATGAGCCCGGAAAAAGGAATGGGGAGGGGAAAATAAAATATTTCAGAGGGCCGCCGGAGATGAACAAGTGGGAGATATCTTATCATATCTAAATAACGTGCTTAAAAATTAGAAATCGAAACAAACAAAAAAAAAAGAAAATACTAAAAAAATAAAAAATGAAAAAAACACACAAAGGAGGATTTTTTACTCGTGAAACGTAAACTGATCGTAGAGTCTATAACGAGATACCAAAACCGAAACATGTAAGTATTGTGAAAATTACTATAAGGTGATTTCTAAGTAAATTTTGCAAGTGTACGGAGTTTAGTCACAGGGGGTCAAATACGAATAATAAGAAAAAAAACCACACACACACACACAATACAGACACACACATATATATATATATATGATGAGATAAAAGTAACAAAAAACTATACACAAGAGACACACTGTAATAGTGAACGAGAATGGATTAAACAAAAAAAAATATACAAGACTAATAAATATGTAAAACACGTTCAGTTTGTAATTCGCCAATCGATGCGTCCTTTGGATTCTCTGCAAAAATTTCTTCGACCTTCAATCCAATATCGAGGTCGGCCCTTTGTTTACGACAAAATTATCCGACACGATGGCCGAGAACGTTTGCAAAGGATTCATCGTCGCTAAATGGTTAACGCTTAAAACATAAAAAAGAAAAAATATTGCATATCCTATTCAAACTTAGAACTTTGATAAAAATACGAACGCTGGACGGAGAGCACGTGGAGGAGGGGAATTCGCGTGGGGGAAAAAATAGATAACAAAAAAAATTGGCTCGTATCGTCGTTGTTTTGTTCTCGTCATATCTAGGGAATTATCGCACGAAGAACGTAATGAGTGTACCAGAGCAGCCGCACACGGAGAGCGAATAATAGAGAAAATATGCGTGACGAGAGAGATTGTCTGGGACGAAAAAAAGACGTAAAAAAACCAACATATATATATATATATATATATATATATATATATATATACACATACATATATATGTATCAAACTCGACATGATTTTTTAATCGACATTTCGAAGACCCGAGAAAGCACTGGGGAAAAAGCACCCTCGATCTCACGTGTATAATGTTAACGTAAAAAAAAGTGGAAAACGGGGAAATAATTTTAGAAATTAAAAAATTGCACCTACGCCATTAAATATTGTAAAGGCATCGGGAGAACAATTGGTGACGACGCATTGCATGAATTTTAAATTTTACAAATTCACTTTAAGGATGCGCTATGCTTCGTTTAAAACCGCAAAATGGCACAGCAAGAGTTACGAGTGAATTCGTGCGACATTTTCATCGATCGTTTTTCTATAGTTTTTTTCTTTTTTTGTAAGTTCCTTTTTTTGTCTTGTTACGATAAAGTTTCGCGATTGATTGAGAAAACGAAATATAAAATTTGAAAAAAATAAATAAAAAATTTAACATAGCGATTCTTAACCCTTGCCTTGCCGATTTGTAAATAAGCATGCTCAATCTTTAAACCGAATGTGAACGGACGCGCGCGATTAATCATGGGACACGCGAGTGAAACTTAATCATAAATAAGGGATCGAATGAGTATGAAGAGAAAAAAATTCATAACACACACACAATTAATATCTGACTTTGTACCTATATATTAATTAAATTAATGGAACGAAAAAAAAATTAAGTAAATAAATAAATTAAAAAAAAAACTTAACGATATTGTCGCGATCGTCGGTGTGATTGCGATCTTTGGACGAGGGTTAAGGGGTACAGCGATAAAAAAAATAACAGAGAAGACGCTCATCGGTGGCTGCACCGCTGACGAAAAAAATAAAATAAATGCATCGAATGCAACTTTCCGTTTATCGAATGGGTATTTGTATAACGTACGAGAAAGCCAAGGGGTACAACCACTTTTGTCAAATTTTTAGTGAGCCAACATAGAGGTTCGAAAATAAAAAAAACAACAACAAAACAAACAAAAAAAATTACCAAAAGCAACAACAAACAAACAAAAAAAACACTTAAATGCATTACGAGATCGTACGGGAGTGTCGCGGGTATCAAGAGATATGAAAAAAACAATGCCAACAATTTATTAATTATCAAATTAATTAACAACTACCTTGTAGAACAAGTCCAACGTAGTATAGGCTACCTTGTATCTTGTACTAAAAAAAATAACAATTGTCTCGCGTTCGATTCGTGCACGTCGCTTGATCGATTATACTCGATCGCAAATTCAGATCGCTGGAAAAAGTGGGCGATGCGCGAGTCGAGCGTGACGCGTCGATCCTTATACCTTACTATTAACAGCAAAAAAAAAAGAAAGAAATTACAAGACGGAGGCGAAAACGAAGAAGGAAAAACAAATTATTACCCGAGTACCGTTAGAGCGAGATATTTGAGAGACAGGCTTCGTACATTTCTAATTTTTGTTAATGGATGAAAGAGGGAAAGAGCGAGCGATAGCGAGAGATCGTGTCTTATTGTTTATCTCGTCGTGCGAGTGTGAGAGAACGAGAGCGCACGAATAAAAATTTGCGAGCGTATGCGAGTGTGAATTAATCTCCCAGAACAAATGAAGAATAAATTACGAAGAAGGAACGAACCTAAGCAGTATGATTAGACGAAGTGCCATGACGAACCAGCGAGAAACCGAAGGTCCAAAGAAAGAAAAAAACGTCCCGGTCATCGGAGGAAGATCTTATTGACCTTGAGAGAGAAAGTGGGAGCGAGTGAGAGTGAGGCAGGGAGGGGGACAAAGGTGAGAGAAAGGTCATTTGTTTTTCAATCGAAAACTAAAAAACAATACATAGGGAACAAAAGGCGTGTTTTTTTGGAGACTGTATATATTGTATGCGCGCGATCAAAGCCCACGCGACGAATCGACTTATTAACTAGTGTATTAAATAATAGAGTTGATAAAAAAAAAAAAAAAAAAAAAAAAAACGAAAAACAAATTCACCCTCGGCTTCTCGATGGCTCCTCGTGGCACTGTTAATATATAAAAAAAAAACGTTAGTGACTGTATCCAGTATAATATACAAGATAAAAGATACCCCCAATGCCAGACATGGCGTGTGACAATAAAGTGATTCCATGATAAGCTTGTGCATAATTGATCCAATATTTTATTTTTATTTCTTCTTATCAATCTCCATTAATAAAAAATCGAAAGTAAAGTTCAAGCTCGCCTCGGTACCTCTCGAAAAATCGAACGAATTTATCGACAGTCGTTCATTTTTCGGAAATATCAGTGTGCCGCTGCCTTACCGACTTGTAGGGGTAAGTGCAGCAGCCTGCAGCAGGTTCCTGCAGTTCTGCAGCTGCACCCGAACGTAATTCGGGTTTCGGCCTTTCGGTGGCAGCACGGGTTATCGGTATCTATCCCTATAAACTACCCCGAAGCAAATCATCCCGCTGATGGTTTATAAAAATAACAAAATTATAATACGAAAAATAAAATATTATAAAATAAAATACAATTCCCTGGCTAAATTGTTTATCGGAGGTTAAATCGGATAAACTGGTTAAACTAAGTCTGGTTCGGCTAGGTACCGACCAGCAGGGGTAACCGCGGGCAGCCTGCAGCAGATTCCTGCATTTCTGCAGTTATACGTTTATACTCATTTATCCTCCGAAAGGGAGAGCGATGCCCGAACGTAATTCGGGCTTCGTCACTTCGGTGGCGGCACCGGTTATCGACATCTTCCCCTATAAATTACCGACAGCGGTGGGTGCGCGGTCGGTGTGCGGCTTTGGTGGTCCCCAGAGTCAAGCTGAATCGTTCGCGGTCAGTACGTGGATGGGTGACCGCCTAGTCGTGCTTTATCTGGCGCATAGTAACCGTTGAGCGGGAGGTCGAATTCTGAGGACTGGTGTTCGTACTCGAAGTATCGAATACAAACATCAAGACTCAGTTGGAATGACCTGCTATATCGGCGCAATTTTTCCGCAGTTTCCCTGCGCCCTCGTGCAAAGGCGATACAGTATGGGGGATAACAACGGCTGCGGTCGTGAACTTTACAAGCGAGGAATTGTATAAAAAATTGATGAGAATAGCGGCTAGATGCCTTCCAGAAAGCTAAAGCCTTAAGAGGGGAATTACGAGAAAAAAAATCCCTATAAATTACTCCGAAGCAAATCATCGTTGTGATTGTTCCAGAAAAAAAACTAACAATAGTAATTATAAGATAAAATAAAATTCTGAGGACGAATTGTTTATCCAAGGCTAAATCTATGATCCACGAATGTATTCTGTTTCGTTGTAGAGTAAACGTCCAAACTTTAAAAGCAAAAAAAGTTCCAAACTTTATTAGCACGGTACCTAAAAAAAAAAACGTGCATGTCTTCTAACAGCGTACATAGGTGCACAGGATTTAATTCATGGGCGTGAGGCTTAATAAAAATCGAATTACACGTCGGTTCGGTGCATTTCGTGTATAGCTATCGGCAGCCACCTCCCCTTTGGGTGTCGCGCTAAAAGTTTAATCAAAGTCAGATTAGCTCGGGTCCCGGACGACCGTCGCAGGACTTGTTCAGCCTTGCTTGTTCTATCTCCCTTTTGCCCTCCCTCACACTCTCTCCCTTTCGCAGTACCGACATACCGGCAACACCACCGCACGAGTTTTATTAAACGGAGAGTTCATTAGGGGTCTTCGTCTCTCCTCTCGCTCACACGCGCGCACCCATTTTCGCACCCCTGTTATATATAGGTATCCCGGAGTTTGTTTTGAACTACCGTGGCTTTACGAGTTGCCCCGTACTCCTTCGTCACTGCCTCGTAATTGGCAAACCTGATCGTCCGAGATTTAACAACAAGATAAAGAACGAGAAAGAATACGTACAAAATGAACTGGAGGGTGGGAGGGGCGGGCAGGGGTTGGTTCAAATGTTTCCCGGTAAAATATGTTAAAGACACGATGATTAAGAGGTGAGGAATTAAGACTCAGTCGAGGGGTGGACGAGATACATTTCGAGAAAGAAATGAACTGGAGGCTTTCCTCCGACTTGGACGGGAAGGGGATGGTTTAAATGAGTCCCGGTAAAACATGTTAAACTAGTAGGTTGTTGGGCTTCGGGCCCTCGCTATGGAAATTTAGATTTCCGAAGATTTACCGGAAATTTAGATTTCCGTAGATTTACTGAAAATACGTCACATCTGAGCGAAAAATGTAATTTTAAAACCAGAAGTAACGTAGTTCCGGTATGACGTCACTTCCGGTCGACAAAATAAGATTTTCAAACCGGCAGTGAAGTATTTTCGGTATGACGCCGCTACCGGTCGAGAAATAACCGGATCCGAACCGGAAGTGACGTATTTCCGGTTGACAAATAAGTTTTTTCCCGACTGCGCTAAAATAACCACATTCCTTGCGTGCAATACGGGTGGAAAATAAGCTATTATTGACCGATGATCATTATTAACATGTGCGCATGCGCGGTACAATTTCATTACTCCCTAGGGAGTAATGGGGCTCATTACTCCCGCTGGAAGCTCTATTACTCCCGGGGGATTAACGGTCATTGGCGAAGATGACGATTTTGCGACGCAAGAAATGTCGTTATTTTAACGAAATCGGAAAAAAAATATCGTATGCGACAAGGGAGGAAGTGCATTTTCACCTCGTGTGAATTTATGCCCTCGCTTCGCTCGGGCATCAAACTTCACACTCGGTGAAAAAACGCACTTTCCTCTCTTGTGGCATAATATACTATTTTTCCCGTCTACGCTAAAAAGGCCCTATTTCATGCCTGTAATGGGGGTGGAAAGTGTCCAATTCTGGACCCGCGGGAGGAAAAGTGAACTTTTCCTCCCGCTAAATCATTTTTCCTCCCGTTAAATTACTTTTCCTCCCGCTCGTCAAGTCCCGGCCGATTTCCATTCCCGTTCCAGGCATAGAAATATGCCCACTTTTTAGCACAGTCGGGAAAAAAATAGCGTATGTCACTCGGGAGGAAGTGACTTTTCACCTTGTGTGAATATCTGCCCTCGCTTCGCTCGGGCATCAAACTTTGCACTCGGTGAAAAGACGCACTTTCCTCCCTTGTAACATAATATATTATTGTTTTTTTTGCACACGATGATAGTGCACAGCGCTGTTGTGTAAACTATGTTAAAGACACGATGATTAAGGGTTGAGGAATTAAGACTAGCTCAGGGGGAGAGAGAGGGACACATTTCGAGGCAGTAGAGAAAACAGGGGTGAAGGATGCTGTTGAGCGCGAGCTGGGAAGTGATTCAATCTGTATAATCCCTGTAATCCCGAGGGATATGCGGTACGTAGTCCTGGCCTCTCTGACTCGCAGACTCGCTGCCCTGCAAATTTCGGTGCGACCCCTCGGAAGACCTCTTTGGGATGTGTTTACCTCGTCCCCGCGGACGATAGACGATCATTTTCAATCATCGTTCCCTCGAGCACACCCATTTACACCCCGGTATTCAATACTCGAGACCTGTATCGTCCAGAGTTTTTCCCACTGGTTTCCCATAGCTTTCATATTCACACACATAAATAAACAATTTTATCGGCCGAGCCACCTACTGTGTTATATCCGATGAATGAAGAATGACGAATACGTTGATAATTAATTTAAGCATATTTATTGAGTTACATTATTAAATATACTATTGTAAGCACTGCAAAGTTCGAAGTCGCCTCGAGCAATGGGGTTATCGTTTTTCGGACAAAAGATTTGGTTCTTAGCAGTTGGTTTGCTCGGTCTTTCTAAGTATGGATCTGCTGATGTTCTTCTTCTCCAGTTCGGTGTCAGGGTTGTTGACAACTCCCTCCGACGGATTTCGGTCCCTATTCAAGATCCAGATGTGCTGGACTCTAAGGGATTACCGATTGCACACTGAGAAAAAAAATTGGTTGGATTAACCAAAAGACGCGGTGACATACGTTCAAAGCTGTTATTTGTTTGGTACAAATAAAGCATTGTTTTGTTAAACGATTGTTTGCTTCAATTTATTCAAAATGTGTTGATTGAAACAAACAAACATATGTGTTGTACTAACAAAATACACCTTTGAACGTATGTCACCGCGCATTTGCTTAATCCAACCATTTCTTTTTCTCAGTGCAAACATTACAACATTACAACATCAATGCATCCATGGATCAATAATGAAGCATAGGTTGATTGTTTATGCAAGTATATTTTATTGAGATACAATGTTAAAGATGCTATTGTAAGCATTGCAAAGTTGGAAGTCGCCTTGAGTAAGGGGGTAATCGTTGTTCGGACTAAGGATTTGGTTATTAACAGTTCATCTGCTCGGTAATTCTAAGTATGGATCTGCTGATGTTATTCCTCTCCAGTTCGGTGTCAGCGGTGTTGATAACTTCCTCCGCTGGGTTTTGCTCCCTGGTCAAGATCCAGACGGACAGGGCTCTGAAGGATTATCGATTGAAACCGTTACAACATTACACCATTAAACGTAATACCGCTTGGAATTAGATTGGAAAATGTTTTTAAAAGTAATTTTCATTTATCGTTACTTACCCAACTCCTCGGCGTTCCTCGCAGTTGTAGACAACCGCGTATGAATCGTAGTCGCTTGCCAAAACGTAGTAGTCACCTTCGACACCAGGGGGCATGAAGGACGGGTATCTGATTTTTAGCTTCGAAGCGTCATTCGGATTTGGGACACGGAGATACGATTCAAGCGCCGCTGGTCTACCGGTCCTAAAAATTGATAAATCATTATTAACCGAATAATTCCGTATTGCAAAAGTTGCAATTTCGAATAAAGTTTGTCGGTGCTTTCTTACTGGGCGGTTCGGTAATAGTTGACGATATGGATGAGACCATTTACACTTCTGGTATACTCGGCAACAGTGCATGTTGAAGCTTCCGATTCGGATAGGTAGTCGGAGTACGTCTGACTCACGTACCATGTTCCCAAGTACTGCAAAGTACGAGATTCGAAAGGTCGTTCGGATAAATTAATGGCGGATCGATATCTTTATCATCTTCGCGAAGAACGAAAAAAATGACACATTGTGCTTTATACGATTAATTTTTTTACGACACAAAATCCGATATTAGCCTGTACCAACATATCTCTGCCTACACAGTAGATAAAAGTCAAAGTCGAAATTTATTGCTCATTTTTTTAACCAACATAGTAGAGTTGGCTGCAAGCCCCCGTGGAAGGTTTGTAGACATTTTTGTCACGCCGATTTGACGAATCGAAATCGATAGATTTTTCCTGCATCGTCGAAGGAACGATTCAACGATATCCGTGCAAACTCACCTTGTTGACATCGAAGTTGGATTGGGTCGTGACTGCCGGGCAACCACGGCTGGATGGTACATTTGCCAAAGCGCTCCCGGAAAGGCAAAGAGCCACAAGTGCAAGGAAGATTGCCATGACGAATGTTATGTCTCGTTTAACTACTGCTCCACGAGAAACCACAAGCTTTACTGATGATCTTGTCAGTACACCGGCAGCTTTTATAAGTCAGCCCACTCTCCCTTGTGCACGTTGTGCTCGAGTCACTTGGCCGCGCGAAGAAAAGCACACAGATTACTTCGATGACGAATATCGGCAAATATTTCTAACGAACGACTGGATTCTCAAGACAATGCGAATTCTGCCATCTCGCCTTGCCAATTTTTTTCACGGATGTTGACCATTTTCCGTTGAATGGAAATTGCTACACGAAGCGGATGTCAACTCGGGTTCGTACGAGAATTTGCTTTTGAAAGTAAAGGGTTGGCATGGTTAAAAAAAAATTGAAATTTTCATATCGCTTCCTCATAAAGTTGAAAATTGAAATTTTCAAATCGCTTCCTCATAAAAGCTGAAACGCGAAATTTTCATATCGCTTCTTCATAAAAGTTGAAAATTGAAATTCGCAAAGCTTCTTCTATGAGGAAGCATTGTCTGTATTTTTGGCTTTGTTTAACGAAAGTACGGGGTCTCAGAAATTGATTTTTTTAATGATCCGATATTCGCCGTTTTGTGGCCGTGTCTAATGTATTTTTCCCCACTGATTACGAATCTCGAACTTACTTTACTCCGGGAGCGATATTCGATGCAGAAACTCTCGGAAAATAAACATTTTCCGAAATATTAAAAAATTTCAAAATCTTATAAAATCTAAACGGTTCAATCAATTTTCGCCAAATTTAATACTAAACATTGTACAGCGTTAGTCCATTCCCATGTAAAATTTCCGATTGATACTTCCATGTTTACTCGAATTAGACCGTTTTTAATCATTTTTCAAAAAACTCAAAAAAACTCAACATCCCATAAAATTCGACCACTTCGATAGATTTTGACCAAACTCAATACCAAAGGTCTTTGATCAAGATAGCATATTTGTGTACAATTTTAGGACGATAGCTAAAAATTTACGCAAGTTAGAGCTACCACAGAGAATTTTCAAAAAATTCAAAATCGCGTAAAATCTCCAATTGGACCGAATCTTCACGAAAATAGCACCGAACGAAGGTACGTGATCGCTCTACTGGTGTACCAAATGTCAACTCGCTGTTTTAAACGACGCAAATCTGCCACGCACGCGCGCACACACGCACACTAGGGATGTGCACGAACTCGCTTTGCTCGAACAGTTCGAGGTTCGGTTCGGTAAGCTATTGATCGAACCTGATCGAGCCAAGTTCGAGCGGCGGAGACGTTCGAACTGTTCGAACCCGTCGAACTGTTCGAACCCCTCGAACTGTTCGAACCCGTCGAACTGTTCGAACCCGTCGAACTGTTCGAACCCGTCGAACTGTTCGAACCCGTCGAACTGTTCGAACCCGTCGAACTGTTCGAACCCGTCGAACTGTTCGAACCCGTCGAACTGTTCGAACCCGTCGAACTGTTCGAACCCGTCGAACTGTTCGAACCCGTCGAACTGTTCGAACCCGTCGAACTGTTCGAACCCGTCGAACTGTTCGAACCCGTCGAACTGTTCGAACCCGTCGAACTGTTCGAACCCGTCGAACTGTTCGAACGGTTCGAACTGTTTAAACACTGAGAAAGGCTTGTTCGAAGCTGTTGAATATTGTAATGTCGATTGTAGCACGAGTATTAGTACAAGTACCGCGATGACTTCCTCGAGGTTTACCTTGACCGGAGCATTTCTCTCGCGATCTAGGTCTACCCTGAAGATTTTCTCGAGGGCTAGCTTAACAACAAATTTGACCGGAGCGTCCCTCTCGCAGTCCACATGTATCGCGAAGACTTCCTTGAGGTGTTATTTGACCGGAAGTCCCTCTCGCGGTCCACGTGTATCGCGAAGACTTCCTCGAGGTTTAGCTTGACCGGAGCGTTTCTGTCGCGAACTAGGTCTACCCTGAAGACTTCCTCGAGGTGTGATTTGACCGGAGCGTCCCTCGCGCGGTCGACGTGTATCGCGGAGACTTCCTCGAGGTTTAGCTTGACCGGAGCGTTTCTGTCGCGAACTAGGTCTACCCAGAAGACTTCCTTGAGGTGTAATTTGACCGGAGCGTCCCTCTCGCGGTCCACGTGTATCGCGAAGACTTCTTCGAGGTTTAGCTTGACCGAAGCGTTTCTGTCGCGAACTAGGTCTACCCTGAAGACTTCCTCGAGGTGTAATGTAACCGGTGCGTCCCTGCCGCGGTACACGTGTATCGCGAAAACTTCCTCGAGGTTTAGCTTGACCGGAGCGTTTCTGTCGCGAACTAGGTCTACCCTGAAGACTTCCTCGAGGTGTAATTTGACCGGTGCGTCCCTGTCGCGGCACACGTGTATCGCGAAGACTTCCTCGAGGTTTAGCTTGACCGAAGCGTTTCTGTCGCGAACTAGGTCTACCCTGAAGACTTCCTCGAGGTGTAATTTAACCGGTGCGTCCCTCTCGCGGTCGACGTGTATCGCGAAGACTTCCTCGAGGTTTAGCTTGACCGGAGCGTTTCTGTCGCGAACTAGGTCTACCCTGAATACTTCCTCGAGGTGTAATTTGAACGGAGCGTCCCTCTCGCGGTCCACGTGTATCGCGAAGACTTCCTCAAAGTTTAGCTTAAGGATGCATCACATATACATTCTCAACCAAAAGTTTAATATGTTCAAATTTCAGTCCTTCGTGACGTACCAAAATTTTGAAAAAAATCATCCGTATTAATTATGTCAAGACTTTTGATTTTGTATATTAATAATGCTAAAAAGTTATTAACAAATGATTAGAAAAAAAAAATTAGAAAAAAAATCAGACAACTTTTTAGTTTCTCATTGGAAATGAAGTCCTTGATTTTTAAAAATTCATATGAACTTTGTCAGAATTTCCTACAACTTTAATACAGTTACTTTTTTCAGTTTTTTATACCATTAGGAAGTGGTCAAATTCTCACTGAATCTCACTTTTGACTGGGAACATACGTATGAAGCATCCTTAACAGGAGCGGTTCTCTCGCGGTCTAGGTATACAGCAAAGATTTTCTCGAGATCAGCTTGAGGAGAGAACATCTCTTAAGATCTAGCTTGAGGAAAAAACGTTCTCAAAGTCTAGTTTGACTGGAGAGATTCTCTCGTGGTGTAGATTGCCTGGACAGATTCTCTCGCGGTAGAGCTTGACGTTCGCTGATCAATCTATACCCTGATATTAGCTCTCTGCTTAAGCTTGAACTCAAGAGACATTTTATACTGAAGCTTGATGAAGTTTTCGTGGTACACCTAGATCGCGAGATAAGCGCTCCTTTCAAGGTAGACCTCGAGGAAATCTTTCTGGTACACCTAGATCCCGAGAAAAGCACTCCTGTTAATCTAGACGTCGATATAGTCTTCAGGGTAGACGTGGATCGCAAAAGAAACGTGCCGGTCAAATTGGACCTCGAGGAACTCATCGCGATGCACCTAGGCCGCGAGAGAAACGCTTCGATCAAGCTAAAGCTTGAGAGTCATCGCGGTACACCTAGACCACGAGAGAAACGCTCCTGGTAATTCAGACCTCGAGGAAGGCTTCAGGGTAGACCTAGATCGCGAGAAAAACTCTCCGGTCAAGCTAGACCTTGAGGAAATTTTTGCGATATACGTGGATCGCGAGAGAGACGTTCCGATCAAGCTAGACCTTGAGAAAGTCTTCGCCATACACGTGGACCGCGAGAAAGACGGTCCGGTCAAGCTAGACGTCGAGGACGTCTTCGCGATACACGTGGACCGCGAGAGAGACGCTCCGGTGAAGCCAGACCTCGAGGAAGTCTTCAAAGTAGACCTAGAACGCGAGAGAAATGCTCCGGTCAAGCTTGACCTTGAGGAACTCATCGCGATGCACCTAGACCTCGAGAGAGACGCTCCGGTCAAGCTAAACCTCGAGGAAGTAATCGCGGTACACTTAGACCGCAAGGGAAACGCTCTTGTTAAGCTAAACCTCGAGAAAGTCTTCGCGATACACGTGGACCGCGAGAATGACGGTCCGGTCAAGGTAGACCTCGAAGAAGTCTTCGCGATACACGTGGACTGCGAGAGGGACGCTCCGGTGAAGCTAGACCTCGAGGAAGTCTTCAAGGTAGACCTAGATCGCGAGAGAAATGCTCCGGTCACGCTTGACCTTGAGGAACTCATCGCGATGAACCTAGACCTCGAGAGAGACGCTCCGGTCAAGCTAAACCTCGAGGAAGTAATCGCGGTACACTTAGACCGCGAGGGAAACGCTCTTGTTAAGCTAAACCTCGAGAAAGTCTTCGCGATACACGTGGACCGCGAGAATGACGGTTCGGTCAAGGTAGACCTCGAAGAAGTCTTCGCGATACACGTGGACTGCGAGAGGGACGCTCCGGTGAAGCTAGACCTCGAGGAAGTCTTCAAGGTAGACCTAGATCGCGAGAGAAATGCTCCGGTCACGCTTGACCTTGAGGAACTCATCGCGATGAACCTAGACCTCGAGAGAGACGCTCCGGTCAAGCTAAACCTCGAGGAAGTAATCGCGGTACACTTAGACCGCGAGGGAAACGCTCTTGTTAAGCTAAACCTCGAAAAAGTCTTCGCGATACACGTGGACCGCGAGAAAGACGGTCCGGTCCAGCTAGACCTCGAGGAAGTCTTCGCGATCCACGTGGACTGCGAGAGGGACGCTCCGGTGAAGCTAGACCTCGAGGAAGTCTTCAAGGTAGACCTAGATCGCGAGAGAAATGCTCCGGTCAAGCTTGACCTTGAGGAACTCATCGCGATGCACCTAGACCGCGAGAGCGATGCTCCGGTCAAGCTAAACCTCGAGGAAGTAATCGCGGTACACTTGGACCGCGAGGGAAACGCTCCGGTCAAGCTAGACTTGTGCTACAATCAACATTACAATATCCAACAGCTTCGAACAAGCCTTTCTAAGTGTTTAAACAGTTCGAACCGTTCGACGGATTCCAATCGTTTGTCGGGTTCGAACGGTCCGAACAGTTCGAACGGTTCGAACAGTTCGAACGGTTCGAACAGTTCGACAGGTTCGAACAAAGTTCGAACAAGTGCCGAACTTTTATGGTGAGCTCGAACAGGTTCGAACAGGTTCGTGCACATCCCTAACGCACACACACATCCATCCGGACACCAGCTAAAAATCGTATTTCTCGACGTTTTAGCCTATTTTTTAAGTACTCTGACATTAGAATCTCGATTTTTTTTCTTCACGAAAACAAAACTTCCTCTATGAGAAAGCAAAATTTATTGCATTTTTGTTTACCGACTGGGGTATTCTGCATACTCTTGAGATTTTCATTAAACACAATGTACTGAGACTGATCAAACACTTGATCAAACGCAAATATGCTGATGCGCTGATTAAAATTAGTCATCGAAACATCTTGTTCGAAGACTTTCCTACAATGTAAGAGAGACAAATCTGCCATATAGTCGTTTCAAATTGAACGCATCATAGAATTCACGGAAAAGTTTTTTTTTATGAAAAGTTCAACGACCATGTGTTTCCAGCTCGGTTTGAATAAAATTGCACGACCTGCGTCGTCGAGATAAAATATTTACCCATCTCATTGTCACGTCTCGAATCGTACAACAATTTTCCTGAACGGTAATACCAAAGGAATTGCTATCTTTAACAAAACGAGTAAATTAACTGCCTCTAGACGGTGATCTCGATCGTTTCCAGGAACAAGGATCATTGTATGATAGCGACAAAAAAGAACATTGTACCATTCCATATTTACCCAAAACAGAGAAATTAGTTTGGAATTTATTTTTTCTCCGTCCACATATCTTTGAATGCCTCGTGTATGTACATGACAAAACTAATTGTGATCCACCGTTCACGGACACTGAACCAGAAATACGTCACTTCCTGTTCACAAATCTCATTTTTCGACGTCAAGTGACGTTTTTCCGGTATGGCGTCACTTTCCGTCAAAATATGAGATTTGTGAACAGGAAGTGACGTATTTCCGGTATGACGTAAAATTGATTACAGATTTTTTATCCTACGGGTTGAGCGGCAAGGAAGGATCCAGTCGTGCGTTAGAAATATTTGTCAATATTCTTTCTCCGCGCGGACGGGTGACTCGAGCACATCATGCACAAGTGGGAGTGGGGTGGAGACTTATAAAAACTGCCGGTGTACTGAACGCATCATCAGTAAAGCTTGCCGTTGCTCGTGGAGCAGTAGGTAAATGAGTCGCATTATACTCCTCATGGTAATCTTCCTTGCACTTGTGGCTCTTTCCGGAAGCGCTTTGGCCAATGTACCATCCAGCTGTGGTTGATCGGCAGTCACGACCCAGTCGAACTTTGATGTCGTCAGGGTGAGTTTGCACGAATATCGTTCAATCGGTCCATCGACGATTGCAGGAAAGATCAATCGGTTTCGTTTGGTTGAATTCGCGTGATAAAAATGTTAAAAAAAACTTTCGCTGGGGCTTGCAGCCAACTCTGTTATGTGGGTTAAAGAAATGAAAAAAAGCGTGCAAAGTGATTTGCACAATTACTTCCTCATGTTTTACGGTTTTCCTCATAACTTCCTCCATGATAATTCCGTCGTGCCATTTTGGCTTCCTCATAGAGGAAGCTATAATTAAAACACAAAAAAAAAGTTTTAAGGCAATTTTTAATCTAATCTTCAGCGCTGATTACGAAACTATAAATCATTCTACTCTTTGCGCGATGTTTGATTCAGAAACTTCTGACAAAGAAAAAAAATTGAATAATTCAAAATTTTCAAAATCCCATAAAATTCAAACGGTTAGATCAATTTTTGCCAAATTTAATACGAAACATTGTACAGTGTCAGTCCATTCCTGTGGCAAATTTAAGCTCGATACCTCCATGTTTACTCGAATTAGACGATTTTTAGTAATTTTTCAAAAAAATCAAAATTCCATAAAATCTGATCCCTTCGGTAGATTTTGGCCAAATTCAATACCAAAGGTCTTTGTTCATAGTATTGTATTTATATGCATTTTTAGGACGATAGCTCAAAATTTACGAAAGTTAGAGCTACCACAGACTTTTTTCAAAAATTTCGAATTCCCGTAAAATTCCGAAACGGGTCGCAATCTTCATGAAAATTATATCGAAGCAGGAGACGTGACTACTCTACTAGTGTACAAAATTTGAACCCGCTATCCCAAGCCGTTTCCGAGTTATAGTCGTTCTAAGCGATGCACGCTGTCACACACATACACACACACATACATCCGGACACCAGCTAAAAATCACTTTTCTCGACGTTTTCGACCATTTCTAGTACGCTGACATTAAAATCTCGAAAATTTTTTTTTTCACGAAAACATAGCTCCCTCTATGAGGAAGCAAAATTCCAATGTTGACTTTTATCTGGCAAAAGGTTCGTTCGAGTGTACTACCGGGTAGGCAGATATATATTGGTAATACACGCAAATATCAAATTTTCTGTCGTAAAAATAAATAAATTGTATAAAACTCAGTGTGCAATTTTTTTTATTTTCCGTTAAAATTATTGATGCCTTCGTGAACTCATTGTTTTCGTGATTTTTAAATTATGTAAAACATTTGTTCAGAACAAAATTGTAGCGACAAAACTATGAATACTCTTTGATGTTATGTGGATTATCCCCGACGGTAACGAAACCTGTAATGAATGACATTGGAAGACCACAAACAGCGTGGGAAAAATCAAAATTGGTAGAAACAGGGAAAAACTATTTTCTATTTCCCCAACTGTCCGCGGTCTCTTAATGGCGTTCGTATGGGTATTGGTCCTTAGTTGAGATCCATATGTGCTTGGCTCTGAAGGATTGCGGATTGAAAACGTTACACCATTACAACATCAATGCATCCATGCATCAATAATGAAAAATAAATTGGTTGTTCATGCAAGCACATTTTATTGAGTTACAATGTTAAAGACGCTACTTCGTCTTTTTCGGACGAAAGATTTGGTTCTTAGCAGTCGGTCTGATATGTCTTTCTCAGTATGGATCTGCTGATGTTGTTCTTTTCCAGTTCGGTGTCAGCGTTGTTGAGAATTTCCGCCGATGGATTTTGCTCCCTGGTCAAGATCCAGACGCGCCGAGATCTGAAGGATTATCGATAGAAATCGTTACAACATTACAACATTAAACGTTGTACCCCTTGGAATTGGATTGGATATTTTTCTTTTTATAATTTTCATTTATCGTTAATTACCCAACTCCTTGGTGTTCCACGCAGTTATAGACAACTGCGTATGTAATGTAGTCGGTTGCCAATACGTAGTAATCACGTTCGATACCCGAGGGCATGGCGGACGGGAATCTGAGCTTTAGCTTGGAAGCGTCATTCGGATTTGGGATACTGAGAGACAATCGGATGGTCGCTGGTTTATGGCTAAAAATCGATAAATCATTGTTAACCGAACAATACCGTATCGTGAAACTTGCAATATCGAGTATAAAGTTTCTCGGTGCTTTACTTACCCGACGATTAGGAAATGGTTGTACATATGGATGATACCATTTTCAACGCTGGTGTATTCGACGTAGGTGCAATTTGAGTCATACCATTGGTCGTCGGTATATTGCTGATTCAAGTACCATGTTCCCAAGTACTGCAAAGTACCAGATTCAAAAGTATGTTAGGATAAATTAACGGCAGATTGGTGAAAGTCTTTCTTTCCAGTCGCAACTCAATTTCCTTAACTCCAACATAGACAAAACTGTGAATAGTACATGAGATTGTGTGAATTACCGCCGTTGATAACAAAAATTGTGACGAACGAGTATTAAGGCACCAGGATAAGGATTTTGCCGCGTTTTCGTCCAACGGCGTACACCGTTTCGGCCGTTACAGTAGTCTGAAATAAAAAACTAAAATTGTACTTTTATAAAAGCAATAAACTATCGAATGGCCGAATACTTTAAAACAATTTTTTTAATTGGAAAAATGGTGACCGCGTGAAAAAAGTTCGATTTACAATGACAAAAGACGACCATATTCTTGTGTTGTTAACCAATAAATATTTTTTGCCCGCCCACGCTAAAAAGTCCACATTCCATGCCTGCAACGGGGGCGGAAAGTTGTCGATTCTTGACCAGCGGGCCAAAAAGAAACGCAGCGGGCCGAAAAGTAACGCAGCGGGCCGAAAAGTAACGCAGCGGGCGGAAAAGTAGCTACAGCGGGCCGAAAAGTAGCTACAGCGGGCCGAAAAGTAGCAACAGCGGGCCGAAAAGTAGTGTTACGTCCTGTGAATTTTTCCAAAATATTTCAAACAGAATTGACCAAATATTTGAAATATATTAATTCGTTAAAAATAAACATTGGAAAAATTGCCATTGTTTAATTGGTCGAATTCAAAGTTTCGATAAATAGATAAAATGCCTAATGAAAGAATCATCCATTTGGTAAAAATAATTAGCCTTCAGGTGAATTAGGCTGATGTACAGAGGTGACTATACGAAGCAAGTCAACCGTATGAGAGTCGGTAACCTGAGGCGCAAAAATGCAGATAAGAATATCGGCGGAGCGCTCCTCACAGTTGTCGAACATAGGGCCTGCTCGTACGGCGCGTGTCACGATGGGCACGATGCTGAGAGCGGCCGTTGGGCGTAATGAGTGCAGCACTTCCTGGACGGTGAATATCGATGAATGCTAGATCATCGTTATAGTCCAGGAGGATCATAGTTGAAATAATAAATGAGGAAATAAATGGAAATCCAGTTTGAGTGACAAATACACGGGAGTGACATAGTATTTTTGGAAATTATTAACAACAGATTCGGGAAATAAAAATAGAGTCAAGAAGTAAAGAAGAAAATTAAGTCATATCGTCATGATAACATTCAATAAAGAAATTAAATAAAATATTAAGAAGGGAATAAATATAAAAATAATAAATAATCGATAAATAATCAAATAGCAAATAACAGGGAAAAATATGGAAAATTACGAAAAAGGAAAGAAATGCAAAACCATTAACACAGAAATTCAGGAAAATAATCAGATAAATATTAAGATAAAAATTTATGTCAACTATTGTTAACTTCGCAACGAAAGCTCGTACAGCTTTCATTCAAATTTCTATATTCATGAAGTTCGCGATAGAATTTAAGTATTAACAAATTGGAATGTCAAAATTACTGTAAAACTACGAAATTAGAAATATTTAATTAGTCAATCAAAGAAAGGAATCAGGTGATGAGAGTGGGGAGACGTGGCGCAGGTGTGACAGCGGTGACGCGGGGGTGTCCGGCACCGAGGTTATTTATTCGCGCGCCCACCGCCCATTTGGCACTCTCTCCTGTTCCGGAGTTCTAACTTCTTTGCGACCGAGGCACTGACCTCAATTTGTATTCAGAGCCAGTAACAAAGAACCTGTAAATCGACTTGTAAAATTTTCGAGCCATTATTCATTATTACCAATTTCAATAAATCATTCGTAACTTTCCAAATTATTCCATCGAGTTTGAGTATATTTCGACTGAAAATCATTCCATCATCGAAATCAATAATCGTTAAAATCTGGGAAGGACGTTCATTTCTGGAGTCAACCATCATCATCATTCGATTCTGATTCGAAAATTCGGCATTTTGGAAGGACGTTATTTTCGGAAGTCGATCATCATTCGATTCTGACTCGAATATTCATCCAGCATTGAGGAAGGACGTTTCAATTCGATCGTTTAATTTCATCCATCAATCGATTCATTCGATCATTCATTCTGAGGTAAACCCATTTAAATAATATCCTAATTTTGGAACGTTATCATCCACATCTTAAGAATCCATTTTCTCTAAATCGTTATTTATCAACATTTATTTACTGTCGTCAGGGTTAAAATATTTCCATGGTCAATAAATATTTGTATCGGTCAATTTATTTTCAGCTATCTCAGTGTGTGTTAAAAGTATTAGGCTAGGTCGGGGAAAAAACAGTGAGTAAGCGCGTTAGTGAGCTGTCGCGAGCCGTGTGTCGAGGGTGACGCGCGAGAGAGATAGCCGCGTATTGAATTCCAGACGATAGAAAGAGATAGCATCCAGAATTTTCTTGTCCAGTTTAAAATTGTCACTTAAAATCTCGTAAATTCGAATTTTTAGCCGCGAATAAAATATCGTCAATAACATATATATACACTCTAGGCCCTATCCCGAATTATTTTCCGAAAGGTTAGGTTCAAAAGAGGGCCAAATCCTCGATAAAGCGTCATCTCCGAATAACGTGTAAAGGGAGGGTGCAAATTCTTCTTGACCGAGATGGAGTGAAAATTGCTGATCGGGACGTAACAGTAGCAACAGCGGGCCGAAAAGTACTGCGGTGGACAACTTTCCATCCCCATTGCAGGCATAGAAATGTGGCCATTTTTTAGCATAGTCGGGCAAAAAATATCGTATGCCACTCGGGAGGAAGTGCCTTTTCACCTCGTGCGAGTTTCTGCCCTCGCTTCGCTCGGGCATCAAACTGCGCACTCGGTGAAAAGACGCACTTCCCTCCCTTGCGGCATAATATACTATTTTTTATTATGCGGTCATTAGATAAAAAGTGTTATAATCAAGGATCTGTCCAAATTTCACCACAATCGGATGATTAAATTTTGAGATACGATGTCCGCCGTTTTGGAAAATATAGTTTCGAGAAAAACGCAAAAGAACAAAAGGGTATGAAAATCTACACTTTTCGTATTACACTTCCAGTATAAATTGTAGAGACCGTGCAATACCGCTCGTGGTTTTCTATGTTTTTACACTCGGGGAATTTGAATATGCAAGCTATTTGTAATTTTTTTCCTTTGTTATCTTAAAAATAATTCATTTGTTCATATAACGATTGTGAGGAAACTAACCATTTTACAAATAAAAGTTTCACACAAAAAATGTTCAGTTCCGCTCAGACCAATTCCAAGTAACCGAAAAGCGAAAACATCCAACGTTTTGGTGGGGGGGTTGCGATATTTTTTTCGCTCTACCCGGACGTCCAAGACCATTTTTCGTTCCTTTGCATGTGGAATGCGTACGCTTCATGTTTATCTTCAAATGGTTTACTCGACGATGTACACAGTGTAACTGACTGCGAGCATCTAAATTATATTAGAGAGATATCTGCTTATATTAGTGAGTGAGGAGAGTAGCTGCAAGCTACCTAAGAAATCACTGCATTCTACCTAAGAATGACGGGATTCATTGTCTTGAACCATCAAGTGCAATACGGCGCAGGTGGGTCTTCTGAGCGCCGCGGGGACTCAAAATCTACTCCACGAAAATCGTCATAACTTGGACAATTCTTCAAAACCTGTAGCCTGAAACTTAACATTTCAGGCTATCAGAATTTTGTGGTCAAAAACCGAAAATTGTTTTTTTTTGTTTGTAAATTCATTTCTTATGATTGTGCCTTAAACGGCCGCGGATATATGAAGAAATAGAAAACTATCTTTCCCTACGTCTGCCAATTTCCCTTTTCCCAAGCCGTTTATAATCTGGCAACGGCATTCTTTATAGGTTTCGTTATCGACGGGGGTAATTCACATAACATCGAGGAGCATTCACAGTTTCGTCGATACAACTTCACATGAAAAAAATGAGTCTACCAAGTCATCAGTAATTTTTAATTATGAAACATCGCTACTTCTATGATGAAGTAAAATGAACAAAAATGCATACTGTGTTCTATACAATTTTTTTTTTTACGACGCGACATTTGATTTGCCTTTACTAATATTAATACGTATCTCTGCCTACATAGTAGGGCTCCCTCATAATTTTTTTCCAGGTAAAAGTCAACGTTGGAAATAAAAAATTGTTAACCCACATAACAGTATTGGCTGGTAGACCCAGCGAAAGTTTTATAAACATTTTTGTCAACGCCGATTAGACAAAACGAAATCAATAGATTCTTCCTGCAATTGCCGAAGGACCGATTCAACGATACACGTGCAAACTCACCTTGTTGACATTGAAGTTGGACTGGGTTGTGACTGCCGGGCAACCGCGACTGGATGGTACATTGGCCAAAGCGCTTTGGGAAAGGCAAAGAGCCACAAGTGCAAAGAACATTACCATGGCGAGTATTATGTGTCTCGTTTAACTACTAGTCCACGTGAATTTGCAACTTCTACTGATGATCCGGTAGATACGCCGGCAGTTTTTATAAGTCGACACCCTACTCCCACGTGTGTACGGTGTGCTCGACTCTCTCGGCACACGCGGAGAAAAACACATAGATTACTTTGATGACGAACATCGGCAAATATTTTTCAAACGCGAATTCCATCTTCCCGCCTTCGCGCCTTCTTGCCTAACCTAGTCGGTAAAAATAAAAATAGTCCACTAAAAAATTGTTAAAAAAACATTAAATACACGGTTAATAAAAAGTTCGACGATCAAACGAACTAACCCGTTGTGAAGTGCTATCGTAATTCTATCTCCCATTATTACACCCCACCCTTATAAGGGTGGGGTGTAATCTATCGACCGAGACATCGGATATAATTACGATTGAACTTCACATCAAATAAGTTCATTTAATCGTCTAATTATATCCTTGTCTCATTCTCGAGATTACGTATGGTAGATGTTTAGAGTCATGTAATTAATACACACACTTTAATGAACCCAAATGGAACTTTTAATACGACTATCCATGACCGCAGCCCCAATCTTTTTGATATTATCTCTTTTTTTTTACATTCACTCCTATATGCTATGAATCCCGAAATTTCGAAAATATAGCATATGGGAGTGATTTCGGATTTTTGAAATCTACTCCGATATGCTATATGAGATTTAGGATTTTCGAAATCCACTTCCATATGCTATAAAAGCCGAAATCTTGACAATATAGCGTATGGGAGTGATTTATGATTTTCGTATTCCCCTCCCGTGTGTTACATGGGGTTTGGGTCTTTCGGAATTAGTTAAGGAAACTAATTTCGAAATACGGTATTAGTACTATACGGAATAACCAGGAAAATAGTTAAGTTGTATGTGGCATTCGTGGACTTCAGAGCGGCATTCGATAAGGTTGACAGGGAGCTAATGTTGGATAAGATATGGGAAAAAGGAATCAAAGGGAAGATGCATCGGATGATTAGAGAGATCTACAAATTAACAACGAACGAGGTAATTTCGTGCGAGGGAACAACAGAGAGTTTCGAAACGAGGAATGGGGTCAGGCAAGGATGCCCTCTAAGCCCAGTACTCTTCAATTTGTTCACGGACGATATAGATGAAGAATGGGAAGGAAGGGATACCGGAGGAACGGTGATGGGCAAGAAG
The DNA here is from genome assembly GCA_917499995.1 of Ichneumon xanthorius. Lineage (NCBI taxonomy): Eukaryota > Metazoa > Arthropoda > Insecta > Hymenoptera > Ichneumonidae > Ichneumon > Ichneumon xanthorius. The sequence goes on along the minus strand of OU824203.1, from coordinate 23,102,815 downwards.
AAATTTTACACGTTGAAATACGCGGATGACATCGCGGTTTTAGCCGAAACAGCCGATGGACTAAAGAAGATGCTAAAGGGACTGGAAAGATTCACCCGGAAAACGGGTATGAGTGTAAACGTGGAGAAAACCAAAGTAATGGTTTTCCGAAAAGGTGGTCAGCTAAGAGAGGAAGACAAGTGGGAGTTCATGAGAACGGAAGTGAAAACTGTTAAAGAGTTCAAGTACCTCGGGTTCTGGTTCGCAACAAAAAATGGAATGACGAAACACGTGAGAAATATGGCCGGGAAAACACAAATGGCGGTGAATGTGGTATGGTCACTGATGAAGAGGGCGAAGATAGAAGGATTGCGGAAAAGACTGCTCCTGATGGATTCGTTGGTGAAATCAGGGGCACTATATGGAGTAGAAATCTGGGGTTGGAAGAGAAGGGAAGAAATAGAGAAGGTTCAAGGAAGACTGACAAAAGCAGCGCTTGGAGTAGCAAGAAATACGTCAGACTACCTTTGGAAATTGGAGGCAGGAAGAAGAAGCATCGAGGTAGAAGCAAGAAGAAGAGCAGGGAATTACCTCATCGAGATTATGAGAATGGAAGATGAGCGATGGCCAAAAATTTGTCTGAGAGAGGAAGTAAGAGGAATTATGAACGGGAAGCCGTCGGAATGGGGAAAGGATTTGAAGAAAGCCATGGAGGATGTTGGTGACGGCAGGACAATCGAGGGAATGTGGACAAAGGTCGATACGAAAACTCTGGCAAAGTGGCTGATTGCGGGGGTTGAAAGAAAGAAGGAGCAAGATCTGCAAAAGGACTGGCTCAAGGTGGACAAGTCGAGTTTTAGCCCAATCTATAAGCGCATCAAGGAAGGGGTGGAACCGGAAAAATATTGGGATGCAGAGGATGTAAGAGGATGGGAGAAGGAGGAATGGCCGAGGTTAAGATGTGGAAATCTGCACAGATTCGGGAAGAAAGGTTTCGCGGTGGGAAGCTGCAGGTTGTGTGGAGCTGAAAAGGAGGATCTGGAGCACATTTGGATTTGTCCCGAAGCCAGAAAGCTAATCAAGAGCGACTTGGCGAACTGGGTGGAAGACTGGGTAGGCGCTCGGCGGGGGGACGACTTGATCGAGGAGCTGATCTGGTTTTTAAAAGGGAGACCGGTGGAGGAATTGTGCAGATATGTGAAAGAATTTGGGAAGCTTGCAAGGGAAAGATCGAGAATCGAAGCGGAAGAGGAGGCCTAGAGAGGTAGAGTAATTAAATATACGAATTAGTTGTTAAGGTCATATTGAAAGGTTAAAATGATCTGTACAATTTAGGTCCTTGAAAGAAACAAACAGTTTTATACCGTGTTCTTTAGGTTAAGGGTTTAGGTTAAGGGGTTATGTAAGTGAGATGACTGGTGTGGTGATAATGAGAAGTGGAAAGAGAGAGGATATAAGAATGATATCATTTTGTTAGTTGTTAGATGTAAGACAATGTAAAAGGCAACTGAAGCTGTACAATGGATAATAAATACTATACTATACTATACTAGTTAAGTTGCGGGGTAATTTGTTGAATAATAATTTTTATCTTCAATTTGTTAGTGACAAATTAGAATTATAATTTCACAAAAGCAATCTGCAGCACCTCCCATACACTTGATTTTTTCAGATTTTTATCCCATCGAGAAGTGTTTGAAATTTTCTCTGAAACTCACGTTTGGCGGAACTGTGCCGCAAGTACCTTACCTTACTACCTTAATTTGAGCCCGGACGTCGAAGCTCTCTCTCGGCATCTTATTATCGTGTGATTCTTTCTTTAATATACTGTTTTCTTACTGAACTACGATAAATACCAATATACCGTCTCACGCGCTACTCAACCTCATGATATGCCAAAATTAACTGTCAAACGGCACAACACGACCGAAGTTACTCGTCGAACGACTCCAGCTTCAGACTCTTACAGCAGCCAATCAGGGAGCATTTCTTAACCGCAACAATATATATATCGAAAATGCGAGTTATTTTAGCCATGGATTTTTTGAAGAGGGATTTTAGCCATGGATTTTTTGAAGAGGGAACAATAAATATATCGAAAATGCGAGTTATTTTAGCCATGGAGTTTTTGAAGAGGGAACCAACGTAACATTAAATTTTATTATTTTATCAATGCATTGGCAAAACTTTGCCTTTCTTTTTTTATTGGTCTGTTAACAAATTTGGCAAAGACTTGCGACTCTGTGAACCAGCCTGTGGTTGACTTAAGGCCTTATATACGCGATTTCGCCGTTTTTCGGAGGTACTTTTCTAGACGCGGTTAAAAAAAATGACGCATATATTGACAACATTTTTTTACACATCGTTAAGTATATATGTAAAAAAATCAGAAATATTAACAAATGGCGGAGACATTTCATAATAAAGCAATGTATTTTTTTTTTGCGCGCGCGTTGGTGGTGAAAGTTCTCGGCATCGATGTGGATGTCTGGAAAAAAAATGAATATACTTATAATTGCATAATGAATGTATCGTCATTATGAACCAACAATATTATTTTTTTAAAATTATTATAATAAAAATTCGAAACTTAATTTTTTTTTACTCAATTTTCTGTCCATATTTTATTTTTTATATTTTTTTTGTGTCATTGAAATTTTTGTTTCTGTGGTTCGCATGATAGGTGATGATACTAAGAATATGTTGTAAACATTTCAAAGCAATCGGAACCTTCGTTCAAAAGTTAGAACTTTCACAAGGTTCAAAAAAGTGAATCGTAGAAAAACGGCTTTGAAGTTGGCGATCTAGCGCACCTGTCTCCGTATAGCGCGGCCGGTTGCCGCCGCTACCTGCCTGCTTCAAAGAAAATAAAAGTTTTTACGCTCCAAATGTTGTAACTTTAACAATTTTTGGAATTTTTCAATTCTGTAAAGCTTAAAATATTCCTAACCGTTCAGGTTAATGGAATCAAATATGAATTTAAAAAATGAAATTTTAAACAATTTTCGCGTATATAAGGCCTTAATTATGTATACGCTTATTCCCTTTGCTAAAACCGCCGATGTCGCTGCATGCCTAGTGTTGTGAGGAGTGTATTCCTCTCCGCTACCAATAAACTTGAGGATAGAACACCGCCACCTGTCTATCGTTTGTGTTGAGGCAGCTTTGAACGACTTTCTTGAAATAATAAATAAATTCTGTAATAAATAAATAGCCTTGTCTAATAGACTCTGTTAGATCTAGATACCTTTGTAAAAAAGATGCCATGCATAGTTCTGGCTTCGTTGTAAAAAACGGAATTAACAATAACGTTTGACATTGTCGCTCTAGTCGCGAATAAATCGGTCGATGGAACCCCGAATTTACAACGAACTTTTTCAAAGGCAAAATCCTCTAGCTCTCATTCCGTATCGATATTGTTGTTTCTGAACTCTCTATCTGCGTCTTCATTATTTACCGACGTGATATAAGCTACAATGACACGAATTCTTCGTTCCTCGCACAATTGCCGAAGATCTTTGGCCAATCCAAGTAATCCCGGGTATTGAACCCCTCTCATACTATATTATTAATTTTTTATTATATAGGCTACAGGATTAATATAGGCAATCGCGGTCGTATTATCAATTCGCAATAAAGCTTGAACTTCTGTGAAGTCCGAGGCGAAAGATCGAAGCGCGACAAACGCTGCCATGTTCTAGATAATTGTATTTCGCGCCTCTTCCTCGAGATCACTCGGTAGTACCCCTGCTCCATGCCGATTTCGTCACAAGTTCACAGCAAAACAAAAGCTTTTCCATGCCACCACGACGCCCTCGCCGTGTGGCCGATACTTCATTCCTTATCTTTGTGCTGAATAAGTCACACGCGTCTATTTTTTCTGGGCATAAAAGATGGGAAAGAACAGCAAACGACGTTCACATTCATATAACGAAGAGAAGGAAAATCGTTGGGAAAAACGGTTTAAACGCTTGGAGAAAAGAATAGAAGAGCAGAATCATTTGATTTTACGAAGCATCAATCGCAGTAAGTTGATTTTGTGTTTCAGGATAGCAAGATGGCGGAGCCTCTATATACATGTCGTGGTCAGGCCATGACGTGTAGTTTCATAAACGAAATAATTGCACGCAGATCGATCAGGTCGATATGCGTCTCGCCTGGTTTGGCGAAAGTATTGTGGTAAGCCAGACGTACAGGTTAGGCCTGTACGTATCGGGCAAGGCCCGAGGCTACAATTACCCGGATAGCACGGCGAACAAGAGTTCGTCCGTGCATAAACAAGGAAAATGATGCAAATAATAAAGGTTTCAGAGACCTTTCGCACATTTTACGTTGTATCTGGGTTAGGCTCATTTACAATATTTGGATGGTCAAGCTAGGACAACCCCAACGGTCCTTGTCTCCAATTCCAAGTAAATCTTGCTGTCTTGGGTTTTTTATATAGATCAGATCGAGGTATCCGATTCGAGTTTAGATGAGGACCTCTCTGTCACACAAGACTCAGAAGCTGCGGCAAAGGATGCAGAGTCGTCGACTCCGATACCAGCGTTGTCAACGGTGACGCAGGATATTCCGGTTCCAGTTACGGAATCAGGATCGACCCAGGCTGCAGAATCGAATCAATCGAAAGCATTGGAACACGTAGATGAAAATCTACTTAAGGTGCTCGGTGAACGCATGGCGGTTGACAAACCTCCCGGAGCACCGATCCTTGAAGAAATCGTCTTGAGATGGACGGACCTTTTCAAAACTAGTTTAGCCAATGACAAAATTACGCTTCTGGAGAGGTTAAGCGATAGGGGAAGATTGCTCGTAGATCTGCAACGAGATGAGACTCTTACTAGGAAAGCGCTGCTTCTCCCTAACCTCAATGCGTCGATTAAAGAAGCCCTCACCGCCACCGGCGCTGACGAATGGCTTTTCGGGAAGCAATTGGAGGAAAATCTCAAAACGGCAAAGACACTAGAACGTTCATCTAAAGAATTGACCAAATCAGCACCGAAAGCAGTGACCGCTCGCCTAACAAAACTTCAAGAGTCCGTACCGCCAGCAGGCCAACAAACGTCGGCCCACGACAGCGGGCGGACAGAAGAAACCTCTCGGTCTGCGACACTCAGGATACCAGAAGCCGGACTCGAAACACGACCAATATCCTCGAAAAAAGCGATACTAGCTCCTGTAAGTAAATTGGCCGGTCGTCTTAAATTTTTCCAAGAAAAATGGAAGACGATTACCACAGACGCAGTTATTTTGGACTGGATATCCAGAGTGGGGATACCCTTTGAGCATAAAGTTTTTCACAATTCGCCTCCCAGGGAGCCGGTCTGGTCATCGACTGAAATGTCACAGATGTCAGACCAAATTGAAAAATTGCTAAAAAAGAGAGCAATCGAGGAATGTGAGAGTTCTAAAGGAGAATTTATATCTCCAATATTTCTCACTCCAAAACCGGACGGTTCTAGTAGTTTCATTAAAAATTTGAAACAGTTAAACGAGTCGATTAAGACGGAACATTTCAAATTGGAGGATATTCGGACAGTCAGAGATCTATTGCGTCGAGACTCGTTTATGGTTACACTCGATTTGAAGGACGCTTATTACGTCATTCCGATTAAAAAATCAGACCGAAAATTTTTACGATTCGCGTTCAAGTGCAGATTCTTTGAGTTTTGCTGTTTACCGTTTGGGTTGAATATTGCACCGTACATATTTACAAAGGTTATGAAACCAGTAGTGGCCTTCTTAAGGAAGTCGGGTTTCATCTCTGTTGTTTATTTGGATGACTTACTTCTGATCAGGAACTCTTATCATGATTGTTTAAAGAATCGGGATGAAACACGTTGTTTGTTGGAAGAATTGGGTTTCGTTATTAACGAAGAAAAAAGTAAAGTGAATCCTTTAAGAAACCGTCAATTTCTTGGTTTTATATTGAATTCGAAAAGAATGTCAATCGAATTACCCGAGTCAAAAAGAATCAAAGTACTGTCCGAGATCCAAAAATTTGAAAAGTTATACGCGTGTAGTATTCGAAAGTTCGCATCGTTCGTAGTTACACTAGGATCTTGCTGTCGAGCAGTACGCTATGGTTGGGTGTACATGAAAAATTTGGAAATGGAAAAGACATTGGCGCTAAGAGAAAATAACGAAAATTTCGAAAGAACAATGATCTTATCAAGTGGCATTACAGAAGATCTAGCTTGGTGGAGATCGAACATCACGTCAGCGAATAACCCTATAGAGACAGACGATTATAAGATAGAGATATTCTCGGACGCCTCCTCGACCGGCTGGGGTATATGCTGTAAGAACGAACGATCTCATGGACATTGGGATGTCGAAGATCGAAAACACGATATACATTTTTTGGAACTTCTCTCGGCCTTCTTTGGACTAAAATGTTTCGCGAAAGATCTGAGAGATTGTAGCGTATTATTGAGGATTGATAATACTACAGCTATTGCATACATAAATCGTATAGGGGGTACGCTTTTCAAGAAACTCAGTAAGCTCGCAAAAGATATTTGGATTTGGTGCGAACAGAGAAATCTCTGGATCTTTGCGTCGTATATCCGGTCGGAGGACAATACGATAGCTGATTCAGAATCGAGAAAGCAAGAATCTGAAACAGAATTTCAATTGTCGAGCTTGGCATTTGACGAAATATGTCGAGCTTTCGAAAAACCCGAGATTGATCTCTTCGCGAGTAAAGTGAATGCGAAATGTGAACGGTATGCTTCCTGGCAGAAGGATCCACATGCGATGACAATTGACGCGTTTACACTCAATTGGCATGCATATCATTTCTACGCATTTCCTCCTTTCTCGGTAATCTTAAAGATGTTGAGAAAAATTCAATCCGAACGGACTCGTGGAGTGGTAGTTGTACTGCATTGGCCATCTCAAGCGTGGTTCCCGCTTTGTATGTCAATGTTTGAGTCGGAACCTATTGTCTTCAAACCGGATATAAATCTTACACGTTCTTCGAACAGGAACCCGTACCCCATGTGGAGACGTCTTACCCTGGTTGCCGGAGTATTCCAAGCTTTCTCCAAGCTTTCTCACTAAAAGGAACACCCGAAGAATCATTGGGCATTACAATTTCATCGTTGACCTAATCGTCTTTGCGCCAGTATGATACAGCATACAAAAAATTGTGGTCATTTTGTCAAGAGCGGCGTATAAATGTTTTCAAGATTTCAATCTCCGAAATGTTGAGTTTTCTCACGAAGGAGTTCAACGGGGCTTCATATGGATCGATAAATAGTTATCGCTCAGCCATTGCTTTCATATTGGGACCGGAGATCGGTCAGGACGACAGGGTACGAAAGTTTTGCAGAGGCATTTCAAAAAAACGACCACCAAAACCGAAATACGACTCGCCATGGAATCCAAAAATCGTGCTGGATTTTTTAACAAAATGGACACCGAACAACGAACTCTGTTTAGAGAATCTTACCTTAAAACTCGTAACGCTACTAGCCTTGATAACAGCTCAAAGATTTCAAACCTTATCACTCATGGATATACAGAATATCGTCAAAACGAGAGAGATGATAGAAATAAAAATTCCTGCGAGAATTAAGACTTCGGGTCCGAGACGAAAGCAACCGACGTTGATAGTCCCGTATTATCCGTCAAATACAAATATATGCGTTGCGTCGGTGCTCGACACATACATTGGCCGAACTCGAGAGTTGAGAGGTAATTGTTCATCTCTCTTCATCTCATACAAAAAACCTCATAAGGCGGTGACGACCCAAACTTTAAGCCGTTGGCTTAAAACTACGCTTAACAAGAGTGGAATAGATACGGATATCTTTTCAGCGTATAGTACGCGTCACGCCTCAACATCTATGGTAAGGAAGAATGGAGTTAATATCGATACGATCAAAAAGACGGCTGGTTGGACCAAAGCGTCGGAAACTTTTGCCAGATTTTATAATTTAAGTGTAGTGGAAGAAAAAGATGTATTTGCAAGGGCAATCCGAGAGTTATAGACTGGTCGTATAGTTTCTTGTTACGAGATAGAAACTCGTTTTCTTTTAGTTTCAAAACTGATATTAAAAAAAAACTCACTTCTGCCGTAAAATTGCTTTCAACATCTACCGGGTGATCTCGAGAAAGAGGCGCGAAATACAATTGTACGATTAAACGAACTTGTAAGTGAAGTTCTATCGTAATTGTATGCAGCGCCTCTTCCGAAGAGATCACTTCCCACCCGGAGAACCCATAGCTAAGAAATCTTAGCCCCTTAGGATTACGGCAGCACTTCAAAGAAATGAAGTATCGGCCACACGGCGAGGCCGTCGTGGTGGCATGGAAAAGTTTTTGTTTTGCTGTGAACGTGTGACGAAGTCGGCATGGAGTAGGGGTACTACCGGGTGATTTCTTCGGAAGAGGCGCTGCATACAATTACGATAGAACTTCACTTACAAGTAAGTTCGTTTAATCGTACAATTTGTATGCAAGCATTTTTCGCTTTCTTTCTAAAAACCGTGCGTCCCTTCTCCTCTACAATGAGCCCCCCAGCCCATCATGAACGCGTCTTGAAATTTTTCGCGAATAAATTCGGGACTAGCGATAGATCTTAATAATTCTAGATTCTCCTTCCACCAGACAAAGTCTTGGCGCCAAGAGTATGACATCTGCATCATTGCTTCATAATTGTCGTCATTTTCAAGAAGAGCTAAGAAAACTTCCTTTTGAAAAGATTAAATGTATACCCGGCCGCACTCTAATGCCGGACTATAATACGACTAGTGTCCCGACGAATTACGCGATCTCGCGAATTTTGCGCTCTGTTTTCCTCGAAAATGTTCGAATCAATGTTCAAGCATTCGCTCTTTTTTCGTTAGTAAGTTCTAACGTCATATCAATCGTGTTGATTGTAATTCGTGTTATTGCAACTGTGAGGTCTCGCTTAGTGTCTCGATTTCCTAAAAAATCATCTGGTGGTATCGCTCCTAGCTCTATTGGGCGAAGAGTTTGTACCTTTTCGGAGCTCACAGAGCGTAAAACAAAATTGTCAGCAATATTTTGCCATTCCGCAAGAAATGCTCGAAGCTTGCCGGCAGTGCGTAATACCTCGGTTTCTTTCCCTTTGACGACGGTTTCTGATTCTGCTTTGACGTCGACGGTTTCCAATTCTCTTGCTGAGACTGACCCCTCAATTGCCTGTACGCGGGAGGAGCTCTTTAGTTGTTGCCTCCTGGTCGTTCCGTTGGAATCTCGCCGGAAGGCCTTTCCAGTTTATCGGATTGCTGCTTGTTTTCGATGGTGCCTCTGTTTGTGTTGGCATTGTTGGTTGCAGCTTCAGTTCGAGACCCGCTTTCTCCACAGCCTTCGCGAATTTCAATTTCTCTGCAAGATTCTCTCCGAAAATATATTTATCCGTTTCCCATTTGCCCATGATAGTTTTTGCTTTATTAAGTTTTTGCTTAAGGCCAGGAAAAATGTAAGCTGTTCTAGCCAAAGACTCGTTATGATACAATTAGCCTAACAGCTTGCCCGAGTCGCACGTAAGTTTAAGAAGGTCGTTTTGGTCGATGCCTTCGCTCTTCTCATTTAAGAAAAATGTGATCGATGATCCAAGCGCCGAAATCGCTGAGCCAACCAAACACTGTGAATAGTTGAAGTGATTGTCTCACTTCACCGCAGTCTCGTTCAATGATGCAACGAGATCTGGGTTCAGAATTGGTGCCTCTAGTGGACAATTTCCCTCATGGGAATATTCCTTTAACAGCGATACTCGAGTATCTTTGAGTTGGAAATAATCTATGCCTTCCAACGAGATGCCAAGTTGGAATGGAAAAGCAAGTTCTTCGGTGCGTTGGATGAAGGACCTTCACCTAATATCTGAAGCGCTTCCTCATCGGTCGAATCCTCTTTCGACTCCCCCGTCAATGGCTCGCATGTCACAGTCGTCTCATTCTGTTTTCCACTTTTCGACTCAGTGTTCGGACAATCTGAAAAACCCAAATGATAACTGCGAAAACCGACAGAGGTTATGATGACGACCTAACCTATAAAGCCGATCGTACAAGGCAATGGCTTATTCCAGAAATAAGCACCAGCCGAACACCGTGTGTACAACGCTGTATCGCCTCTTTGCGTGTGATCTCGCTGTCTTATTTGTATTTATCTAAGCAATGAGTATCAATATTTCGTTGAGCGTCGATGAATTGTCGGGGGACTTGCGGATTCTATATCGCTGTAGTATTGCGGTATCGTCGGTAGAGACCCGCATTACCGCCATTGTGAGACTTCTTTGAATGGTATGACGATCCCCGAGAATCGCCGCCATTTCAAGAGTTCGTCGCCATTTTTATGCTACAATAGTGATCTTCGAGTTTTCTAATGTTTTTTATATATTTTTTTAAATATTGATTCTTTCGATGTTCTTTTGCAGTCCTCCTTTTGATTTAATTTTTTTTAATGGGTCCTGATAATGTTGTAATATTTTAGACCAAAAATTGTAATAAAGTAGTCTGGAAATGTATATTAAAAAAAAAAAATGTTGCTGTTCATGTGGCGCCATATGCAGCGCATGCTAATTGACAGAACTTTAGGCTCGTATATCTCGGAATCCATGTGAAGAAAAAATTATTAGAAATTATTTTTAAAAAGCCTCATTCATTTCTTTATAACACTTGTGATTTTTAGTTTAAAAAGTAGAAAAGATGCTGTGTTACGTATTCCCTTAATAAAACGACTAAATATATTGTCTGCAAAAAGCGCTCCCGATTGTTCCCGAGAATAAGAATCGTATAATACCGACAATAAAACATTGTACCATTCCATATTTACCCGAATCAGATAAATTCATTTGAAATTCCTCATTTTTCATCGTCCTCTTATCTTCTAATGCTTCGTGGATACACGTGATAAAATTAATCTTGGTTCAACTTCATAGTATAATTTGGACAAATATTCCAAGGATAAGTTAGCGCGGGTCATAAAAAAACAAAACTATTATTTTCACTCGAGTGTCATCCGAGGTGAATAAATCACGAAATAAATCATGCCGCGCATGCGCTGCGCAATACAATACTACAAAAACAGAGTTTTACCCGGTGCGGTGATTTCTAAGCGGTTCTTATTCGCATCGTAAATTAACGATACGATAAAAAAATAATAATTATAAAAGTATATGTTATTTTGAATATGCCTATGGACCGCATATAGAACGACGAGCAAACATTTGCTCAGCTATACTATATAGCATCGTACATACTATATAATATAGTTCCGTATGTACGATGCTATATAACGTAGCAAGCCTTCCGTAATATTTCGAGTGAAATATAAATGGGATCGGCACACCCCCACTTTTTCTTACGCGGCGAGGGGAATTTGGATCGAGATCTCCTTTCGGCATGTCGTAAAATTTATTACAGATTTTTTTGCCGACCGAGTTGGTTTTCGCGGCAAGATGAGATAGCGGAATTCGCGTCGCCTTGAGAATCTAGTCGGGCGTTAGAAATATTTCCCAACATTGGATATCAAGTTAATCTGTATGCTTTGTTTCCCGCGCGGTTAGGTGACTCGAGCACATCGTGCACAAGTGGGAGTAGGGTGACGTCTTATAAAAACTGCCGGTGTACCGACCGCATCATCAGTGAAGCTTGTGATTGCTCGTAGAGCACTAGTTAAGGTGAAGTGAAATAGGTTCTCTGTTGCTCTCTCTCACTCCACCGTAAGACTAATGCGCTATCTCTCTCACACTCCTGGCTCCGTCACGTGACTTTCACTTCACCTTAAGCGAGACGCCCTGGCGAAAAAAAACTACGAAAAACTATGCCATTTCAACAATGTATTATGTCTTTCTACAATAAAGCATCTAAGATCTACAACTCACTCAATTTGTAAAAGTTGTACTTTAGCGTAGAAAATTTATACGAACTCCTACAGTAAGCTACAACCATCTACAACACGAAATAGTCAGTTGTAGTTTTTCATAAAAATGATAAATATGTATGACAAATTACTACTTTCAACGGCATGAATGAAAGGCGAAAACGTGGTGGCGTATTTTTTTGTAACGTCTTATAGAAATAACAACTTTCTGCAACAAAGTACGACTTTCTACACCATTATAGACTTGGGTCAAAAATGGAAACAAATGAAGAATGATTACTTGTAATTTGTAGTAGAAACTACCACTTTTTACGAATCACAACGATATTTTACAACGTCGATGACCTGTCCGGAGAAGTAGAAATGTAGTAGGACGTAATTTTTCGCATTTCCTCGTAGAAAGTACGGGTTTCTACGTGAAATTACGATTTTCTACAATTACCATCTTGAAGTAAAAAACGTTCATTCGGATACATGCATAGTTGTAATTCCGCGTAAAAATAAAACTTTCAACTAGTAACTATAACTTTCGACAACTATTCCGGACTTCAACCGAAATAGGAAATATCTTGGCCATAGTATGTAGTCGATTTTTGTAATTCCGCGTAAAAATTAAACTTTTAACTAGTAACTATAACTTTCGACAACTGTTTCGGACTTCAACCGAAATAGGAAATATCTTGGCCATAGTATGTAGTAGATTTTTGAAGTCAATTGTAATTAATTGTAGTAATAACTACAATTTTCTCCGGAAAACTAGAGCTTATTGGAATCGAAATAATGCGGACAAACTACAACTTTGTACGAAAGCTGACAACTATCTACAAACATATTCCAAGTCTGGCATTTATTTGTCGATAATTGTAGATCGTCACAATTTTATGGTAATGGATTTGTTGTAGATCTTAGTAATCAATTGTAGTTTCTTAAATAGTAGAACTACAACTTTCTACAGAAAACTATAGCTTGTCGGGATTTACAACTTATTACGCTACTGTACAACTCTCTATAAACATATTCCAATTATCGCACTTTCTCATAGATAGTTGTAGCTTAGGTGTCGCTTAGCATTATAAGTTGTAGTTTCGACGACGTTTTGCGTAGTACGTTGTTCACGAAATTGTACGACAATTTCGACGTACAGAGTTGTAGATACAGCGGAGTTTTGGCGTAGTAAGGTATAAACAAATTTGCGCCAGGGCGCATTATACTCGTAATGGCAATCTTCCTTAACCTCGTGGCACTTTCCGGGAGCGCTTTGGCCAATGTACCATCCAGCTATGGTTGCCTGGCAGTCACGACCCAGTCGAACTTCGATGTCGTCAGGGCGAGTTTGCACGGATATCGTTGAATCGGTCCATCCATGATTGCAGGAAATAGTATATTATGTCACAAGGGAGGAAAGTGCGTCTTTTCACCGAGTGCGGAGTTTGATGCCCGAGCGAAGCGAGGGCAGAAATTCGCACGAGGTGAAAAGGCACTTCCTCCCGAGTGGCATACGATATTTTTTGCCCGACTATGCTAAAAAATTGCCACATTTCTATGCCTGCAATGGGGATGGAAAGTTGTCCGCCACAGTAGGTACTTTTCGGCCCGCTGGGATTACTTTTCGGCCCGCTGTTGCTACTTTTCGGCCCGCTGTAGCTACTTTTCGGCCCGCTGTAACTACTTTTCGGCCCGCTGTAGCTACTTTTCCGCCCGCTGCATTACTTTTCGGCCCGCTGCGTTACTTTTCGGCCCGCTGTTGCTACTTTTCGGCCCGCTGTAGCTACTTTTCCGCCCGCTGCGTTACTTTTCGGCCCGCTGCGTTACTTTTCGGCCCGCTGCGATACTTTTCGGCCCGCTGCGTTTCATCTTGGCCCGGTGGTCAAGAATCGACAACTTTCCGCCCCCGTTGCAGGCATGGAATGTGGACTTTTTAGCGTAGGCGGGCAAAATAGTACATTACTCCACGAGGGCGAAAAACGTTTTTCTAACGAGTGTGAGTTTGCAGCACGAGCCGAAGGCGAGGGCTGTAATCACACGAGTTAGAAAAAGTGTTTCGCACGAGGGATGTACGAAATTTTTCATCACAAGGTGCGAAAATGGCGGTTTGACGCACGCGAAGCGGGCGGAAAAGTGGCCATTTCCGCACCGAGTGATGAAAATATATTTATTTTGATTTGTTGAATACGCATGACGAGAATGTCTAAACAAACTTCCGAAACGTGGAGTTTATGTGGATTAAAAAAGTGAAAATCAAATTCCAACATTGACTCTTATTAAAAGGTTATAGTCTCTTATCTGGTATAAGGTATGGCAGAGATATATTGGTCATCCAAGCCAATACCGGATTTTGTGTCGTAAAAATAAATAAATTGTATAAAGTACAGTGTATAATTTTTTCTGTTTTCATACAAATTACTGATGCCTTGACAAATTCATTGTTTTCGTGTGACGTTATGTAAAAAATTTGTTCAGAACACAATTGTACTGACAAAACTGTGGACACTCGTTGATGTTATGTGGATTAGCCCCGACGGTAACGAAACCTCTAATGAATGCCATTGCGAGACATCTTGACAAAAGGACAATTGGCAGACGCAAGGAAAGACAATTTTCCATTTCCTCGGCAGTCCGCGGTATTTTAATGGCGTTCGTATGAGTATTGTTCCTTAGTTAAAATTCATATATGCATGGCTCTGAAGGATTGTGGATTGAAAAGTTACAACATTACATCAATGCATGCATCAGATTAATAATGAAGAATAGGTTGATTGATAATACAAGTATATTTTATTGAGTTATAATGTCGAAAACGCAATTCATTAATGTTAAAGATATTATACGCATTGCAAAGTTCGAAGGTGCTTCGAGCAATGGGGTAATCGTGTTTTGGATGAAAGATTCGGTTCTTAGCAGTTGGTTTGGTCGGTTTTCCTCATTACGGATCTGTTGATGTTGTTTTTCTCCAGTTCGGTGTCAGCGTTGTTGACAATTTCCGCCGATGGGTTACGCTCCCTGGTCAAGGTCCAGATGTGCCGGGTTCTGAAGAATTATAGATTGTAAACATTACGATATTACAACATTAAACGTTAAACCCCACAATCTCGTTGGAATTGGATTGGAATATTATTTCAAAAATTATTTTTATTTATCGTTACTTACCCAACACCTCGGCGTTCCTCGCAGTTGTAGACAACCGCGTATGAATCGTAGTCGCTTGCCAAAACGTAGTAGTCACCTTCGACACCAGGGGGCATGAAGGACGGGTATCTGATCTTCAGCTTGGAAGCGTCATTCGGATTTGGGACACGGAGGTACGATTCGAGAGTCGCTGGTTTACCGTTCCTAAAAATCGAGAAATGATTATTAACGAACAATCCCGTATCGCGTAAGTTGCAATATCGAATATGAAGCTTTTCGTTATTTTTCTTACTTGAGGTTTATGTAATGGTTGACGATATGGATGAGATCATTTGCATCGCTGGTGTAGTCGGCGTAGGTGCATTTTGAGGTTTCCGTAGCCGATTGGCCGTCAGAATACTTCTGATTCACGTACCATCTTCCCAAGTACTGCAAAGTACGATATTCGAAAGTTCGTTAGGATAAATTAACGGCGGATAGATGAAAGCCTTTCTTTCTAGTCGCAACTCAATTTCCTTAACCATAATATTGAACTAGCGCAAATTTCTACCGACAAAACGGGGAATCCCTGCTGTCGGTAACAAAAACTACAATAAGTGCCTTTACGAGACCTTGGACAGCTGATAACATAGAAAGTTGTCTTTCCCTGCGTCTGCTAATTTTCCTTTACCCGATCTGTTTGCGGTCTCACAATGGCATTTATTACAGGTTTCGTTACCGACGGCGGTAATTCACATAACATCAAGGAGTATTCACAGTTTCGTCGGTGCAAATTTGTTCCGAACAAATTTAAACATAATTTCACACGAAAACAATGAGTTCACCAAGGCATCAGTGTTTTTAATGAAAAATGAAGAAAAAAAATGCACACTGCTTTATACAACTAAGTTTTTTCACGACACAACATTCGATTTTGCATTTATTTCCACCGTATCTTTGTCTACACAACAGTTCTCTGGTACGAAGTTTTTCCACATAAAAGTTAACCTTGGACATTTTCTGTTTTTTTTTTTCAACGCACATCACAGTATTGTCACGCGAATTCAACAACACGACATCGATAGATTTTTTCTGCAATCATCGAAGGAATGATTCAACGATATATGTGCAAACTCACCTTGTTAACATCGAAATTGGACTGGGTCGTGACTGCCGGGCAGCCACGGCTGGACGGTACATTGGCCAAAGCGCTTCCGGAAAGACAAAGTGCCACCAGTGCAAAGAACATTGCCATGTCGAGTATTTTATGTTTCGTTTAACTACTGCTTGACGAGAATTCCCAAGCTTTACTGATGATTCGGTCAGAACGCCGGCAGTTTTTATAAGTCGTCACCCCACTCCGATTTGGGCACGGTGCGCTCGAGTCGCTGGGCACGCTTGGGGAAAAGCACACAGATTACCTCGATAACGAATATCGGCAAATATTTCTACGGTCCGACTGGATTCTCAAGGTAATGCGAATTTCAGCTTCTCGCATTCTCGCCTAACGCATAAAAAAAAAACTGCAATAAATTTGTTTCATTATCGTTGACCATTCCCGGGTGATAGCATATAGCTACACGAAGTGGACATCGACTCGGGTACGTGTGAGAATCTGCTTTTCAACGGAAATGGTCGGCTAAAAAAATGGTTAAGTAACATTAATTACGTGGTTAATAAGAAATTAATTTCATGGTTAATAAAAAATTAATTCCATGGTTAATAAAAAATTAATTCCATGGTTAATAAAAAATTAATTCCATGGTTAATAAAAAATTAATTCCATGGTTAATAAAAAATTAATTCCATGGTTAATAAAAAATTAATTCCATGGATAATAGAAAATTAATTACATTGTTATTTATTACTGACTGGGGTATTTCGCATGCTCCTGAGACGCATATTAAACACAATATACTGAGGAGGCTGATCAAACAGAATATGCGGATACGCTGATTCCAATTACTCATCGAAACATTTTTTTCAAAGACGTTCCTGCAATGTAAGAGAAACGAATCTGCTTTATAGTCTACTTTTTTATGTCGCGAAAAGGTCAACGATCTTGCATTTGCAGCTCGTTTTGAGTAAAATTGCACGACCTTTGTCGTTGAGATAAAACATTTGTCTATCTCATCGTTGCGTGTCAAATCATAAAACAATTGTGCTAAACGAAAATAATAAAAGTATTGCTAACATTAATGAAACGACTAAATAAATTGTATATACACGGTGCTTGATCGTTCCCGGCAACATGCATCGCTGTATGATAGCGACAAAAAAAAATTGTAATATTCCATATTTACTTAAATCAGCTAAATTATTTGAAATTTCTTATTTTTCACCGTCCTCTTATCTTTGAATGCTTTGTGTATACACCTGCCAAAACTATCTGTGATTGAACGTCGCAGGCAATCGTTGAACTCATAACGATCAATCGCTGAATCTATCTGAACTAATACACCAAGAATGAGTCGGCGTGAGCTTTAAAAAAACAAAACTATCATTTTCACCCGAGTGTCATCCGAGGTGAATAAGGTCGATTCGCGCTTCGATTGTCGACAAAACGGTAAATAAATCACGCCACGCATGCGTTGCGCAATACAATATTAAAACCAATTTTTCCTCGTTGCGGTGTTTCCCGGGAGGA
Source organism: Ichneumon xanthorius (assembly GCA_917499995.1). Classification (NCBI taxonomy): domain Eukaryota; kingdom Metazoa; phylum Arthropoda; class Insecta; order Hymenoptera; family Ichneumonidae; genus Ichneumon; species Ichneumon xanthorius. The sequence goes on along the minus strand of OU824203.1, from coordinate 23,085,228 downwards.
AACAAGACCAAGGGAATCCCCGCTTCCTGATAGCGAAAATAATAAGCTAAGCAAATCATACGCGCGTCGTAGGTCAATGACACGATGATATATATGTATATACATAGTCTCAAAAAAAAAGAAGAAGAAAGTAAACGATATAACGACTACCGGGCTCTTACTTAATTTTATAACTTTCTTATCCTGGGAATCACCTATTGAAGCATCAAGTGGAAAGCTACTTCGAATATGCCTCCGGAACGCATACAGGAACGCCAAGCAAACATTTGCTCAGCTATACCGTATAGCATCGTATGTACCATACAGCATCGTACCGCATGTACGATGCTATATAGCGTGGCGAGGATTCGGCAGTATTTCGAGGGAAATGTAAACGGGGTCGGAAGCAGTGGGAGCGGTTTAACCGCGCAATAACAATCCCACTCTTCTCGCTTCTTCGTATCCTTCATCCTCTCGTGGGCACCCCTTCAACAGCCGCAGTAGCAGCATGCGTGCTCGGCACACCCCCGCTTCTGTTTACGCAGCGAGGGGAATTTGGAAGGAGATGTCCCCTGTCTCCTTCGCTCCTCTCCCTTTTCCACCCCTCGCTCTCCCCCCGCTGGCTTAACGCTAATGAATCTGATTTGCATCTGATCCCGACTGATCTATGCGATCCTCCCCTTCGACCCTCCCGCCTCCTACCACCGTTGTGCCTCGTCGATGAATTATTTAGGACCTCGAGAAGAGTCGACTCACGTACAGACACAACTGTTTAACTCGGGCGTTGACGATTAAATTTTTTCGCACGGTATGGTATTTATAGAAGTTCGTAGAAATGAGACAGAAAAAAAGAACTATGAAAACAAGAGACTTTCTCATTACTTCCGAGTGATTGACTTTTATTCACGAAGCATTGTGTGCGATTCTTTGAAAATTAAAGAACAAGTAAATATTTGAAAAACGAATGAGTAAAGAAAGTTTAACAGACGTTTTTCGAATTATTGACGGATAAACGAACTGTGTAAACTGATAAGAATAAAACTTTTTGAAAAATATTTTAAAATCAGAAGACTAGAGCCCGGAGAGTATTGAAACGATGATTTATCCATCGAAGGGTAGCACTCTACTGAAATCCAGATCCAAGCAAGACAAATTCAACTTAAAGAGCGCAGATATTCGCAGTTTCTTTTTCTCCTTTCAATCCCTTATCGACACGTCGCTTTGTAAAGATTTCGTCTTATTGATAAAAATGTCCTCACATGTTTAATCAACTTCACCCGATTTCTCTCGCCTCTCCGACTCACACGATTGATGCAAAGAAGGAAAGCCCAAGGATGCGGTGCGCTCTTAAATCTTCGAATTGTTCGCCGCATGGATCATTCATTGATCTTGCTATATCCGTACATTAAATAAATAATAAAAAATAGAGAAGCCCAATGATGTTGTGCAATCCTAGCTCTTCGATCCGTTCAGTGCGTACATCTTCCATAAATCCTACTATAGTCGTACATGAAATCAATAATCTAAAATAAAGAAGCCCAAGGATGCTGTACGATCTTGACTCTTCGATCCGTTCGCTGCATAGATCTTCCGTAGATCCTTCTATAGCTGTACATGAAATAAATAATAAAAAATAGAGAAGCCCAAGGATGTTATGCAATCCTAGCTCTTCGATCCGTTCAGTGCGTAGCTCTTTCATAGATCCTGCTATAGCTGTACATAAAATCAATAATCTAAAATAAAGAAGCCCAAGGATCCTGTGCGATCTGAAGTCTTCGAACCGTTCAGTGCGTAGTTCTTTCATAGATCCTGCTAAAGCCGTACATAAAATCAATAATCTAAAATAAAGAAGCCCAATGATGCTGTACGATCTTAACTCTTCGATCCGTTCGCTACATAGATCTTCCATAGATCCTTCTATCGCTGTACATGAAATAAATAATAAAAATAGCGAAGCCCAAGGATCCTGTGCGATCTTCACTCTTCGATCTGTTCGCTTATAGATCTTCCATAGATCCTGCTATAGCCGTACATGAAATCAATAATCTGAAATAAAGAAGCCCAAGGATCCTGTGCGATCTGAACTCTTCGATCCGTTCAGTGCGTAGTTCTTTCATAGATCCTGCTATAGCCGTACATAAAATCAATAATCTAAAATAAAGAAGCCCAATGATGCTGTACGATCTTAACTCTTCGATCCGTTCGCTACATAGATCTTCCATAGATCTTTGTATCGCTGTACATGAAATAAATAATTAAAATAGCGAAGCCCAAGGATCCTGTGCGATCTTCACTCTTCGATCTGTTCGCTTATAGATCTTCCATAGATCCTGCTATAGCCGTACATGAAATCAATAATCTAAAATAAAGAAGCCCAATGATGCTGTACGATCTTCACTCTTCGATTCGTTCGCTGCATAGATCTTCCATAGATCCAGCTATAGCCATACACTTCAGTGTCGTCTCTTTCATGGGCGTGGTGGCCTCCGGCTACTTCATCGGCCGCTCCGCCTTCCACTTCCTCTCGACTACACACGGAAATAATAATATACTAAAAAAATTCTTTCTCTCCACTCCCCCCCCCCCCCCCCTCTTAAGACTCATCTCTCAAGCGTGAAGGAAGCTCTTGTCCTGCGCGTGATCCCAGATCGATTACCTTCGCCGCAGTTTCACCCACAATTAATCCTCGCATGAAATCTCCGAATACAGTATATACATGTACCGCAAGTTTATGGGGCATACAGTAGTGGCAGTAAATTGTATACATACACACACACACGCACGTGTGTACATAGGGACTACACGAGCGAATCGAAAGCGGGAGGGTGGAGAGTGTCGGGAGTATAGGGCGCGTGCCCGGAATCCATAAATTCATAAATCCGTTCGGGACCCTCGTCGATCTCGTTCGGGTACATCCTCTCCCCCCCCCCCCCCCCTCGATCTGTCCTGCCGTTTTTTCCTTCCTTTCTTTATCCTACATACAATATTGTAGCGTCGAAGTGACGCTCAGCCGTGGGACAAGAAGCGTTAACCCAGCTTTTAATAATTTTCATGAATCTCTGAAAGCTTAGTTACGACATTGGCGAGACCGCACACCGATCGCTCATAATTTTGTTGTAATTAAAGAGCGAGTGTCGCCAGGGTGGCCGGGTTTCGTTTTGGTGCATTAAATTATTATACTTCGGTGCGGAGGTCTGTGACATGGATGGAGCAGCGCGTGTGTACTCGCAGGCTCGTAGATCATCGAGTTTTAACCACCCCAGTGCAAGTCACCGCGCAGCGCATGCGCACGACGAAGCGTAGTTTTAATATTAACGCGTCAGGGCTAGGAGAGGAGCGTTAATGGCTCGTCGCGAGCGTTGATCGCGGATCGGGACACGTGCCAGGATGACGCCTGAAGCGTTTAAAGTCCGAGCTGCCGAGGCGGGCGTCGATCCTCCCCACACACACGAGGGATTGATTCTTCACCGGACGGCAAAGCCGCAAAGCCATACACGGGACGAGACTTTTTAGTGTGGCCCTCCGCGCGGCCTCTCTGGGGGCACCGGAGTGAGATCGTCCTTAGGAAAAGAACTATGGGAATCGCGAGCCGCTGTTTGCTTAGGACAGGCACGCGTCGCGTGCTCCTCGTAGATTTACTGTGTTTTCTTAAGGATCGTGAAAGTGTCGGAGGGACAAAAATAAATGAAATTGTCGGTTGGTAAAACAGGGAAGGGCGTAACTTATACGACGGTAAAAAAGGTACATTCGCCAAAGGTTTGATCTCCGGAAAGATCAATCTTCATCTTTCTCACTAATTTTATCATTAAGGTAGTTATGTCGCGAAGGCAATCCAAAGTCATGTGCATAAACTTTTGACATGTAATTTAACTATCAAATTTTACTTGTACACAATCTCGAAGGCTTTTACCGACCATTTGAATGAATAATTAGATCTTGAAAATCGGTCTTTTTACACGGCGCGTACGGGAAAACCGGCGAAATTGATCTCCAAATCGAGAATTAACATACTTAGATCAAAGATATGGAAAAATATAAAGTACTGCGGACTCGCGAATCAATCAGGAATGATGGGCAAAAAAAAAGTGAAGTCACCGGACTAATGTTCAATAGAATTAATTTTTTATGTCATAGATGCTCATTAATGTCTATGCCTCCGGCGTACCAACACAGCTACTTTAAAAAAAATTATGATCTGTGATATGTTATACACACCGGGCAGGGCGCGACAAACACATGAAAAATCTCTTCAGAATTTTACTGTATTGTTTAGAATATTACTATATTATCTAAATTAAATGTACTAAATTAAATGCACTATACTTTGTTTTCTTTGTAAAAAGGTTTTCCCGTTGAAATAAAATAAACAAATAAATCACTAAATAAACAAAGGGAAAATACGGTTCGTTGACAAGAAAAATGATAGTACGAACGATAAGAAAAACGTTTGTGGACGAGATATGTTTGTCGAGTGTACACAATATTTTTTACCGTGTACACATTCATCGAACGATGATTTATCCGCGATGAGGCGAAAGTAAAACAACATTTTTTGTAAAATTCATGGAATCACGTGAGAGGAATTTTTTGGGAAGGATAATCGTTCTTACACGTTATAAGAGAGATAATCTTGTGTTTTTACAATAACCAAGTTGTCATGAACCTCGCCGGCATACTTGTGGATTAGCGAGTCTGTTGCGTTGACGATTCACGTTCGTTTATTTTCCACTTCAAAAAGTAAACCCCCCTTCCCCCCATCGGCACTTGCACAATGCCTCGACTAACTAGGCGTAGTGGTTTTTCGTGAGTTTCTGAAGAGGGTCGACTCTCACCGCATCGCACGGTCGCAACCAGGTATATGTATTATGCACTTTCCGTGGATGGCCATGTGACGCGGTGCGTAGATACGAGCCGATAATTCTTGATGAAAAAAAAACAAACAAACAAAAAAACAATATTTATATTCGAGCTTCCAGATTGAGATATTTTAAGAAACCAAAACTTGGCATAGCTATAAATTATAATGAGTAGGTCGACTCATGAATACTTATAAACCAGGTATATGTATTATGCACCTCTGGTGGCTTTCCTGTCTGGCGCAGTGCGTAGGTACGAGCTGGTGATTCTTCATGTAAGAGAAGAATATATATATATATATATATATATGATAGTCGAGCTAACAGATCGAACAATTTTACGAAACCAAAACCTCTAATAGGCGTAAATTATAACGAGTAGGTTGCCTCATTATTACACATAAGCCAGATATATGCATTGTGCACATCATGTAGCCAGCCAGCAATGCTTTATGAAAAATACAAATAAACAAAAACATGTTCATATTCGAACTTCCGATTGAAAAATTTGACAAAGCCAACATTTGGCATAGCTATATATTACAATGAGTGGGTACCATGAAATATATATTTAAATGTGGACCGAACGATTTCAACTGATCTTCTCGGGCGAAGTAGACGAGGGAAGACCGAGCGGTGAAGCCTCCTCGTGATTTCTCGCTACACGGTCGACCGAAAGGCACACATACACACACAGCCGTAGTTCATACCGAGGAGAGAATCTTTCTCGCGAGAGCAGAGCTTCACCGACAAAGTGACAGGAGTTTCTTCTTATCTTGTTGCCGAGATCTCTGGCGCTTTCATACTGTATATATATATTTCCTGTATATATACACACACACATTATAGTCTATTCTCGAGAAGATATACCCGGTGACGTATACAAGGATCGACCATGACGTGGGCGTGGCAAGAAACTTCAAATTATAGTCCCCGTACGGCAACGAAGAAAAACTTATCACGAATTTCTATCTACCGACTATGTGGGATATCGTTGTGGGGGAAAAGTAAGGAGAAAAAAATTTTTGGATAAAAAAACGAAAGAAAAAAACAGCGAGAAATTTGTCGAGAACGCCGACAGGTATCCACCGTTTCGTGGTTTCCTTAATAGACTACGTTGAGATAAAAAATTGCTTTGTCTCCAGCGGTAGTTAAACTGCCCGAGCTTCGGAGGGCTTTCAATTGAACGAGCAAATCTCCATGGAAAATAGGTATTCGCGGAAATAGTATATTATGCCACAAGGGAGGAAAGTGCGTGTTTGCACCGAGTGTGAAGTTTGATGGCCGGGCGAAGCGAGGGCAGAAATTCACACGAGGTGAAAATGCACTTCCTCCCTTGTGCCAGACGATATTTTTTTTTCGACTTCGTTAAAATAACAACATTTCTTGCGTCGCAAAATCGTCATATTCGCCAATGACCATTTCTGCCCGGGGAGTGATAGAGCTTCCAGAGGGAGTAATGAGCCCCATTACTCCCTAGGGAGTAATGAAATTTTACTGCGCATGCGCACAGGTTAATAATGATCATCGGTCAGTAATAGGCCATTTTCCGCCCGTATTGCACGCAAGAAATGTGGCTATTTTAGCGAAGTCGGGAAAAAATATTAATATATTTTTCATATATTCATATATATTTCACATATTAATATATTTGTTGCATATACTTTTTCCGTACCGGTAAAGAAATATTCTAATCCGGTGTAACCGATAAAAGTCGAAATGTGCGCGTCGTTGCGATATCCATCCCTCGAGCCCGTCTCAAGATAGAAAGATCTCGGGAACAAACCGATTTTCGTATTTGCTCGAGCTCACTTTCGCTTCGGCTGTCTCGGATACTCGGATTATAACGATCCGGCGAGATGTTCTATCCTCCGGAGAAAAGCCTTCTCATCGCGGTGACGCGGATAAGCGCTGGAAGGAGTGTATAAGAAAGGAAAGGGATTCTGCAGGTCCTCACTTTTTCTTTCACTTAGTACACAGTATATATACCTACACGGGACGTACTATAATAGAAGGATCCAAGGAGCAAATCTCTCGAGAGATTTGTTTGTCGCTTCATGAGGATTACCGCTTTTTTGGATTACAGGATTTTCATTCACGCCTCGACGATAGTTCAGAATCCCCGTTGCCCTCGCGATCACGCGATCGCGATTTGACAAAGTCGAGACTTGACAAAACATTATCAAATTTTTTTAGTCCGTTCTACGATCGCAGAGAAAAATAGTAAAATTTTCGCAATTTTTTATAATACAAATATTTTTATACTCGGGATTCTTATTTGCACAGTGCTACACAGTATCAGTACAATAAATAAGATAAACGGCCCAGTTTGTGAAATGTTTAGAACAGCGGTGTCAGCGGTAGAACATTTTTATAGAAGTTTTTAATGTGATATATGAAATGTGCACTATGATTTTTATGAAAAAAATTATTACGTAAAAAACGTTTAAAAAAGTGTTAAAAAAGCTTGCAAAGTGATTTGCATAATTATTTCCTCATGTTTTACGATATTACATTTTGTTGTTCGATTTTGGCTTCCTCATGGAGTAAGGTATAATTAAAATACAATGATCACAAAAAAAATAAAGGTTCATTATAAGAAAGGCGATATGAAAATTTCAATTTTCAACTCTCTTTAATTGTATTTTTGAGTTAAGTATAAGAAGACCATGTGGAAATTATCTTGCACCTTTTTCGTAATATAAAAAAATGTCTACATCGTATAAAATTAAAATCGTAAAAATTTATACCAAAATTTATTATAGGAAATCGCAAACTGAAATTTGCGGTTTTCGTTGTTTTGAAGCAATTTATTAAATTCATTTTTAAATTAATTAATTAATTTTACTCTTTGCATGATATTTGATTCAGAAACTCTTGTCAGGCGTAAAACAAAATTTAAAAATTCCAAATTTTCAAAATCCTATAAGATTTAAACAGATGGATCAAGTTTCGCCAAATTTAATACGAAACATTATACAGTGTTGGTCCATTCCCGTACTAAATTTAAGCTCGATACCTCCATGTTAACTCAACTTGGAGCATTATTAGTAACTTAAAAAAAAAATCAAAATTCCATCAAATCTGATCCGTCCTGTAGATTTCAGCCAAATTCAATATCAAATGTCGTTGTTCATAGTATTTCATAGTATCATATTTATATGCATTTTTAGGACGATAGCTCAAAATTTACGGAAGTTAAAGCTACCACAGACATTTTTCTAAAATTTCAAAATCGTGTCCAATGTCGAATCGGGCTTCAATCTTCATGAAAATCACACCGAAGGAAGATAGGTGACCATTGTATATTCGTGTACATTTCAACCCCCTATCTCAAGCCGTTTCTGAGTCGTTGTCTTTCTAAGTGATGCAAGTCTGTCACATACACACACATTCATCCGGACGGCAGCTAAAAATCACATTTCTCGACGTTTTTAACCATTTCTACTACGATGACATTAAAATCGCGATTTTTTTTCGGGAAAACATAGCTTCATCTGTGAGGAAGCAAAAATAATAATCATCGTGTGATATAATTGGATAACAAGATATTATCCATTTATTTTTTTCAATTATATATTCCAGACCTTCATTTTATTTTTTTAGTTATTTTATAGTTGAAAAAAAATAATAACAAAATGTTTTGCAAAATATTATTTACAGACATCTAAATGGGTCCAAATTCGGTGGGCTGCATGTTAAGGACATAATGAATGAAGACCACGAAGATATGTTAATTGGTTTGCAAGTTTTTAAGTTTGAGCATGACACGGCCGTCCGAAACTAAAAAGGAGATATTTTAGAGTGATTTATAGATAATTTGTTTATAACGTTGTTATTCATCTTTTAAATGGTTTCAAATTTTCAGAGCTTTATGTTAAGAGCTTTCAGAAACTAACGCTGCCAGGTACAATGAAATTCATTCATACGTATTGAAATTAGAGCATGCCATGGACGTCCGATGGAATAAAAGCTTCAAAAAAGGTAATTTTTTTTGTTCTTAACTATAAGGTTTATAAACATAAATTTATATTTGTTTAATTGGTTCCAGATTCTCCAGTTCTTGTGTCAATGGTTCAACAAGACTACTTAGCAAGTTTTAACTGCGTTGGTTGATTCGTTGCGAAGATATAACATGACACGGACGTCCGATGGAATGAAGATGTGAAAATAATCATTTTAATAGGCACTTCTTACAGGTATGAAAAAGAGTACCTAAAAACTAAACAAAAGTAGGATTTTTTTTGTTTTCGTCGATAAAATGGTTCATGCTGAAGTTATTGATATAAGTTTAGTGTGGTTTAATATTTATTTGAGAATGAAAACGCACTATTGTACATCTGACGAAGCTAGTGAGCTCCGACTAGCAATGCTGTTCCGTGGCCACTGAGATGGAAATCGCACAATTCGCGGATCAATGTAATTTACTAAACATTTTATTTAGAAAATGTGCGTGTGGCCAAAATAAACTACATTTAATGCTCTTCAATTTGCCGTAACCCGGTTGATATTTGACGAAAACTGAATAATAGCAAGTACAAATGTGCTGTAGGGGTCACAAACTGGGCCTCCGACCTTAGTATAAAAATATTCACCTTAATATACAAATATTTAGAAAACAGAGATTGCTAAGCATTTTACCATTATTTTTTTTGCTGTGATTCCAGTCAATTTTCCGTTTTAGACTGCTTCTAAGAAAACTTGCTCGTTCGTACAGATCTTTTTTTATTCATTCATTTATCTTCAATATTTCGAATACAGATATTGCTGAAAATTTTGCTATCTATTTTTTCCGATGGTTTCATAAAATTTTCCGTTTCCAAGAAAACTTGCGTGTGTCCCGCGCACGTTTGTGAAGTCCTGTTTTTTCAGAGCCATTTTCCAGATTCTCCTCCAGAGCTTAGACCTTGCCGTGTTTTTCGGACCACCCCGAGGGCCGTCAGGGCGCGCGCCTCGGTAGCCTCTATACCTTTCGTCTTTCCCGCAAGAGCAAATGCTGTATACCGGTAGGTAGCGTAGAGGAAGGATCTCGTATCTTCACAGGATCTCCTGTGTTTTAAAAGCCGGCTGTGTATCGTCCACTTTCTCTCTCTCACTCTCACTCCCCCTCTTTCTCGCCATTGTTGGCCCTTTGTGCCCCGCATGAGTCGCTCGAGTGCTTCGGACGCTTGACTTCTCCGCGTTCTGTGTTTGTTCTCCATCCCGAAGCCAGCTATGTGCATTTTCCTCTCTCTCTCTCTCTCTCTCTCTCTCTCTCTCTCTCTCTCTCTCTCCCCCTCCCTCCCTCCCTCCCCCCCTCCCTCCCTCCCTCCCTCCCTCCCTCCCTCCCTCCCTCCCTCCCTCCCTCCCTCCCTCCCTCCCTCCCTCCCTCCCTCCCTCCCTCCCTCCCTCCCTCCCTCCCTCCCTCCCTCCCTCCCTCCCTCCCTCCCTCCCTCCCTCCCTCCTCCCCCCTCCCTCCCTCCCTCCCTCCCTCCTCCCCCCTCCCTCCCCCCTCCCTCCCCCCTCCCTCCCTCCCTCCCTCCCTCCCTCCCTCCCTCCCTCCCTCCCTCCCTCCCTCCCTCCCTCCCTCCCTCCCTCCCTCCCTCCCTCCCTCCCTCCCTCCCTCCCTCCCTCCCTCCCTCCCCCCCCCCCCCCATACGGTTCGCTGGATATACGCGCCTCTGTTTCTACTTTTAGTTTTCACCGTTGTTGTTTAAAAAAAAGAAATATTTTTCATCTATTTTTTTCTTTTTTTTTCTTGGAGAAAAGAATCGGTAGCGATCGGCTGCCGATTCTTCTGACGTTACGGCCGAACGGGAGAAAAAAATAAAAAGTGGGGAAAGAAACGAGAGGCGAGGATGAGAGAGGAGAAGCGAGGATGCGAGAGCGCGAATGAGACAATGGCGGGCCCGGCTGCTCGACCAATCGGACGAGGGAAGAAGAACTCCGGAGGTGATCGCGCGATCTTCTCGAGGTGGAGCTTGTGTCTTCTCGATCCGATTAGATACTTCTCCGAGTGGTTCTGGATGGTTCGTTGTTTCATTGCAGATTGTTAAGGATCATCTTTGTCTTAATTGTATTGTTGCAGCAATTTTTAGTCTCCCACAGACGATAATTGCATGGATAATTCTAATCAATTTTTTTATCTCTTCGACAAAAGGAATTACAGTTTGAAGTGTTTAGGACATTTTTTTGGGAACTGAAATTTTCTTATTTTCAATTATCATTCGACTGTATGGAGATTAAGAACCGATGAATTTCAGGTTCTCAGTGGACCATAGAAGCGTAATTAATTGTCACGGCTTATGGATCAAGCCATTTTTTCGATCCCTCGCAACAAAGTACCTTGTGAACCCTTTCTCCGATTTTGTAAATGATATAATTATTTTTCCGCATTTGGTAATCATAGGAATCAATCGAACGTCCAAGGAGGTTCGATCGAACTGTCGAAGATTACACGAACCGGCAAATTTGAGTTGCTGGTTGAATTATAATAGCTAATAATTATAATACTACTATACTATATACTATACACCTACTACGAAATATAGTGGTAACTATATAGTTATTACAGTTTCGTTTAGTTAAGTTTATTAAAGATCCTGGGACGAATTCCCTAAGGGCCGAAGCCGATACATAGACGCACATATAAATGCAAAAGAACACAGTACGTAGGATAGCGGCACTATCGAGGCTTGCAGGACATGCGAAAAAGTAGTGCGCAAGTACAATAAGTACAAATTAAGGCTAGTAAGCTAATCTGCCTAAAAATGAACAGAAAGGGAAAACAGTAATCAATTAACAATTAACACTAGTGAATAGAGAATGATTTATTTATTTAGTGAGGTTAGTTCTTTTCCGAAACCATCGCCGGAACCTGAAGCTATACTACATGTAGTTACCATATGTAATAGAAACGTGAAGGTTAACGCGCGTTAAGGTCTTAAATCCCACGACTTCGGAGATATAGGCTCGGTTCGGGTAATAGATCAAACGAGCGAGATTTTTATCGTCGGGAAGAGAGCTGGATGGAGAAAGGGCAACATAGAGCTCACCGGAGAGACAGAACACGACTACGTAATTGATCGACATCAAGGGGTACATCACCAGCAGATGTTTGAACACGCCCTCACCTCCATCTGTCTTTTTCATAAAGTCCTGCCCGGCTCTGCACGCTCTCCCTTCTCTCTCTCGCCCCCCTCCCCCCGCACCCACCTACACAAGGTCGTTGATATTCGTGTATGCTTGCACGTACGAGCGGCGAACCTGTTGGCGAGCGTGTACGAGCAGCAAGACCATTGCAGCAGCAGCAAGCAGCGACGATACGATAATAGCTACCATCCCGCATAGAGTATATGTATTATAATAATGGAAAAAAAATTACGTGGTTAAGATTGAGATTCGCGATACGCGTCAACCCTTGCCTCGGACCCTGGGACGGAGAAACGCGGGCGTCATTTTTCACGCGCAATATCCTCGCGAAGTCGTTTGTACGAGAAGGAGTCGGGGGACCTCAATAGCGAACGAATAAACGGATGGAGGGGCGGAGAAAGAAAAATGTAACTGGAGAGATAAAAAAAAAATTTTGAGATTTTTAGTAAGGAATCTGAACAAAAATATTAGGTATGTAAGTGCTTTCGCGTAGCTGAGATAGGATCTCGCGGTTTTATTCATAAAATAAATTCGGCGAATCCAGTGAAAGGTATATTTTTGATACTTGTAAATATAAAAGTCATGGCTATCCCATGTTAGGTGAACGGATGAAGTCGACGATCGGGCCAACCTCGAAGCTCATGGTATGACCATTGGCATGCGAGCTTGTCCTGATCATGTATCGAGCCTTGAATGATAAGCTCGATCCGATGGTGGCAGCTTATATTGGCCCGACGGTCATTCATGCTGCTCAATCGATGATTGGTTTTCAATGTAGGCCTTCTATTGGTTACTTATATAGGGCAAGAATGGTTTTACCGTTTACTTTTTTGAATATTGTAAAAGTTGAAATATCCTTATCTCTTTTTTATGCTTTGGATATCTGTAAGAGATTATATTTTAAATTTTTTCTCTTGCGAGAATTCCCAAAGCGATCATACTCAGTGAATGTATTTATTGACAATGAATATCAAAGCATTTATTAACAATGGAGTAATGAGCCTGAAGATATCTGCATGACATTAAATTTCATCTTCGGCAAGTATCTATCAATGCACGGCTTTAGGAAAAAAAAACAATTGTTCACTTGTAGAATTTTATTTTGTAATAAACTTCCCCGAGCGAAGTTTGTGCCAAGCAAAACACGGCCGTTATAGCTTGCTGAACTTTAGTCTCATGCAGATATCTTCAGGGTCATATGGATTACAGAACAGAAAAATAATACGCATCTTTTGCGAGAATTAAAGACTGTGTTATTTCCTATGCTCTTATATTGCCGCACGGGCACACTTCCGTTTGTGGAAAATAGCTCGGATTAGCACCATCTAGCGGCGAAAGCCGCTGGTTGATGACCCAATGTTAACATTGGGAACATTAGTCTAAAATCGGCAGACCAATGGTTCGTCAGTCCATGCATCAACAGACCAACGGTTGGCGAATCGATCTTCGACCGAACATTGGCCTAATATCGGCAGGCTAATGGTTGGTGAATTCATGCTCAGTCGAATATTGGCCACAAAAACCTATGATTGGCAAAAAAATACTTGGCCGAATATTGGCCGAAGGATGGGGTATTAATATCGTTACGTTGATCGGCCGTTTTCGTTCAATCGGTAGAACCTCCATGGGTATTTATCAAAATAAATAAATGATAATAATAATAATTATTATTATTATTATTATTATATATAATAAAGTTAATAAGTTTTCGTGACCCCTATATTTTTTTGCATTTTCGTGTACCGTCCGACTGGGGAACAACGAATATGAGTGCCAGACCGTTGCCAAATGTACCAATCCGAAAATATTTGCCCTCAAAGTTGGAAAAAAATTGGTTTTTCGCCTCTCCAGACAAATTGCTCGCGATATATGTCAATTTTGGCACCCGTGTGTGTGCGAGTAGACGCGAGCACACTATTGGATGCATTTTTTTCCCGCATGTACTTCAAAATTTTGTTTTTTCGCCATTTATGTGTTTTTTTCAACTTCGGCGACACCCTGTATTTCGTGATTCCGAGCGAAATACGGGTCAAATCTGGCAATTTTTTGCACTCTCGAGTTGCGTCCGGCTGAAGAACGACGAATATGAGCGCTGAACCGCTGCCGAATGTCTTAATTCGAAAATATTCGCTCTCGAAGCTGAAAAAATGTCCGGCGACTTTTTACTTTTTGGCGTGTCAGGGCGAATTACGCGTGAAATATGTCCGCGTTTTCACGCGTGTCTATGCGACTACACACGAGGACCCTATTGCATGTATTTTTTTACCTCATATGCTGTAAACATTTTTTTTACGTTAATTATGTGTTTTTTCCAACTTCGGCGAAACCCTGTATTTCGTGATTCTGGGAGAAATACGGGTCAAATCTGGCAATTTTTTGCACTCTCGAGTTGCGTCCGGTGGGGGAACGACGAATATGGGCGCTGAAGCGATGCCGAATGTTTTAATTCGAAAATATTCGCTCTCGAAGTTGAAAAAATGTCCGGCGACATTTTACTTTTTGGCGTCTCAAGGCGAATTACGTGTGAAATATGTCCATGTGTTCACCCGTGTGTATGCGACTACACACGAGCAACCTATTGGATGTATTTTTTTACCTTAATATGCATCGAAAATTGAATAATTACGGTTTTTATGTGTATTTAAAATTTTTTTTATTTTTTTTTGTGTCCCATCTGTACGAGATTATGGCACACCCCACTTCCCCAGGATTGTTGATGATTGCCACGTTATAATAAATTTTTAGTCCAGGTATAAAAATATATATTTTTTAAAATTAATTTCACATTGCTTTCCCCTCTTTCTTTAAAGCGGAAGCCGAAATTTATCGACAAATTAATGTGTTTATTCGATTTATTTAATTTACAAAAATAAAGGCAATTTCGTTGTTTGTTCGCTCATAAAGCAAGGTTTGTTTTTATGTCAAAGCGTGTTTTCGAGATAAAAAGAGGAAGCAATGGGAAATTTTTAACTCCACTTTAAAAAAATAATTTTTTAATAACGTCCAATAAAAAAAAATTAATTCAATAATTAATTTGATGTGATGTTGACACCCAGCAACCGCATTACAAGTTGTAATCGAAAAACGATAAATATAATGTATATCTCGAGGACAATACTTCGGACCGTTTCAAATTCACGCGGAGTAGTATATTCATCGTTTAAGGATGCATCACACATACATTCCCAATCAAAAGTTTAATTCGATCAAAATTTTAGTACTTCACGACATGCCAAAAATCTGAAAAAGAAATCAGCCGTACTATGTCAACACTTTTGATTTGGCATAATAATAATAATGCCAAAAGTTGTTAACAAATGATTAGAAAAATTAATTGTTTAAAAAAATTTGACAACTTACGATTTTTTCATTTTAAATGAATTCCTTGATTTTTTTAGAATTTATATGAATGTTTTCAGAATTTTCTAACATTTCAATTTTTGTTTTTTTTTTTATTTTTTATTTTTGACAAATCGATGTAGAGTCACGAATTTCGGATATTATGTTTCCGTATCTCGATTATATAGTACACACAAAAAGTTTCGAGGCCATTGTGACAACCATTCGGTAGTTATGGCCTTAACAAAATTTCAAAAACAAAATTCAAAAATGTTAGAAATAAAAAAAAAATTCACGTGGTTTCTAGAAAATTAATGAATTCATTAGAAAAGCGAAGAAAAGGGTTAAAGGGGAGAAGGGGGGGCTGATTATTTTTTGAATGATTTTTTTAGCAATTTGTTGATAACTTTTTGACATTATTATTATGCAAAATAATTAATGTTGTTGGCACTATTAATACAGTTGATTTTTTAAAAATAATTTTATACCATTAGGAAGTGATCCAATGTTCATTGAATCTCACTTTTGGCTGAAAATATACGTGTGAAACATCCTTAACCAGCTCTTATTCGTTTATTCTGCAGATGTTTCCGTGTTTTTAATTCTCTTCTATCTTTTGCGAAGCAAAACTTATTGTTCGATAAGCTTTGCTTTCAATATCTCGTACATCATCTTCTCTCGGAAGTAGGGCATGTCCTGTTGCGTGAAAATAATTTCTTTTCCGGTGGATATACATTCGGCGAACATGCATGTAAAAAATACCAGGATAGTGTAGTTAGGTCGCGATTAATACTTGGATGTACCATGGGCAGTTACATCCGAGGATAGTTAATATAAATATTTTGTCGAATCAATAAAAGAAGTAACATAATAAATGTTCCGAGTGGACATATGTAGGAGACGGAGGACATTCCGATGGAGATATAAACGTCTCCATTTGTTTCCTCAGTATGGAGGATTTAGATGGAACCAATAATTAAATTAAATTAAACTAAAGTAACCTAGGGTTCGGGCGCGAAGCGCCCGATCGCTAGTAATAATAATAATAATAATAATAATAATAATAATAATAATAATAATAATAATAATAATAATAATAATAATAATAATAATAATAATAATAATAATAATAATAATAATAATAATAATAATAATAATAATAATAATAATAATAATAATAATAATAATAATAATAATAATAATAAATAGTCGAGCAATCGCAGGGGTGGAGGGTTAAGGCATTATATTTCAGAGTAAAATTCTCTTTAAAAGAACTCGCATCGGCCTGAAAAAAAATATTCAATTCAAGGTGAGAGTTCGTCCCAGTAACCGTAAAAATATAATAGATTGGCGATACGTCGAAAACGTGAGAGCGATAGTTTCTATGCACTTTTGATACAACGTTGAACAAAGCGGAGAGCAAAGAATGCGTAACTCTCCCTCTCTCTCCCTCGTCTCTGTCTGGAGCAAGGAGAGAGAGCACACGATCATTATAAATTTCGTACGCTCGTTTCTCTCTTTCTATTCGCCCTTCCGTACATACATATATAAATATACATGTACTACATAGATGTTTTTTTTCTCTTGCCGTTTCTCGTACGTGCGCGTAATAAATTAGTCAAAAAAGACGTTCATCAATTTTCTATGATGCCTCCTCGAAGCCTCATAGAAATAAAACGAGCGAGAGAAGGAGAGAGCTCGAAACATCATCCGTCCATCAAACCGTGAGAGTGCAAGAGGGCCCCGACTAATACACCACTGAGCCTTTAACAGCCCATGGCTCCGAACTTGATGGATGATTTTTTCTCTCAGCTGTCCGTTCGTCTGTCTATCGATACTTTGGTACACTACATTTTTTTTATATAATAATAATAGTAATAATACATTTCTTGTGTGTGGATGGATAAATAATATATTACAACGTATACCCTCTCGGTGTCCCGGTTCGAAGACCCTTAAATCGTATTTAATAATGAAATATTACGAAATCTCCTGTTAACACTTGTCGCTCTCGAAGGGGATTTGCCTCGTTCTCTCTATCTTCTATTTTCACGACGATCTTACATTTTTAGTTCTAATCTTACTCGCCGTTCGTCGCCCCGATCAAATATGCAGTCAACCCCTTAAGAAAAAGAAACTTCAGATTATACTAATATCTTTAAATGAAAACCATCAAAATAAAATAAACTAAACACTTAAAATGCATCCCGTGACTGATGAACTTTGCATAATCAAAATCTATCAATTTTCACCATAAATTTACCTGACAGTTCGTTTTGTCCAATACATTATTTATTATCCCTCAAACGCCCCAAATGCTGGCAGCATTTTATTCCGTGCCGCGACAAAGGAGAAAAAAATGTATATACATCCAGTAAATCGATGAAACTCGCAGAGTCCCTTTGCCGGTTCATTTTGCCCCACTCCGTAGAGTAATAAGTAACGCAGGTCCGTCCGTTCGCCCTCCGTCGCCAGGTGACAGGGGTCCTCCTCGTCCCCTTGGTCCACTATCGTCGCCTCCTCCTGTCCGTCGCATCCCTTTCTCGCTGTGTTCCGGTCCTTCCATGCCTGCGTCCTTCACACGCGGAACCAGGGCTGCAAGGGCTTCGACGAAGGCGAGAGGGAGCGATGTATCCATAGTCGAAGGTGAGCGAGTAAGCTCGCGAGCAACAATCTCGAGAGGATGAGGATGAGGATGAGAAACAGCCCGGGGTTTGGGGCGGGGGAGGGGGAGGGGGGGCTAAGGTTGGGGGAGGGGGTTAGACTGGCAGCTCGAAGCGTAGAAGCTGGAGGTTAGGCCGGGGGTTAGATAGGATAGGGTGTGTCGTCATGGCTACGCAGCGGGAGGCGGGGCAATCGATACACCCTCGCAACTCGCACGCACTCCCTCGTCAGTGTAAACCCCCTTGCTTCTCACCCTCCCTCCCTCCCTCCCTCCCTGGCAATATACTGTCGATCTCTCACGCACCTACGCACCCGCGAGGTTTCCCCAACTAAACCGGTTGCGGGCTCGGTGTTATTATCGGTAGGAAGGATATAAAACAATGATGGTAGCTACTCGCGGAGATATGAAGAATACTGGCCCGAGGAGTTACATGTACATTTTTTTTTATCCCGGTGGAAATTCAGCTTAATGAATTGAGAAAGGGCCCAATGAATATTTTGTAGGGCGAGAGGCAGAAAACATATTTTTTTAGGGACTTAAGAAAGTAGTTAAAAAAAAGAGGTTCGTACATTTAACAAACGCCGCCCTTTACCTCCTTAATTCTACTACTTCTTGATAAAAAATGTAACGAAAAATAAAAATTGATCGATGGAAAAATGTTAAATGAACAACCGCTTCTTTACCTACTGAGAAAAAAGTTTTCCATTCAAATAAATATCATCCAGACAAACTACAAAATAAAAAAACTTTGAACAAATTGATGATAATAAAAATAATTACTTGCAATAACTTACAAAAATGGATTACAATAATAATTGTAATCCATTTTTTAATATTATCGTTAATTCCCACATTGTCCTTATTATTATAATCATCAATTTGTCCACAGTTTTTTTATTTTGTAGTTTGTCTGGACGATATTTATTTGAATAGAGAACTTTTTTCTCAATTGGTAAAGAAGGGCTTGTTTATTTAACACTTTTCTATCGATCAATTTTTATTTTTCGTTACAGTTTTTATCAAGAAGTATCAGAATTAAGGAGGTAAAGGACGGTGTTTGTTAAATGTACGAACCTCTTTTTTTACCGCGCAAAGAATTTCGAAATAGGAATAACAAACGTAATCGTTTCTTTCCTTTCCATCCTTCGGCAGGCCGCGAGGAAGTCTTTTTTGGGGCCATTGTCATCGCGACCACCGCGACGAAAATTCTCGCTAGGTCGCCGATAATCTTCTTTTTTTTTGTTCCTTTCGCGTAACACGAATAGAATTCTCTTCGAAGCTCCACCTACCCCCTTTGAGGCTCGATTCTTCCCGTCCGTTCCGCGCTGATCCGTGAACAGTGGAAATAAAATTTTCGCGGCGCAAGCGGCTTCACCGGCCGATTCTTGAGCAGGCGCGAAAAGAGCCGAGCGAGTTTCCTCTCATCTTCGACAATGGAAAATGGTTTTCGGAAAAGAAAAAAAAAAAAAGTTGCTAGTCTCGCAGCCGATGGTCAGTGCGTATAGAACACCGTGGATTCTTTCTCTCTCCTGTCGTGGACAATGAGCCCTTGGCGAGTGTATCATTCGGTCGTTTATGAGAGCTCGTAGTCGTTCATCACTCGCCTCTCCGTCTCACTCGGGAACCACGGACGCCGGGCATTTTTCATCTTCTCGGCGTCCCGTCCCGAGAGATGCACTCGAACGCAGCGGAGAACTCGATAGACACACACACACACACACACACACACATATATATATATATATATCTATATATGTATAAAGCCTTCCAGAGAAGATCGAGAATAATATGCCGCGGCATATCGTCCGTGAAATTGCACGAGTTCCATCGCATATAGTGCATATCGGGCACAACGTTCAACCTCGATTCTACACAGGCTACAGGTGTCCTGCCTCGTTCCCAATCGATTCTCTCGCTTCCCTTTATGTTTTGCAATTTCCATTATTTTTTTCTTTTTTTCTTTATTTATTTATTTTTACACAAGCCACACCGGCAAAAGTTTATGTAAAATTATCCGTTACGGTTAACATTAGTGCAATTAACGTCTCAGTTGATTTAACGATCTTGCCACGGAGTTAATTAACAGCTGTGAAAAATATCCTCGAGGCTGATACCGCTTCCCTTGTTTTACAATCGTTTTTTATTCGCCAGCCGTTGTGCGGAGTCGGTGCAAGATAACTCTTCGATTCAACGACTTCCGTTCACCAGAAATCCAAAGGTGCTTCCTATAAATAAATTTAATTTTTTTGTTACAAGAATTTTATTTTTTTACTTTTTTAAAAATCTGCTTCTTTGCTTCTGAGGAACCCCTTGTTTTTATTATAGTGGATTAACTCTTCACGTATCGGATCCTTGTTCAACAAGGACCTAGAATTTGCCGAGAACCAAACTTCGAACGATTCGAATAGCAGGTTAATGCGCTAAAAAAAACTTGTGAAAATTAACAGACGTAACTTAAAGTGTTTTTTATTGTGATAATGCAGAAGAAAAATTGTTACCAACATCCATATCGTTGTTGTGCTTAAAATAAGGCATGGTCGTTTGCGATCGGGAAAAAGTCCACGGTACTTGAAGGGTTAAATGAAAACCGTTCATAGATTTGTTGTTTTATAATCGATTTGAAATAAACAATTTCATCTTTGTCTAAAAAAAAACGTTACCGGAGCTGAAAGTTACATTTTAAATTTAGTCCCGGGGTTTAATTAATATCTTTCGCGATGGAATGCCCCCGAGGGCATGTTAGCGTTCAATGTCCCTCGCGGATTCTCGGGCGACGAGGGAATTCGTTTCCCCGTGAGAAGTGTCAGTAGGATTCCCATCTAGGACCCTGGGAGAGTCTTGAAAAAAAATTAAATAAAAATAATAAAAAACGAAAAACATTCGGCAGTAAAAAAAAAAATCATTAGTGTCAGAGCGAGAATAATAGAACTCGTGAGAGGTGGACGCGATAACTCCGAGGGATCTCCGTTTCTGACAACTGGGCCGTCGCGCGATCTCCTCTCCCTTCCTACCTTTCTCGTCACGCTGTATACGAGAGAGCTTCCAAACCTACAGGAATAACACAACGGACCGCACCTGTCCAGGTAGGCGTAGCCGAAACCGATTCTTCCAGGAATTTAGCTCGCGCGCGAGAGAAGGCTCCAGCCTGTCTGGCAGGATCAGGATCATCTCTCAGCGTTGACCTCGCCGTTTTGTTTAGAAGGTCTCGTAAGCCGGCAGCAGCCTCACGCTCCCTCTCTCATTCTACATTTCTTTTTAATGACTTTCCGTGAAAAATCCTTCCTCCCAGAGAATAGAAATTGATCCTCGATTCTTCTATTATCATTTTTATCATTCCATTTTTATTTTTCAATATTTAATTAAAAATAGTAGTACAAGAATTGTATTGGCCAAAATGTTTACATGGCAAAGCGGATATTTACACATTTTTTTGGTTGTGATTTCGTTTTTTCGATGGGCCATCGACCGGATTCCTTTTAGCCGGTGCAGCTCGTACTTGTTTGCTTGTTTGCCATTATTTGAGAGGCAGAGTGGGAGCGCGATGATATTGTATGGGTCTTATTTTAGGATGTTTATGTGCGACTATGTGTTGTGGAGTATGTTCAGGATTTTTATTATTGTGCGCGTCGGAAATTTGTGTTTGGATCTTGCATCTGGGTATTGGCGATTGCATAGGCTTGTAATACTGTCTGGTACTAATTCACTTTACGTCCCTTACTTCAGAACCTCCACTTTGAAAGTACATTCGGTTCAAAATCCTGGAATTAGGTACCTCGGGCGGTGATCGGTGCGCCCTGATTAGAGGTTTTCCTCGACTGTTGTTATCAGTATCTGATGGCGGAGGAGGGGCGTGGGGCGATTTAGCTACGGTATCCTTTATATTTATTTATATTTATTTATATTTATTTATATTTATTTATATTTATTTATATTTATTTATATTTATTTATATTTATTTATATTTATTTATATTTATTTATATTTATTTATATTTATTTATATTTATTTATATTTATTTATGCGTTGCATATGCTTATTTATATGTTTTATTGCCTCTTTATCTGCATCATTTGGTATCTTGTGTTGGCTCTTAAGGGACGATATCCTACAATAATAATAGTTGCTTGGTGTGTCTGCGCGAAGTTTGAGCTTAGGCGATTCATACGATCCTGTATCGAGATTAGTCTGGAGGTTTCGTATGATAGGAGATTTGAAGGAATATGAAGGGTTTCATTTGAAAAAATGTTAATCTTTGATTTTTTATATTTTTTACCTTAAATTAAAAAAATGTTTGGTCTTTAATTTCTACATTTCTTAATCTTCAATTTTATTTTTTTTCTATTCTTTCTCAGGCAAATGTGCAACACGCAGTGTACCGAAGGGTTGAGGAAGATTTTTTGTTTTTTAACGGGGCGAGACACCTGCGCGCCGTGGTAAGGCAGATAAAGAGAGAAAGAGGGGGGAGAGATAATATAAGCCGAGTAACGTTTTGGCGGAGAGACTCGACGGATAAAAGACGATTGGCCGGGGGGGGGGGGGGGGGGGGGGGGTCGAGAGAGCCGCGGAGTGACGGATGGCCACATCGCATTTCGCGGCTCCATATCTCCCCGATTTCTCGCGTGTAATTCCCGTAAAGTCGTTTCGGGGGTCTCATGATGGGGGTCTCCTCTCTCCCCGCCGACAGCGGGCCAGCGTTTGCTGGACCCCGGCTCGTTGCGAGAAAGCCTCTTCGTGATTTTTTACTTTTTTTATTCCACTCTCGCGCCTCATGGAGCTCAGCTTCTTAGTTTTGTTATTGCAAAATTAAAAAAATAAAAATAAAAATAAAAGAAAAAAGGGTAAAAGAATCGAAGACGAAGGGACCGAGGGAAGGTTTCCGTCCAACGGTGCATACCATTAGCGTTCGAACGTTAACAGCCGCGACGACCTCTGCCTAACATCGGAGCTCGTAATTACGAAAGACGCGCTCGAAGCTGTGGACTCATTCGCGAATCGCTTCAACAGAGTCTTCGAACACTTCCTACGAGGATTCATCATCTTCGAAACTCGAACTTTCCTCCTATCGTCGATAATTAACCCTCACTGAGGTCGCCACACTTTCCTACGAATCATATCGAACCAATTATTATAATTATTATAATTATTATAATTATAATAATTATAATAATTATTATAATTATTATAATTATTATAATTATTATAATTATTATAATTATTATAATTATTATAATTATTATAATTATTATAATTATTATAATTATTATAATTATTACAATTATTATAATTATTATAATTATTATAATTTCTATAATTTCTATAATTACAATCATGGCCTATAGTCATTTTGTCCACTGTCATTTTATTTATTTCGCGAATAAAAAAACTGAGAACGCGCGATCTAGGGTCGTATCCTAGATCCTCAATGAAAAGGGCGATTCGGATCGGTAGCAAAAAAAAAGAAGAAAAAAATGATAAGTTCAAGATAGCGAGAGTCCTTTGCCATTCGCACAGCGTAATACTTCCTCGCTCAGTTTCCGGCGAGGAAGCGCGAGGTACTCCGCGCGAGGAAGTCCCATCCTGCCTGGATCCTCTGTATCGGATGCTGCTCGCAACAGTGGAATCCTAGGCGCGCAGCTTCGGTTGCAAAAAACCCCGCGTGATTAATTACGTTTCTCGGAAGCGAAGCTTCTCTCTCCCTGTCCCTATCTCTCGGCTACGTTGTTTACCGGAGAAAACCGAAGTGGCCCAGAGTCCGCTGTGCGCAACGGCAAAAGCGACGTTCTCTTCTCTTCTCAATTATCTCTGTATTCCGTGTTCTTGTTGCCGGTCGAGCAGTCGTCCGGGCGGCAGAGTGTACATCCTATATACATCCTTTGCCGCCTCTCCGCCCTCCCTGGCCGTCGTCGCTCCTTCGTCTCTCCTTCGCCCAGTCTGGTCCAGGCTCTCCTGCGCGCCCCCGCAGCATCACCGGCGACGGTCCACCGTGTGCTCCTTCGGACCGAGGATAATCGATCCCGCGCCCTGGCATTGTCTCCTTTTTTTTCTTTTTTTTTCTTCTTCACATCCAACTACGAAATATTACTCCTCGACGAAACTTTTCACCGACGTTTCGCGCGCTCGTTTCTTGTTTAAACTCGAAAAACCCTCCGGCTGGAAAAATTCGGCGCGTGTCGTCGTTTTCGAAAGAAAAAAAATCTCTTTTCTCCCTTAAAATTATTTATCGCGAATTTCTCTCGTCCACTGTCGCTCTTTCGCTCTCGGGATCGTTTTCCGAGTCGTTCAGCGAAACGTTCTCCACTTTGATGTCGCTCTCTGGGGAGGAACTTTGTACGGTTTAAACCCGCCGTCTCCTACGCTCTCTCGTGTTTATGAGAGGAATTGACTCGCTGATGAGGTCCCGAGATAATACAGTCTGGCCCGAAGTGAATCCGTGTAATTCTCTCTCTTGATTACAGGGACCGGGGGTCGACTGCACTAAGCGAAGCTATAACATCTCTTGTAGCAGTACAACCCACCCCCCCCCCCCCCCCCTCCTCCTGAGTCCGCAACTAGGCCTGTGTTGCTGCTGCGGCCGAGGGCTGCTTGTGACACTTTCATCCCCTATTTACCCCGCCCCCATTATAATTTCGGCTTGGCTTCTCGCTACCCGGCACGTGGACACCGGAGTCACATAGACGGCCGTCGCAAAAAAAAAAAAAAAAATGCATAGTTATTTATGACCTCGGCGAAGAGTCATTAATTCATCCTCGAAACGATCTATGAGAAATTTTATTCGAAACATTTCACTACATTTTTTCCCTGTTTTGAACGTGTGTGCATTTTTCGTGTGTGCATCCGCTTCGTCATTGTCATTGTCATTGTCATTGTCATTGTCATTGTCATTGTCATTGTCATTGTCATTGTCATTGTCATTGTCATTGTCATTGTCATTGTCATTGTCATTGTCATTGTCATTGTCATTGTCATTGTCATTGTCATTGTCATTGTCATTGTCATTGTCATTGTCATTGTCATTGTCATTGTCATTGTCATTGTCATTGTCATTGTCATTGTCATTGTCATTGTCATTGTCATTGTCATTGTCATTGTCATTGTCATTGTCATTGTCATTGTCATTGTCATTGTCATTGTCATTGTCATTGTCATTGTCATTGTCATTGTCATTGTCATTGTCATTGTCATTGTCATTGTCATTGTCATTGTCATTGTCATTGTCATTGTCATTGTCATTGTCATTGTCATTGTCATTGTCATTGTCATTGTCATTGCCATTGCCATTGCCATTGCCATTGCCATTGCCATTGCCATTGCCATTGCCATTGCCATTGCCATTGCCATTGCCATTGCCATTGCCATTGCCATTGCCATTGCCATTGCCATTGCCATTGCCATTGCCATTGCCATTGCCATTGCCATTGCCATTGCCATTGCCATTGCCATTGCCATTGCCATTGCCATTGCCATTGCCATTGCCATTGCCATTGCCATTGCCATTGCCATTGCCATTGCCATTGCCATTGCCATTGCCATTGCCATTGCCATTGCCATTGCCATTGCCATTGCCATTGCCATTGCCATTGCCATTGCCATTGCCATTGCCATTGCCATTGCCATTGCCATTGCCATTGCCATTGCCATTGCCATTGCCATTGCCATTGCCATTGCCATTGCCATTGCCATTGCCATTGCCATTGCCATTGCCATTGCCATTGCCATTGCCATTGCCATTGCCATTGCCATTGCCATTGCCATTGCCATTGCCATTGCCATTGCCATTGCCATTGCCATTGCCATTGCCATTGCCATTGCCATTGCCATTGCCATTGCCATTGCCATTGCCATTGCCATTGCCATTGCCATTGCCATTGCCATTGCCATTGCCATTGCCATTGCCATTGCCATTGCCATTGCCATTGCCATTGCCATTGCCATTGCCATTGCCATTGCCATTGCCATTGCCATTGCCATTGCCATTGCCATTGCCATTGCCATTGCCATTGCCATTGCCATTGCCATTGCCATTGCCATTGCCATTGCCATTGCCATTGCCATTGCCATTGCCATTGCCATTGCCATTGCCATTGCCATTGCCATTGCCATTGCCATTGCCATTGCCATTGCCATTGCCATTGCCATTGCCATTGCCATTGCCATTGCCATTGCCATTGCCATTGCCATTGCCATTGCCATTGCCATTGCCATTGCCATTGCCATTGCCATTGCCATTGCCATTGCCATTGCCATTGCCATTGCCATTGCCATTGCCATTGCCATTGCCATTGCCATTGCCATTGCCATTGCCATTGCCATTGCCATTGCCATTGCCATTGCCATTGCCATTGCCATTGCCATTGCCATTGCCATTGCCATTGCCATTGCCATTGCCATTGCCATTGCCATTGCCATTGCCATTGCCATTGCCATTGCCATTGCCATTGCCATTGCCATTGCCATTGCCATTGCCATTGCCATTGCCATTGCCATTGCCATTGCCATTGCCATTGCCATTGCCATTGCCATTGCCATTGCCATTGCCATTGCCATTGCCATTGCCATTGCCATTGCCATTGCCATTGCCATTGCCATTGCCATTGCCATTGCCATTGCCATTGCCATTGCCATTGCCATTGCCATTGCCATTGCCATTGCCATTGCCATTGCCATTGCCATTGCCATTGCCATTGCCATTGCCATTGCCATTGCCATTGCCATTGCCATTGCCATTGCCATTGCCATTGCCATTGCCATTGCCATTGCCATTGCCATTGCCATTGCCATTGCCATTGCCATTGCCATTGCCATTGCCATTGCCATTGCCATTGCCATTGCCATTGCCATTGCCATTGCCATTGCCATTGCCATTGCCATTGCCATTGCCATTGCCATTGCCATTGCCATTGCCATTGCCATTGCCATTGCCATTGCCATTGCCATTGCCATTGCCATTGCCATTGCCATTGCCATTGCCATTGCCATTGCCATTGCCATTGCCATTGCCATTGCCATTGCCATTGCCATTGCCATTGCCATTGCCATTGCCATTGCCATTGCCATTGCCATTGCCATTGCCATTGCCATTGCCATTGCCATTGCCATTGCCATTGCCATTGCCATTGCCATTGCCATTGCCATTGCCATTGCCATTGCCATTGCCATTGCCATTGCCATTGCCATTGCCATTGCCATTGCCATTGCCATTGCCATTGCCATTGCCATTGCCATTGCCATTGCCATTGCCATTGCCATTGCCATTGCCATTGCCATTGCCATTGCCATTGCCATTGCCATTGCCATTGCCATTGCCATTGCCATTGCCATTGCCATTGCCATTGCCATTGCCATTGCCATTGCCATTGCCATTGCCATTGCCATTGCCATTGCCATTGCCATTGCCATTGCCATTGCCATTGCCATTGCCATTGCCATTGCCATTGCCATTGCCATTGCCATTGCCATTGCCATTGCCATTGCCATTGCCATTGCCATTGCCATTGCCATTGCCATTGCCATTGCCATTGCCATTGCCATTGCCATTGCCATTGCCATTGCCATTGCCATTGCCATTGCCATTGCCATTGCCATTGCCATTGCCATTGCCATTGCCATTGCCATTGCCATTGCCATTGCCATTGCCATTGCCATTGCCATTGCCATTGCCATTGCCATTGCCATTGCCATTGCCATTGCCATTGCCATTGCCATTGCCATTGCCATTGCCATTGCCATTGCCATTGCCATTGCCATTGCCATTGCCATTGCCATTGCCATTGCCATTGCCATTGCCATTGCCATTGCCATTGCCATTGCCATTGCCATTGCCATTGCCATTGCCATTGCCATTGCCATTGCCATTGCCATTGCCATTGCCATTGCCATTGCCATTGCCATTGCCATTGCCATTGCCATTGCCATTGCCATTGCCATTGCCATTGCCATTGCCATTGCCATTGCCATTGCCATTGCCATTGCCATTGCCATTGCCATTGCCATTGCCATTGCCATTGCCATTGCCATTGCCATTGCCATTGCCATTGCCATTGCCATTGCCATTGCCATTGCCATTGCCATTGCCATTGCCATTGCCATTGCCATTGCCATTGCCATTGCCATTGCCATTGCCATTGCCATTGCCATTGCCATTGCCATTGCCATTGCCATTGCCATTGCCATTGCCATTGCCATTGCCATTGCCATTGCCATTGCCATTGCCATTGCCATTGCCATTGCCATTGCCATTGCCATTGCCATTGCCATTGCCATTGCCATTGCCATTGCCATTGCCATTGCCATTGCCATTGCCATTGCCATTGCCATTGCCATTGCCATTGCCATTGCCATTGCCATTGCCATTGCCATTGCCATTGCCATTGCCATTGCCATTGCCATTGCCATTGCCATTGCCATTGCCATTGCCATTGCCATTGCCATTGCCATTGCCATTGCCATTGCCATTGCCATTGCCATTGCCATTGCCATTGCCATTGCCATTGCCATTGCCATTGCCATTGCCATTGCCATTGCCATTGCCATTGCCATTGCCATTGCCATTGCCATTGCCATTGCCATTGCCATTGCCATTGCCATTGCCATTGCCATTGCCATTGCCATTGCCATTGCCATTGCCATTGCCATTGCCATTGCCATTGCCATTGCCATTGCCATTGCCATTGCCATTGCCATTGCCATTGCCATTGCCATTGCCATTGCCATTGCCATTGCCATTGCCATTGCCATTGCCATTGCCATTGCCATTGCCATTGCCATTGCCATTGCCATTGCCATTGCCATTGCCATTGCCATTGCCATTGCCATTGCCATTGCCATTGCCATTGCCATTGCCATTGCCATTGCCATTGCCATTGCCATTGCCATTGCCATTGCCATTGCCATTGCCATTGCCATTGCCATTGCCATTGCCATTGCCATTGCCATTGCCATTGCCATTGCCATTGCCATTGCCATTGCCATTGCCATTGCCATTGCCATTGCCATTGCCATTGCCATTGCCATTGCCATTGCCATTGCCATTGCCATTGCCATTGCCATTGCCATTGCCATTGCCATTGCCATTGCCATTGCCATTGCCATTGCCATTGCCATTGCCATTGCCATTGCCATTGCCATTGCCATTGCCATTGCCATTGCCATTGCCATTGCCATTGCCATTGCCATTGCCATTGCCATTGCCATTGCCATTGCCATTGCCATTGCCATTGCCATTGCCATTGCCATTGCCATTGCCATTGCCATTGCCATTGCCATTGCCATTGCCATTGCCATTGCCATTGCCATTGCCATTGCCATTGCCATTGCCATTGCCATTGCCATTGCCATTGCCATTGCCATTGCCATTGCCATTGCCATTGCCATTGCCATTGCCATTGCCATTGCCATTGCCATTGCCATTGCCATTGCCATTGCCATTGCCATTGCCATTGCCATTGCCATTGCCATTGCCATTGCCATTGCCATTGCCATTGCCATTGCCATTGCCATTGCCATTGCCATTGCCATTGCCATTGCCATTGCCATTGCCATTGCCATTGCCATTGCCATTGCCATTGCCATTGCCATTGCCATTGCCATTGCCATTGCCATTGCCATTGCCATTGCCATTGCCATTGCCATTGCCATTGCCATTGCCATTGCCATTGCCATTGCCATTGCCATTGCCATTGCCATTGCCATTGCCATTGCCATTGCCATTGCCATTGCCATTGCCATTGCCATTGCCATTGCCATTGCCATTGCCATTGCCATTGCCATTGCCATTGCCATTGCCATTGCCATTGCCATTGCCATTGCCATTGCCATTGCCATTGCCATTGCCATTGCCATTGCCATTGCCATTGCCATTGCCATTGCCATTGCCATTGCCATTGCCATTGCCATTGCCATTGCCATTGCCATTGCCATTGCCATTGCCATTGCCATTGCCATTGCCATTGCCATTGCCATTGCCATTGCCATTGCCATTGCCATTGCCATTGCCATTGCCATTGCCATTGCCATTGCCATTGCCATTGCCATTGCCATTGCCATTGCCATTGCCATTGCCATTGCCATTGCCATTGCCATTGCCATTGCCATTGCCATTGCCATTGCCATTGCCATTGCCATTGCCATTGCCATTGCCATTGCCATTGCCATTGCCATTGCCATTGCCATTGCCATTGCCATTGCCATTGCCATTGCCATTGCCATTGCCATTGCCATTGCCATTGCCATTGCCATTGTCATTGCCATTGCCATTGTCATTGTCATTGTCATTGTCATTGTCATTGTCATTGTCATTGTCATTGTCATTGTCATTGTCATTGTCATTGTCATTGTCATTGTCATTGTCATTGTCATTGTCATTGTCATTATCATTATCATTATCATTATTATCATCCGCCCTATTGTATAATAATAATAATAATATAATTAATATTAGTTGTAGTAGTGACTTATTATCCTTGATTACAATGTCTGTAGAGTTTTTGGTAATGACATTTTGCGGGTGCAAAAATAGGCAATTTACCGTAGTGCTTGACCCTCAATTAACATTATTTATTTGTGACTTCCACGGATATTCATTATTTAATTCCCGAAGGTCCATAAAAAAATTAAATTCGAGATATTTTTTATTATTTCATAACTTTCCCGAGTACATATATATTATATATTTTTCGTCGCGTCCCCTTTCGCGTATGCTGTATATTTCTCATTGTCTCCACGGGGATCGTTTTGGACGAGCAATTTCGCTGCTCGTGCTCGAGTATCAAATTTCTCGTCGCCCTGTCCCTGTCTCTCTCTCTCTCTTGGCTCGGTTCGACATTATCATAAATAATGCAAACAATCGTTTTCGAAGACAAACTCTCTCCCCCACCCTCGACCTCCCCCACTCTAGCTCGAAGTTCGCCCAACGGGACAAAGAGGAGCCATCGCGCTGTTCTAAATCATCTCTCGTGCCTTCGATAAGGCGCGATATTTAATGTCTTTCCTGCGATGCGTTTTATTTTCTTCCCCTCTCTTTATTCCCTCTACGTACGGCAGTGTGAATAACTACGCGCGTACCGGAGAGCCTGCCTGCTCTGATCACCCCTACGACGCGGCTCTATGGCCTTCTGCCGAAGGGCTAGACCGTAGCGTTTCCCTCGGAGATCATAGCTGCGCGGAAACCCCTCGATTATGTTCCACGCATCGTGAATCTTCCGTGCAATGTATGTGTCCGTGCGTATGTCTCCTGCCAGGGGGTTGTGAGCTTCCTCCGCAACGTTGGATACCGGATGTACCCGTAAACCGGAATACCGGTACCGGGCAGTGAGATCCAAACGGAACTTTTTTCTTCCTCCGTCCGGAGTTCTCTCTGTCGGGTAATACAATACCGGGCTGGTCATTCCCGGATCTCTTTGCGATATCCGTTATCAATTTATTCGAGGGCTTATCAAAAACTCATCAGCCGGGCGGTTTGGGAGGATCGATGGATCTTTAAATATGGCGCTGTATCAGAAGAAACCTTACCGAGAAACATACACTGAGAGAAGGATCTAGTAAAAACTACCAATGATCTAAAAAAATTACCTAAGCACATAGTAGTAGGGCCCTAGAGCGCCACCTATGGCGGAAAGTCTCAGATGTTTCAAGAGTTTTAACAATAATATCTACGAAAAATTCTTATAAATCCGGTACTTCTTACTATAGGTGGCGCCCTAGTTCCCTACTACTCTGTGCTGTGGTAATATATCTCACGCGATATAGTCATATTTACTAGATCCTTCTCTCAGTGTATCTATGTTTTAAGATAAAACTTTACCGAGAAGGATATCTATGTTTCGCGGT
This sequence comes from Ichneumon xanthorius, assembly GCA_917499995.1. Classification (NCBI taxonomy): domain Eukaryota; kingdom Metazoa; phylum Arthropoda; class Insecta; order Hymenoptera; family Ichneumonidae; genus Ichneumon; species Ichneumon xanthorius. The sequence goes on along the minus strand of OU824203.1, from coordinate 23,053,434 downwards.
AAAATTTTGCGGAGAAACATGTCTATGCTTCACGATAATACTTTACGGAGAAACAACTTTACCTGGAATAGTTATTTGTATGGCAAGGGCGTAGAAAGGGAGTTCTTGACGAGTGTGAATTTACACGAGTCAGAACTCCCTTTTCTACGCCCATGCCATTCACATAATTTTTCCTAACAAATTCACGAAAATCACGCTTTCCGTTCCCGTGAAGTGTGCGTAAAGGGGAGTCGTGGCCGAGTGGATCGGCGTGCGACTCTGAAGTAGTAGGCCCGGGTTCGATTCCCGGTTGCAGTCAGGGATTTTTCCTTGGCTGCTTACCTCTACTTATCGTGGTTCGGATTCATTAATTAGTTTCGGCTAATTAATGAAATCTCGTTCATTACGAGCGATCGCCTGACGGCGCCATCTGTGACAGATGATCTTAATCCTGTCACCGAATAACTCTTGATAAAAGAGAAGAAGGCCGAGTGGATCGGCGTGCGACTCTGAAGTAGTAGGCCCGGGTTCGATTCCCGGTTGCAGTCAGGGATTTTTCCTTGGCTGCTTACCTCTACTTATCGTGGTTCGGATTCATTAATTAGTTTCGGCTAATTAATGAAATCTCGTTCATTACGAGCGATCGCCTGACGGCGCCATCTGTGACAGATGATCTTAATCCTGTCACCGAATAACTCTTGATAAAAGAGAAGAAGGCTGTACACTCTCTAAAAGTGGTCTCACCAGTCACGCGTACAATAATCTATAATTGTAATGGCCGACGCGGTTCTGTACCTGTGGCCAGTATCGGACACCTGAGTGGTGCTCAAAAGGTTCCGATACAAATTGAAGAAGAAGAAGAAGAAGAAGAAGTGTGCGTAGAAAGACACTTTTCCGCTGGAGCTACATCATTTCGCCGAAACTACAATCGGCCGAATCGTCGTATGGCCGAAAGTCATGGGTCCGAACGCACTTCATTCGGCAAATTCAGCGAAATTACTATTCGTAAAAGTGACGTTCGGTTAAATGACGATTCGGAGAAATAACGTCCGGTCAATTACTATTTCCGAAGAGTTCGCTGAAATGCTTTCTGTGGACACTTCACAGGAACAGAAAGCGGGATTTTACGTGCATGTGTTAGGAAAAAATATTTATGAATTCGTGTTACCTTGAGAATCCAGTCGGCCGGTAATAATATTTGCCGTTATTCGTTATCAATGTAATCTGCGTGCTTTTCTCAGCGCGTGTGAGTGGGGATTATGCTTCACAGTAAAACTTTATCGGGAAACATATTGACGTTTCGCGGTAAAACTTTACCGAGAAACATATCTATGTTTCACGGTAAAACTTCACCGAGAAACATATCTTTGTTTCGCGGTAAAACTTTACCGAGAAACATGTCTATGTGTCACGGTAAAACCTTCCCGATAAACAACTTTACCTAGAAAAATATCTATGATTTCGCGTCACCCTGAGCATCTAGTCGGGCGGTAAAATATTTACCGATATTCGTTATCGATATAATCTGTGTGTTTTCCTCAGCGCGTGCAAAACGACTCGAGCACACCGTGCACAAGCGTGAATGGGGTGACGATTTATAAAAACTGCCGGTATACCGATTGAATCATCAGAGTAAAACTTTTAATTTCTCGCGGAGCAATAGTTAAACGAGACACATAATAATACTCGCCATGGTAATGTTCCTTGCACTTGTGGCTCTTTGCCTTTCCGGAAGCGCTTTGGCCAATGTACCATCCAGACGGGGTTGCCCGGCAGTCACGACTCAGTCCAACTTCAATGTCACCAGGGTGAGTTTGCACGTATATCGGAGAATCGGTCCTTCGGCGATTGCCGGAAAAATCTATCGATTTTGTTTTCTCGAGTACGCCTGACCAAAATTTCTACAAAACTTTCGCGCAGTCTTGAAACCAATACTGTTATGTAGGTTAAAAAAAATTCATAAGGTTTCCAACTTTTACTTTTATATGGAAAAAAATCCGTGCGGGAGTACCCCTGTGTAGGCAGAGAAACGGTCGTAGTAAAGGCAAATATTGAATGTTGTGTTGTAGGAAAAATAAATCGTATAAAGCACAGTGCGCAATTTTGTTAATCTTTCATTAAAATTACTGCTGCCTTGGTGGAGTAATTTTTTTCGTGTGAAATTATGTTTAAACTTTGTTCGAGACAAAATTGTACCGACGAAACTGTGAATACTCCTCTATGTTAAATGAGTTAGCCCCGTCGGTAACGACGAGGCGTGTGTGAAACCTGTAAGGAATGCCGTTGCGAGACCACAAACAGCTTGCAGAAAGGAGAATTGGCAGACGCAGGGAAGGACAATTTTCTATTTTCTCAGCTGTCCGCGGTCTCTTAATATTCGTTGGTAGCAATTTTTGTGACTGATGGCGGTACAGTAGAACCTCGATTATCCGAACACCCATTATCCGAACCCTCTGTTATCCAAACCGCCGCTGGTTCGGATAAAGTTTCTATTAATGATGGTAATTGTTTCGGCAATGGAACGGTCAGGACAGGTAAATGAAAGTTCCTGTTTAACTTTTCGACTCCCGATCCGAGCCCTCTTCAGAAATCATTTAATGTTTTCCATCTATGATCATTTTTACAAATGTACACTAATATTCGATTTAACAGTTTAGGTGTAATTGAATAATAATATTGAGTTATCGACGCACCGACTTCTCTAACAAGCATTACTGTCGGTACACAGAGCTGGTGTCATTATCATCTTTTGAAACGAGATAACGCAACAATGTTGTTCGAGGATCCTAAACATTTTTTTAAAGTTTCTATTATCCGAACGATTGCGCAAAATTCTCGTATCATTACATTGTTGCGCTACAAACAACAAGCCAATTCAAGAACGCTCAAGCTCGCATAGAACTTACACCGCACTACCGTGCATGAACGTCAGTCGTATGCGCAGTATTTGTTAGTTTCTCAGCCGAGTAAATACTCACGCATTCAAAATTTATTTTCGTTGTTCTACTAGTCTCGTAGTTTAGTGCGTTATGGATTCAACGTCCAGTCCTTCCACCTCTATACGTAAGCATAATGTACTTACGATGGAAAAAAATAATTAGAAACCCTTTCGAAACTCGAGAAAGGAAGACTACCACATTGTTAGCGCGTACGTATGATATTGGCAAATCAAAGATATCGGACATTTAAAAAATTTGGCTGCGAAAAACATACAACTTCGTGATGAAGAAGGTTCGCAGATACCGTTGAATATCAAAAATACATGTATCACAATATTTCTCAACTATATATCAAAATTATTAAACATACATGGATACTGTACATTTTTCGATGTGTATCGTGCTATGTCGCTTAACACAGCTTCACTGTTCTGTTATCCGAATTTTCGTTAATCCGAACGAGCTCCGGTCCCAATTGGTTCGGATAATCGAGGTTCAACTGTCATTCACATAATCTCAAGGGGTGTTCACTGTTTTATCGGTACAAATTTGTGCTGGTTCAACATTGGAGTTAAGGAAATTGAGTCGCGACTAAAAGAAAGCGGATTCATCGATTCCTCGTTAGTTTATCCCAACGAACTTTCGAATCTCGTACTTAGATGGGAACATGATACGCGAATCAGCATTACTTTGACGCCCTATCGCCCGAGGATGACTAAAAATGCACCTCCGCCGACTACACCCGGGATAATAATAGTTTCATCCGTATGTTCAGCCATCACATACCCGCGAAGTAAGAAAAGCACCGAGAAATGTTATCTTCGATATTGCAATTTTCGCGATACGGGATTGTTCGGTTAATAATGATTTATTGATTTTTAGCATCGGTAAGCCATCGACGCTCGAATCATATCTCCGTGTTCGAAATCCGAATGACGCTTCCAAGCTGAGGGTCAGATACCCGTCCTTCATACAGCCTGGTATCGAAGGTGACTACTACGTTTTGGCAACCGACTATGATACATACGCAATTATCTACAACTGCGAGGTACGCGAAGGAGTTGGGTACTTAATGATAAATAAAAATAATTCTTGTCCGCCTACGCTAAAAAGTCCACATTCCATGCCTGCAACGGGGACGGAAAGTTGTCGATTCTTGACCAGCGGGCCAAAAAGAAACGCAGCGGGCCGAAAAGTAACGCAGCGGGCGGAAAAGTAACGCAGCGGGCGGAAAAGTAACTACAGCGGGCCGAAAAGTAGCTACAGCGGGCCAAAAAGTAGCTACAGCGGGCCGAAAAGTAGTCCCAGCGGGCCGAAAAGTAGCTACTGCGGCGGACAACTTTCCATCCCCATTGCAGGCATAGAAATGTGGCCACTTAGTCCTGACGCCCACGTACCTTCTGCATGCAATGAAAGGTCCATGGGAAAACCTGGGTGTGCCCTTTAGATTTTGATCTCCAGAATCCGAAAATCTTGGTTATTTTTCGACAAAACTGGTAGAAGATATTGTTATTAACAATTTAATTGTTTAAATCGAGATATCTCGAAAACTACTGAACTGATCGGAAAATTTCCAAATGATAAATTGATCCTCTATTGAAGATGAACAAAAGTTGTTTCAAGCATTTTTTTCGTATCTGCCAATTTTACCGAATTATCGACGGTTAACCAATTTCATAGACGGCCGATGCAGTTGCCGCGCCGAGAATCCCGCGTGCTTGGGTCTCAGGTGTCGTAACTTTCGATTTATTGAACGTACCAACATTTGATGGCAGTGTTTTGGAAACTAGAAAACATAAGCTATACGATGATCGAAGAAATGGAATGAATTATTCGAAAATAACAAAATGGCTACGGGTTAAAGGTCGAAAATGATGTAAAAACGTGGTAAGATTTTTTTTAGCATATATCAAACTAGAATTATCCGTTCGAGATCTCCCAAATTCCGATTTAAAGGGTTTTCGTAAACGAACCGAATGGTGTGTGGCTCATCTCGACAGCACTAAAAACAAGGAAGTTATAGCCCTTGAAAGTAATGGAATTGTGAGGAAGCGCGCGCGCCGTTGTCGCGCTACGCCTGGCCTCCGTTCTGCATGTTTGATGAAGTTTAGCTTTGCTGAAAACCTCGCGTTCAGACGATTGCATTATAAATACACGTCATAGTAAATAAATAGATGGAGTGTATAAATATATGGTCGCGTATATAAATAGCTGGATAAGTAAATGAATAAATAAAAAAAACGGAAATGTAATATTCGTTCGTAGACATTCGTTTCTATCGTCGAACTACTGCTTACATTGTTGTTGATTCTGGTTTTTCGGAACGTTGATAACATCGATTCGCATAAATTCTGTTGAGACTTTTCAACAGTCAGTCTGCAGCACAGGCTGAGCGTTATTAGTTGGTCTTGGCGCTTTGTAGCGGCACGTGTTTGCAAAACCATGGACGGTAATCCGGTACTTCTCACGCGTACAAATATTAAGGAGAGTGTCGATCTATGCATTATTTGCAAAAAAAAAAGTAAAATATCTTTAAGCAGTGGAGAAAAAGGTCGTGAGAGGGTTCGATGGGCAGCGGAAGAACGAAACGATGAAGTTTTTCAACGGATTCAGAAATTGGGGAACGAGAGTGAGTTAAATAGTGAATATTGCGTATCTGTAATCAACATTACACGATGCTTCACTGAAAAGGAGGATCTTACGCTCTCGGTGAGACGTTCAATCGTAGGATACATTGACTTTGTTCAGATTCGTTCAAGTATCATATGACCAACGAGTGCTACAAATCGTACACTTTAGAGGCTAATATAAGAAGAATGGCGAATTCAACGAATTGGAATGGCGAACGATTCCGAATTATCATACTCGAGCTAAACAAACGCCGCGATGCAGCTCCATAAAGTCACTGGATGCGACTAAGATTACCTGCATCATCTGTGGACAGTTTAAAGCCGGATGCGATGTAAAAAAAATATCGTATTTCTGAAAGAAAATGGGCACAAACTTTGTTGGATGCTGCCAAGCTTTGTAACGATGAAGTCTTCCTGCGTATAATTGATTTACCGTCAGCAGATCAAATTGTCGAAGCCGATATATACTATCACGCGAAATGCATTCGCGGGTATGAACGCAATTATGAGCGGGAAAAGACGAAGAATGATAACGCTAATAATAATGCGAATAACGTAGTCGAAGTAGTTCAAGTTGATCGAATGGAAGTAAACGATGAAGATCTAATACTTGGTAACTATAAAGTTGTACGGGACAAAGCGATATTTTCGTGCATAAAAACATCGAGACGCGATTTCTCGCCGGCGAAGCATTTTCGCTCACCGATGTGAGACTGCAGGTTACCAAAGATCTAGATTGTACTATAGAAGTAGAAACTCGACATGTCAAAGCAAATCTTCTCAATTACTTCGGCGACTTGATAAGGTTTTCCATTCCACGAGAAGCAAACAAGCCGACAATGTTCTTTTCGTCAAGAATATCACAGGAAGAGCTTGTCGATAAAATACGGTCACGCTCAACTGTTGAAGACTGCGCCACAAAAATTAAAGAAGCACTAACTGAAGTGAACTTTGGATTAGATGATAAGTATTGCGATGAAAACCACTTAAAACAATCGTGGAATAATATGGAAATTCTGGATACTCTGAAACGTTTCTTTGCGACGATCTTCAGCATCGACGAGGCGTATCTTGAAGACAAACCTACAGAGATTTTTGAAACGGGAAGCGATACAGATAGTACCTCAAGATATTTTGAAATGAAAGCGTTGAAAATTAAATCTCTCTATCAGATGTTCTACTATATTGTGAACAATGGTAGAAAGATAACGCCACTACACGTGATAAGAGGATTGTCAGTGCACAATTCGAGTAAGAGCAAATCCATTGTGACCTGTTTGAACCGAACAGGTATAAGTATATCTTACGATGAGGTCCAACGATATCGAACGGGATTAGCTTTGCAGACGGAGCAAGCGTATCAAAATGGCAGACCTTTGCCGAGGAACTTCGACACTAAAAATTTCACAACAGCAGCATTTCTGAACGGTACCCACGATACAGTTTCTGTTCTTTTTCAGGACAGTAGTAATTCATGCAACAAGGGCGTACTCGATATGTCCTATCCCGAAATGACACACTCGAATAGAGCTTTTAACGAACCGTTGAAGTGTAAAACTTTGAGAAACTTTGAAAGACCAACGAAGACCGTGGCTTTACCCGACAGCTACCGTGTGAAAACAGCAGACTCACCGATAACACCGAAAGATTACTTCACGAATATGCATTCGGTTGATTTGGCTTGGTTTCTATCTCGAATGGACTTGTCGGACTCGATGGAAGCATTAAGTACTGATAGCGTAGTGGAGCAACAGATACCGTCATGGTCAGCTTTCAATTCTGTTATCAAAAAAGATGACAGACCCAAACAGATCGTCGGTTTTTGCCGATTTTGCCGCATCCAGTCACAGATTACGCAACAGTTTATACTGGGATATGATCTACCACGAAATACTCGCTATCAATAGTTTTTACAAAACGATAACATACGTGCAGAATGACAATACGGAGTTGAAAATTCATCACGAGTTCACGACGTCCAGAACCGATGAAACAGAAAGATCCGTCGTGAAGATTTTGCAGTATATTGAACAGCATGTCAACCCTTTTGTTCCCAGGTAATCAGCCACTTCGCGACATAGTAACAGAGCAACTCGTCGACCCAGAAACAACGGAATCCCTATTAAACATTTTCGAGACTGGCTGCGCACAGTACGAAGTCTTTAAACATGAACGATTCGTGACAAAGAGTACTCCGATTTCAGCGGTTATTCGACGAACAAATCTACCGTCCTTCAAGAATTCGCTGTCGGTAATGCCTTCAAAGACAACAAAAAAAGTTCAGAAATCCAATCAGGAATGTCAGCGAATTCTCGAATTAGCGAGGGAACGAAATTACAGTATCAAACAATTATTGACCTACGAATTGGTAAGCGAGAACTATTTATTTGACGACACGGGCTGCATGAAAAAAGAAGGTAACAAAAGTCAGCTTGCACATGAGCTAGAAAAGATTCTGCCAAAAGGACAAACGTTCGAAGTCGCGGTTGAATCTATGTACTTAGTTGTCGACGTCATGCTAGTTTGCCGCAGCCTCAGGTGGAAAGAACTGAGGAATTTCAAAGACTTTGCCGTAGCTTTCTGCCGATCTGTGTCCGGTGTAACAACTTACAGGGGGACGACTCGTATCGACTTTATCTTCGACTCATATTTTGAAGTTTCTCCGAAGTCATTCGGGAGAATACGCAGATATGATAGGGAAAGTATCATGCTACACAAAATCGCTGAAGACATTACGCTTCCAGCGCAAGAAAGCAAGTTCTGGTCTTCAACTGAAAACAAGGTGTTACTACAATCGTTTCTGCGTCAGTATATTTTGAATCACGGACTCTCTATCAGGCCAGGAATAGAAATTATTCTAAGTTCCACCGATCGAGAAGCGTGCACTTCGACGAGTGTCTCCCGTGCAAAATCGACACTCTCAACCCTTCAAAGAGATGACATAGAAGAAGCTGATGTTCGAATTATAATTCACATCGCTCACGCAACTTACGAAGGAGAAAAAAAGGCGTTTATCCTATCGTCGGACACTGACGTGTTAGTATTAGCTGTCAACTTTTGGAAAACTTTCTGCGCTTCGGGTCTACAGGTACACTAGAACTAATTTAATTAATCTTCACAATTGAGAAAGTAAATGCCTTATACTTATGTAATAGAATCTATTTATAGGAACTTTGGATGCGTATTGTCTCCGGAGCAACCAAAAGAAATGTACCGGTGCATATCATCGCTACTTCTCTCGGCGAAAAAAATTGTTCTTCTGTCGTAGCGCTTCATCACCTCACAGGTAGTGATTACACTAGTAAGGTTGGAACGAAGCTTAGTGGTCTCCGCTCGACTCCGGGAGAATATTTACCATATTTCGGACGTCGTAAGATAACCTTCCAATATAAGAACTTGTTTTTCTAAAGCTAATCTCTTATTAACAAATCGTAATATTTTCTAGATTCGGCAGAAGCATTTGTGGAATCTGCGGTTACGAAAGCCGAAGAATATCTTGTCCAAGTTTTGGAAGAGACAAGCCCTGCAAGTCATTCGACGATTTTCGATACCATCTCTATCATCGTTCGAAGTGTATGGGTATTCGCGATTTGCCTCCGACAAGTGCATCAATAAAGTTGCACATACTCAGGGCGTACTACGTGACGTATGAGCAACTCACATGTCTAGACAAACACAGACCAAAACTCGATCCAAATGTATTTGGATACCTTTTGGATGATGACGCTCTCGTTCCTATGCGAGTCTGTATTTTTTTGCCGCCGACAGATGAATTGGTGCCTAATTGCCATTGCAAAACATGTTGTAGAAAAACTTGTTGTTGTGTGGCTGCGAAAGTGCAGTGTTGCTCTTTTTGCTCTTGCCAAAAAGAGATGACTAGCAAAAATGTATGCTAAAAATAAAAACGTGCTACACTAAACTTTATTTATTCTAGTATTCGTTATGTAATTAATTAATAAATCAATTAACTAATTAATGAATTAACAAAATAATGAATTAATTAATTGATTGTTCAATGGATTCATAAATTGATTATTACTCGTTTATACAGGAAATGTACAGAATTGTCGTAACGCGACAACGGCGCGCGCGCTTACTCACAATTCAATTATTTTCAAGGGCTATAACTTCCATGTTTTTAGAGCTGTCGCGGTGAGCCACACACCATTCGATTCGTTTAAGAAAACCCTTTAAATTGTTATTTGGAAGATCTCGAACGGATAATTCTAGTTTGATATATGCTAAAAAAAATCTTACCACGTTTTTACATCATTTTCGACCTTTAACCCGTAGCCATTTTGTTATTTTCGAATAATTCATTCCATTTCTTCGATCATCGTATAGCTTATGTTTTCTAGTTTCCAAAACACTGCTATCAAATGTTGGTACGTTTAATAAATCAAAAGTTACGACACCCGAGACCCAAGCACGCGGGATTCTCGGCGCGGCAACTGCATCGGCCGTCTATGAAATTGGTTAACCGTCGATAATTCGGTAAGATTGGCAGATACGAAAAAAATGCTTGAAACAACTTTTGTTCATTTTCAATAGAGGATCAATTTATCATTTGGAAATTTTCCGATCAGTTCAGTAGTATTCGAGATATCTCGATTTAAACAATTAAATTGTTAATAACAATATCTTCTACCAGTTTTTTCGAAAAATAGCCAAGATTTTTGGATTCTGGAGATCAAAATCTAAAGGACACACCCAGGTTTTCCCATGGACCTTTCATTGCATACAGAAGGTACGTGGGCGCCAGGACTAACTTTTTAGCATAGTTGGGCAAAAAATATCGTATACCACCACGGAGGAAGTGCCTTTTCACCTCGTGCGAATTTCTGCCCTCGCTTCGCTTGGGCATCAAACCTCGCACTCGGTGAAAAGACGCACTTTTCTCCCTTGTGGCATAATATACTATTTTTAAATCAATTTCAACAAGTTTGTGGGTGTAACGTTTAATGTTGTAATGTTTAGAATCGATAATCCTTCAGATACTAGTACATCTGGATCGCGACCAGGGAGCGACACCCATCGGCGGAAATTATCGATAACGCTGCCACCGAACTGGAGAAGAATGGTATCAGCAGATCCATACTGAGAAAGAGCGACCAGACCGACTGCTAAGAACCAAATCTCTGATCCGAAAAACGATTACCTCCATTGGTCGAAGCGCCTTCGAAATTTGTAATACTTATAGTAGTTCTTTAAACATTGTAACTCAATAAAATATGCTTGCATAAAAAATCAACGTATTCTTCATTATTGATGCATGCATGCATTCATGTTGTAATGTTATAACGTTTTCAATCCACAATCCTTCAGAGCCAAGCATGTATGGATCTTGTAAGATTTATTTTCATATTTTACAATTCGAGAAGCGATTCATGAAATATGGCGGCGAAGTAAATTATCGATAATCGATGACGAGTGCGCCCCCGCTATCGACGCACATGCTTTAAAATTGTCGAGGTACAGGTGTTAACATTATACATTGTATCGGCCTCATCGCTCTGGGGACGTCGGGCCAAATGGACAGTGTGACATGTTGGAGCCCCAATACATTTCGGAGGAATAACGAGCCGAGCCTCGTGTCGGAAGCCTCCAGCCGTGCCTGGTCAACCTGCCAGATCATTTTGTACTCACTGGACCCAAGATGCAATTGTGGTCTGCGAGCCCCAGAGTACATGAAAGAGCCATCGAAACTATGCATCGTACAATTTCTGATGAGTAATTTTTGTTAATTATGTTACGTCGAAATCGCTGTATGTTGGGTAGGTGATTAAATTATTAACCCTTTATAAGTCACACCGCCCGAAACCGTACCAAAACGGGACTAACGGATGCGCAGTGGGAGTCACGCGTTGCTACGCTAGCGCCTAAGAGTGGGGATAGAGGTGTGACTTATAAAGGGTTAATGTGACATGGAATGAATGGATATGGGTTATAATCTCAATCGCTTATGTTTAACTGAATAAGGAGACTTGGATTATGCGATTTCATCTGTGATATAATACGGAATATATGAACAATATATTGAATATTGACGACATGATATAAAACGGTACCCCGATATTGAATTGGAATAGCGGTGTCGACTTCTTTTTTATTCTTCGTTTTGTTTGTATGCGTGAATGGTGATTTTCTCGATCCCAATAATTTTAATCTCATAATCTTAATTAAGGAGTAATTCCCATACGTACGCCGTGAAAAGACCGCGAATAGCTGAGGAAATAGAAAATTGTTTTTCTCTGAGTCTGCCAATTTTCCTTTTCCCAAGGTGTTTGTAGTCTCGCAATGGCGTTCATTACAAGTTTTGTAACCGTCGGGGTAATTCACATAACATCAAGGAGTATCCACCGTTTTATCAGTACAATTTTGTTCTGAACAAATGTTTAACATAAATTTACACGAAAACAATGAGTTCACCAAGGCATCAGTAATTTTAATGTCGGGATATACTTTATCGACACAGTACTCTGGCACGAACTTTTTCCAGATAAAAATTAGCGTTGGATATTTTTTGCTTTTTTTAACCCACATCCTGCAATCGTCGAAGAACCGATTCAGCGGTATCCGTGCAAACTCAACCTGACGACATCGAAGTTGGACAGGGTCGTGACTGCCGGACCACCACAGTTGGATGGTACGTTGGCCAAGCAAGATTGCCATGGCGGATATCATACGTCTCGGTAAAGGACTTACGCCGAAGTAAAATTTCGATTTTTTTTTCCAATAGTCCATAGCGTCAAGAATGTTCTGCGAAAATGTTATGTCGAAATTCAACGCATTACGAAAAATAGAGACCCTTATGTGGAAAGTCGCGGCCGAATGTTGAACGCGCTTTTCTCAAAATGTCTTGATGGATTTTTATGGAAATTTATACCGATATACTTCAACAGATCCTTTAGTCCTTGACGGTCTCATATTTAAAAAATAATAAAAAATTACTTTAAAAAATTATTCAGTGTTGAATAATGGATAAAAATAGTTTTTCAAATGACTGCCATTTTGCCATTTTTCCCTCGTCAAGGACCGCGTTACATGTAATTTGTTGAAAAACAATAAAAATTTTTTGTTTCTGATAAAATGACAAGTTGAAATCAAGCACACCGCAAAGGAACTAAAAAAATGGTTTACGTCGGTAGATGAAAAAAAACACATAATAACAATAAAATTGAATGAAAAAATTCCTAAACGTTTTTTAATCTGACCTTCTTTCAAACTAAAAAAAAATAAATCGATAAAGCGTACATGTACTGAGAAAAAAATCACGAAATATCCACTCGTCTTTACACATTTACTGTGGCGTGTAAGCCCTTAACTACTACTGCACGAGCAACCACAAGCTTTACTGATGATGTTGGTCGGTAAACCGGTTTACTACTGGTCGGTAAACCAACAGTTTCTAATCAACCCTGCTAGTTTACATCAACCGCTGTTTCGATACAAAATTTGTATTGAAAAAATGTCATCATTTTTACGAATCTCTGACGGCTGCAGTCGTCGGAGTTGGAGCGTAGACACGGAACGTCGCCCTCACCCGAGAACCCGCCAAATATTATCGTCCGAACGGCATATTTTTCCAACTCGACGTCGGAGCTTCGAGGAGAGTGCATAAAGCGTAGAGGCGCGGCGGCGGTAGCAGGGCTGTCCGGGAATAAACGGCAGTAGAAGCGGCGAGTTTATTTGTCGAACGGGATAGCTAGACGAATTGATACGCCGAACGAGAGACACGCCGTTAGGCGTCTGCCTAACGTCAATTAGCCAGGGCAGTTGCTTTGCCAACAGCTTCGCCTAGAATCTTCGAACTCCAAACACCCGCTCAAATTTTTGGTTCCAGATTAATTTTAACTTTTACAAACCCGCAAACGGTCTTCTTCGGCCCCGGATCATCGATCCTTCGCGACTGATGAATCTTCATTGATCCTGTACTATTATCGCTCACCCGATTTACGAAATGTGAATTGAGATAACCTTTTTATTTCGTCGGCCCATCGTATTCGGAGAATTCAAGAAATCGGTGATTTTTCTTACGTTCGTTTGCGCGATCGATCGATCGATGAATTTTCATCGACCCGCTTCCATCGTCGTTCACCCGATGTAGGAAATGCGAATTTATATATCTTTTTCTTTTCATCGATACATTGTATACGGAATGTTAAAAAAATCCGTGATTTTTTTTACGCGCGTGTACGCAATGTAAATTTTATATCATCCTCTCCCATCATCGTTCACCGATTAACGAAATACGAATTTAGATATCTTTTTTTCGTTGATACATTGTGTCCGAAGTGTTCAACAAATGGGTGATTTTTTTATTACGCGCGCATGCGCAAACTGTCAATCAATCGATCGATCGACGAATTCTATTTGATCCTCTCCTATCATCGTTCCCTCGATTTGCGAAATGCGAATTTAAATAATCTTTTTTTTCATCGATACATTGTACGTCTGGAGTATTCAACAAATTGGTGATTTTTCTTGCGCGCGCATGCGCGAGATCGATCGATCGATCGATGCGACGGAGGTTCGACCGCCGCGGCGTTCCCGTCTCTTGTATTATATCCTGTATACATAGGAAGCCTCCCGAGTCTCGTTCTCTCCCGAGAGTCTCGACTCTGCTCTCCCCTTATTGATGAGATCGTTAATACGTTCGATCGATCCGTCGGATGTTTTGCCCCCGATGTCGCGGACCGTCTATCCGTCGCGATCGGCGACCACCCGATGCGCGACTCCTCGCTTCGACTCGGCGAGCTCGCGGTGAATATACCTTGGAATCTCTCTCTATATCTTCCTCTCTCTTTCGCTCCCAGCTTCATTCCATCGAGACGCTTTATGCTTCGTTAACGAACTCATCACTTGATTCACAGCTCTACTTCCGTTCACCCATAATTATATCGTTATTTACATTGTTATTCGAGCCGTACGTATAACCCTGTTAACGGAGAGCGATGTAATGAAGACAGTATGTGCGGCACATCTGTATCGGCATATACCGCACGGGTAATGAGCGTCAGCCGAGACAAAATTTTATTTATCGTCGTATTTTTCATTTCTTTTGTCGCTCGAGCTTGCAATAATAATAATAATAATAATAATAATAATAATAATAATAATAATAATAATAATAATAATAATAATAATAATAATAATAATAATAATAATAATAATAATAATAATAATAATAATAATAATAATAATAATAATAATAACCATTATTGTTAATTATCATAGAGAATTAGAATTGTATGGAAGAACTAACGTTTACTAGCCGATATCGGCATAAATTAAGCAAGTTGGTTCGAAAGCTCCTTATATCTCGTTCCTCTCAATACCGAACGAAATTCAGTAAGTACGAGCAAAAAATATCCCTCCGCCAGGTCTGGATCGCATCTACCATTCGCGCGCGCACGCCTGTCCCACGGGATAAGTTTTTTTTTCGCTAGCGCCGCTGTGATCGGCGAGAGTCGGTGCGCTGCCGAGAGAGAGAGAGAGAAGGAGAGAAGGAAGGAACTGGACGAAGAAGGACCTCCTCGGATGATCCCGGGCGCTTTCAAACGGGGGTTATATCTTCGCGGACGCGAACGCGCGACATACATATTGCATGGACGGGAATCGACTCGAAGACATATTTATTGTCATCTCCATACCGCGCTCACGCTGCACGCCACTAAACTTTACAACCCTTTTCTCATCATCCCGGGGCACAACAAAATCTTCATCCGAAATCTTCTCCATCTTCTTATTCCCCGATGGCTCATCGTTGCATTTTAGTCTCGCTCGCCGTCGTCCTCGCGGCGCCGATGAATAAAGTATATCCCGCCCGACTGCGTGCCCGAATACCACCCCGACGATTCTTTATATAAGTCTATGCACTTTTTTCCCTAACCCTTCCTCCTCCCGCCTTAAAACTCAATGGTGCAAAATTCGCGAAGGGAGTGACGAATGATCGATGCCGAAATTATGATAGAGACAATCCGGGCTGAGGTAACTCGAGGAGGACCGTTATTTTTTTGCTGCAACACCCGCATCACTCGAAGACGTTGGAACTCGCCAAAAAAACAGACTTCTTTTTACTTTTTTATTTATTTTTTTTCCTTTCTTTGGTCGTCTTCTATCAGTGTTGTGGATTTGTCGGTAGGCTCACCGATTACTTTAGCGGCTATTTTAGCAAATGCTGTCTGCTGTAAAGATAGTCAGTTTTAAACAATACATCTTTGAATTTTTATAATGACAGTAGTACTGTGTATATTAATAAATTTATTATTCGTCTCCGTGAAGTGCATCTCGTTGCGTGACGGTCATCTCACGATTTTTGGATAATTCTGCGGCTCAAAGCGTGTTGAAATTTCGCCGAAACATGTAGTTACCGAGTCTGCTATATTTTATTATATTTCTTGTATGATGAAATTTATAATTTTACCACCTGAACGAAGCGGACGAAGCGAGCCGCAGGGTGCTCGACCGGCGCCAGACATTTTCCCCATCTTCCATTTCTTACTTTTTTTTATTATTATCTCTGTCCTTCCTCCCGTGTAACGAGCTCGCGTCCACTCGGCTCATTTATCTTTTCCAGATCAGGTTACTTACTCTCCACCGTGCAGTACACGCATAAAATATACGTACGTCCGTCTGACGGACACGACGAGTTACGCGATGTTCATCATCATCATCATCATCATCATCATCATCATCATCATCATCATCATCATCATCATCATCATCATCATCATCTGCGCGTCCCCCGGCACGAGCGTTTTATTATAATACGTATTTTTCTCTCGATCGACCGAGTGGACAGAGAGAAAGCTGCCCCCTTTTCTGCAAAAGCTTCTCCCAGCTTCCAGCCCTTCGACCTTGTTATCTTACCCGCTCATTTTACTTCACTTCCCCTCAAGACGATCCACCTATACTCGGGGAATACACTCTTGAGGCAAAACGATCGTTTCGTTTACAGTATACTCTCTCGGGTGCATCGCTGCGAGATCGGCAAGGCCACAAGCATTGTCCGCATCCCGGGCCCCTCCAAGCTGCAATTACGTCTCGCCACACTTTTTCTCCGACCGATGGATGGAAGAGACCCGATCGATCGAGACCGCGGATCGGTCTTTACGTGTATCGAATCAAATTAACTTAAATGCCCGCTTCTTCTATTCACCGATCTTATAGCCAGTCCAGTACGATGAATAGATCATTGAATAAAAAAAATTAAATAACATTTTTAAAAACAGCAACTTGGAGCGTATGTGCAGAAAAAAATTTCACTCGCAAAAGAGCAAAATAAAAAACAAGCCTGATTGAAAATTTGCGAAGGTGCAAGAAGCATGAAATAATTGTACGTACTGGGCCATTTAATAGGTGTTCTCTGTTTTAAGAATTGATTATCATCAATTATTTGAAAAGATGGTTCTGTAGATAAGAAATTGTTGATTCGGGAAGTTAGAAGGCGCGTTCATCGCATGACTCACCGATCTTGTATTCCGAGTGGTACGATGAATACATCGTTGCATCAAAAAATAAAATAAAATAAAATAAAAACAGAAACTCGAAGCGTGTATTGGAAAAAGGGAAAATTAAATAAAAAATAACCCTGATTAAAGATTTGCGAATGAGCAAAAGAAGCCTGCAATAATTTTACATACAGGGCCATTTAACAGGTATACCCGATTTAAAAAAAATTATTATTATCAATTATTCGAAAAGATGGTGTTCTAGGTACCAAATTGTTGATTCGGGAACAGAGAGGGCGAGTTCAACGCATAGTTCGCCGAGTTTACTGTATAAAGCCGTCTAATCGAATTTGGGAAGCACGTGTGTGTAGTTCCGGATCTTAATAATGTCAGGAGGCAGTGAGAGATACAAAACCGTCGAAGGAATTCTCAAAATGTTCACTTTGGACTGGAAATTCTCGACATAGGATTCCGTGACATTGCCAGGTATTTCCGGCACGCGCTGAACGTTCTCTCGCCAATTCTCGGGTACATTGCGAGGAAACCGACTCACATTTGTGCTTTGGATTTGCTCGGCTTTGCTCAGCCGCAGTTTCGAAGCTGGCGAGCGAGCTAGCCGGTAACCGGGACGGCGGAAATTAATTATCTTTGCACAGACGAAGGAGAGTAGGTTGTGGAAGGCCAGAGATGCGGTGAACTGCACCGGCCCCGCTTGTACTCTGGGATTGTTAGCAGTCGCTGGACTACAACGTCATAAGTCTATTCATTATACTGCCTTCGTATAATCGTACTCAGTATACATATATGTATATTGTATTATATAAACATACACAGTTAGGTATTTCTCGACATGGATAAAGTCCTTTGAGATCCGGAAAGAGCATCTGGAAACGGCAGCGGCTATATTAATAACTGAGATATCTGTGATACCTCTTGGTCCATTAATTTTTTTTATTTCATCGGTAGTTGGTTCTTCGAATTGAAAAACAAGTATGTAGTTACAGAAATTAATGTTCGCTGTACTTCTCGATAGACAACTAGGCCGCATTGACGCACCTCGCGCGCTTCATGAACTAAAATGCAACCATTGGAAAATGTAGCTTATCGAATCGAATTTCTATATTATATTATATTATATTATATTATATTATATTATATTATATTATATTATATTATATTATATTATATTATATTATATTATATTATATTATATTATATTATATTATATTATATTATATTATATTATATTATATTATATTATATTATATTTGTGACGTATTTTTCTTTACCTCCATAACGCGAACTCAAAACTAAAAAAAAACGGAACAAGACTAAATCTAAGCTCAAACCAAAAGGGAGCACAAAACGCGAAACCGAAACTTACGTCACCTTCGGCCGTCCGCCCGCACGGATGCATCGACGTCCCGGTGGGCGCCAGTTAATTTTTGTTTCGCCGGTATTAACAACCGGACTAAACTGGAGGTCGGTGGAACGGCCGACCTCCGCAGGGTCGATTTTTGTGTCACCGGAATCGCCAAGCCGGACTAATCTGGATGGAAAGGTCGACCTCCGCAGGGCTGATTTTGTTTCGCCGGAATAGCCAAACCGGACTAACCTGGAGGTCGGTGGAATAGGCCGACCTCCGCAACGGGAACACACGACATCGGAACAAACCACACGATAACACAAACGAGAACTTGACGGTAACGAGAACTAACGCCGATGCATTCGCGAAAGCGAACGGTTGCGGAAATGCACGGTTGCTCGGGATGCGGGTTTTGGTAGAAGGGTCGCGAACCTTTGCCAATAAAATAACGCGGAATCGAAAATATCGGAATCTCAAATTTTAATAACGGGAACAATTAATTTGTAGGCTGTAAAGCCACGGGATCGCACACTAGTGCATCGGGAGCGCTCAGCTGACCGAAGGGTCGGAGCGAGCGTAACGAGAACGGATCCATACTCGATCGAGAAATTACTTGAACAGTAAAACTCACCGAAACAGCATGAATTAATCCAATAAAATGAGGGAACTGCATCTCACGATGCCACGAGAATTTAAACACAATCGCTGCACCTCAAGAGCGTTCTCCAAAACGCATGTCGATCACAGAAAAATCGGCAAATTATTCGGAAACGAATCCGCACGAAATCACAGCACACGAGTCTACTAGCGAACGCGTAAAGCGACAGGTAGCGAGCGCGACACACGAACCGGAGCGAGAGCGATAACCGGAGTCTACGGTAACGCGAGCGAGAACGACTGACTCAAGCGCGACACAATAGCCGAAACCGTAAACATCGGGAGCACGAGAGAGGTCCGAGCAGCCTCGAGGACGACTCCTGGTAGACTGATAAGCCTACGAAAATATTCTAACGAAACGGTATGATTATTGCGAGATCCTTAGTCGATAGCTACTGCCCTCTCAAACTATTCCAGAGCGTCATTTAATCGGGAACCGAAACTGTAACGTGGTAACTTTGAGAATCTTCGCGATCGCTACTCCAAATTCAGGACGTGAAAACAAGGCTCTCTCTCTAAACTAAAACACAGCACAAGGGGTTCCAACCTTGCCCGGACTGAACAAAAACCTCCGCCTGTTCTCAAACGCCCTGCATTATCACCTAAGCAGAGTGTCGGGTTTGCACCGGACTTTGGCGTATTCGTGACGAAATCTCGTCGGGCTCTCCTCTATTCGTGTTTCTCATTTCTTCGAGATTCTCTCCACCGAATAGATTCGAGAATCCCGACCTGAACTAAATCTTTTAGCTTATCACACACCAGCAAAATCTAACCGGATCGCAAAACGTTACGAACCTTACTTAAACGAGAGCTGGACGGTACGTGGGCAGCTGCAGAGCAGTAAAGCGGGAACTATAACGGGCTAACCGAACTAAATCGATAGCCGTATCCGAAAAATTGGAATTTATTTGTATTTTTGTGACGGTGATCGAAAAATCACGTCACATATTATATTATATTATATTATATTATATTATATTATATTATATTATATTATATTATATTATATTATATTATATTATATTATATTATATTATATTATATTATATTATATTATATTATATTATATTATATTATATTATATTATATTATATTATATTATATTATATTATATTATATTATATTATATTATATTATATAACCGGCTCGCTAGGAAAGCAACGTTACTAACTTCCACGCCGACGATCTATCGAGATTTTCCTTATCACAGATTCTTTTTACACGGTACATCTTGGCGCGACGATGGCTCTGGAAATTCCTGCTCGATTCTAAGCAAATAGATTTGGCTACAGGTCTCTCGCAGCCAGGCGAGCGGCCAGGCGGAAACCCTCCAGCTCGTGTTGTACACCGTTCGCCGCCTGCATGCATCGTACGTAGCGAATATACCGTTAAACCGCGCTGTATAGATTCACTATACATCAGTGACACGTTGAGTCGAGCCAGTTGCCCCCTGGCCTATAGTTTACCGTACGGCGAGAGGAGAGTAGTGTAGCCCGGTGGCAATGTGATCCTGTCGAGGACAGGACGTTGCCGCCCTCGCGATTACAGATGAGGACGAGGACGAGGACGAGAGAACGTCGTCGAGGATGGGGGGGGCCATCCCCGGGCGTCTCTGCCTCTGACAGCTCGAACCTCCCTTCCTGCCTTCCTCACGACCCGGTCCAAGCACCCACTGGCAACAGCAGCATCCCTCTCTCCGTACTTCCAGGCTCTATCATCATCCCTTTATATCCTCGTGATTCTTATCCGCCTCTTCGCTCATCGGGCATCGTCGATAAGACAACCCGTAACAGCCTTATAAATATATATATGTACACATGTATATGTGTGGGTATATTTGAATAAATGAGAACATCCGTGAAAATTAATGGAGCCGAGGAGAGCTCGAAATTCTTTTTTTCTTTTTTTTTCTGGAATAAATATTCGAAGGCTCAGGTGGACGTGTGGACTCGGATCCTGCCTGGGACGCCAAGTTTTTGACGGGGGGTCTGTGGCGAAACATTCGTTATAGTTCTCTCCTGTACCGTTCGGGTTATGGACTCTCGTGGCAAGGGGTATTCGGGGGAAGATAGAACTCGCATAGCCGTGAGAGGTAACGAAACTCGGATAGAGAGAGGCCCCACCACATTAACATTCCAACGAACACATATATTATTTATAGCTTCATCCGAGTTCTCGAAACGAAAGTCCGGACATTCCTCTAATTTGGGGATCATTCAAAAATTTTTTTTTTCATTCTCGTGTCCTGAGAGCAGTCCCAGAGGCTAGTTTACACACTGGGTCAGGGGGGTTTGACTCCGAGAGATGCTGTCGACTGTTTTAGATTTGGGTCTCGGCTGCACACAGAGATAATGCCTATAAACGAAGCTTGGGCCGGACTGACAATCCTCTGAAACAAAACCAATCCTTGAACTCTGTAGTTCTATATTTTTTAAATTTTTGTTTGTGAAAATCATTGACGGGAACGATAAATAAATTCTGAAAATTATACATTTTTTTTCCCCGACTGCGCTAAAATAATCACATTTCTTGCGTGCAATACGGGCGGAAAATAGCCTATTATTGACCGATGATCATTATTAACCTGTGCGCATGCGCAGTAAAATTTCAGTACTCCCTAGGGAGTAATAGGGCTCATTACTCCCTCTGCAAGTTCTATTACTCCCCGGGGGAGTAATGGTCAGTGGCGACGATGACAATTTTGCGACGCAAGAAATGTGGTTATTTTAACGAAGTCGGGGAAAATATCGTATGTCACAAAGGAGGAAGGGCATTTTCACCTCGTGTGAATTTCTCAAACTTCACACTCGGTGAAAAGACGCACTTTCCTCCCTTGTGGCATAATGTACTATTACATTGCTTCTTCTTAATTTCGCTTCGATTTGGAAACCATCTGCAGTAATTTATTTGTCCTTGGAGTGGCTCGTCGCAGAACGGGTTTCCTCTCTACCTCCCCGTTACCGACGTTTACAGACTTTTTTATTCGCCTCGATTCAAGTGACACCCCATCGCGACTAGTATTGGCATTACCGACAGAGTCCCCACTTTACCCCACTCCTTCCCCAGTCTTCGACTTCCAATTTTTTATTAGAAATGTTTACATTGCTTCTTTTCAATTTCGCTTCAATTCGGAAACCATCTTTCGTCATTTGCTTCCCTTCTTGTGGCTCGTAGCGGAACGGATTCCCTGCCAAACTCCCTGTTAACGACATTTTTTTAAATCGACTCGATTCAATCACCCTATCGCGGCTCGTCTTTGCATTACCTACAGAATCCCCATTTTAACCCACTCCTTTCCCACTGCTTCAATTCCATATTTTGTGTTTTTTTTTTTCAAAACTTCCTCATGCACTATATTTTGTCCTTTGGCTGCCCACTTCGGCCCTCATTTTGTCCCCGAACCTGCAGCGCATGTCAGCATCGATCGGTCCCGCGGCGACAGTCCGTCGAGTTTCGTTGGATCAAAGTGGCCATAAACCACCCGGTACTCGGTACTCGGCACATACCCGCTGCTTACCTGCGGCCCGCGTACGTGCGCGTGTGCAACGGGAAGGCACGTTACCGTTCGTATGGGTCGCGAGGGAGCGAGAGAGGCGGCTGCAAGATCAAGGCTGGACGGGCTGGACCAGAGATGAACGCACCGAGCGCACATACGTATACGCACGGTGGTAATTGGCGGTCAAGATGGATGGCGGTACTTATTTGCACTCCGTCTTTGGAATTAAAAGTCCCAAGTACGGGGCCTCATTAATCTCGCGCGGGTTCGGACCCGCGGAGGGGGAGAATTCTCCCCCCCCCCCCCGTTCTTCCTCGTCTCCTCGGTCGCGAGGGACGAAGAAGTCGAAGTACCGAAAGAACTCTCGGGAAGAGTCATGAAGCGGAGGAGCAACGGAAGAAGAACGAGGATGAAGAAGATGAAGAAGAAGAAGAAGAAGACGGAAGGGCAATGGAAGCGAAGTACGTGTGCTACCGACCAACGCGTTCTCCCCGGGACGTAATCGCCAAACGCGCGCACTCGTAAGAGCCAGCGCGCTCGAGAGGGCAAACCGAAGCTCCGCGAACAATTTCCATCAACAAGATTTACGCGGTCCGGACGCAATCAGCCTTGCTCCTTATTCTCTCCCGTCCATTCCCGAGCTTCGATGGGTCTCTTTCTTACCTCGCTGACTCGCGAGCCTCGCGAGAGAGAGACACGACCCTCGCTGAGTATATATTCTTCCCAACGGGGCGGGTATTCCGTATATGCATGTAGGAAACCCAAGGCATGAAATCTTCTCCACTCCTCATTATCCTGCGCGAGCTCCTCTCGCGGGGAGGCTTGTCCGTCTCCTTTGGCTCGTCCTCCTTCTGGTTTTCGTCCATAGATCGGTCGTGTTCTTCTCTGGCTTTACGCTTTTTTTCTTTCTTTTGGTTCCCCTTCTCGGGCTATTATCCGAGAATGGGAGGAGGAACATAGTAGGAGCTCCTGATACGGAGGTCATGAATTTTGAAGATGCATTTTTTTTTTACGTTTTTGTAGAAATTGGCGAAGGAAAAGAAAACCATGTGATTATGGAAATTCGATGATGATTTTTTCTTTTCACTTCCACTTCGCGAGTCCTCATCCTCAACGGGATAGGGAAGATGGACGGTGCTCCCGATTCAGAGGTCGCGAATGTTGAAATGAAATTTGTAACCATTTTTGAAGAATATCAAAATCGTGTTTCGATGGAAATTCGATAATGATTTTTTTACTCCTCTTCTCGGGCTCTTATCCTCGACTGGAATAGGAAGATGGAAGGAGTTCCTCATAGAGGTATCGCGAATTTTGACGAATTTTTAAAATTTCTTTTTAATAAAGTTTTGAGGAAAAGAAAATCATGTTTCGATGGGAATTTGAAAATTACTTTCTTGTTTTATTTGTGAGATAAAAAAGAAATTGGCATAAAGTCGAGACGAGGATGGACCCGAGGATCGGGAGGAGATGTGCTGCCGCTGCTACTCTACCAGCTACCATTTCTCGGGCGGTGATTGGCTCCGCGGGGGGTGGGAGCAAACCAGCACGCTCTGCCCACTATACTGCGCCTCTCTCTTCTCTCTTTCTGTGTATCGAGCTCCAGCGCCTCTCATCCCCCTTTTACCACCGGAGGCACATTAAAATTCCCAACTTCCCTTCTTCATCCCGATGCACTTCTTTCTCGTTGATAGATTGCGATGGTACGCTGCTTTTTTCGGGTGCGATTCTCCACTCCGTTCACTCCGGTGTTGCTATTTGCCGTTCTTATCATCAGTATTATTATTATTTTAAGCAATTTATCAATCAAGTTTCCAAAAAACGTTCCTTTATGGTGCGTGAAGAAAAAATCGAACCACATATACATATAGATATCGAAGAAAAATACATGAGTCGTACCTAAGATATAACAGTAGTAGTGAATTTATTGACAATCACATGGAACGTAAATCGTATAATGCATATTGCCAATTGGCAATCAACCAAAGTCCTTCAGCCATGTAAAATATAGTCTCCACGAGAAATTGTATATATATTTCACATGTGTTTTTGTAATATATGTTTTCAATTACACGTAATCGATCATGTCAAATTATGTATCAAACGGGTGGGTCAAAAATCGTCCTAGTGAGCAGACTTCCTATAAATGCATATAGTACACATAATACATCTCTCGAAAGTCAATGATAATTTTTTTTTTCACACATTACGTTTCAAGTATATATTTGTATTTTGCAGGACCATTCGATCGCCTCGAGGGTTATTAAAGAAGGCTCCAGATCTCCGGTTCAGGATGTTGATAGAGACCCCGATCCCTCGTCCAGCCTTGTGTTATCGTAATAGTGGGTAGCACACGATATTTTTATCGTACCGTAGGTAAGACCCTAATGGGTTACAGGTGTGATGATATGGCAGGGACGTGTAATCGCCCGACACCTCAAGAAGCCCTACCTTTCAAAAAATACATCAGTCATACATAAAATATACCTTCCCTAAAAAATTTTATACACATTTCGGATGTATTTTTGTAATATATTTTTTCAATTACACGTCATCCATCGTATCAATGGATATGTTAAACGAGTGCGCTTAAAATGGTTCTGATAAAAGTATACCATTATACCATTATACCATTATACCATTATACCATTATACCATTATACCATTATACCATTATACCATTATACCATTATACCATTATATAATGCTAATATGCCAATGCTAATATAAAATGACATCGTAACGGTCAAACTTCCCGTAGATGAATACAGTACGCATAATACTTCTGTCGCGAGTAAATGACAGTATTTTTCACGCATTACATTTCAAGTATATATATATTTCTATATTTCGCAGCTCCATTCGATCGCCTCGAGGGTTGTTAAAGGAGGCTCCCGATCTCCGGTTCAGGATGTTGAAGGAGACCCCGATCCCTCGTCCAACCTCGTGTTATCGTAATGGTAAGTAGCACACAATATTTTTATCGTACCGTAGGTAAGACCCTAAGGGGTTACAGGTGTGACGGTATGGCAGGGAGGCATAATCGCCCGACTACTCAAGAAGGCAGAGAGCCCAAGGTGCGCTCCTGATGCGAGGGCATATTGGCTCGACGGGGTGGCGGGAGCAGGAGCAACCCAACGCGAACTAAACGTAATCCTTGACGACGAGGAGTCCTCACGGAGGTGCAGGTCCGTTTGCTGCTCCTGCTCACGAAGTTATATATATATACATATATATATATTTTTTTTTTTTACTTCTCTCTATCTCTTCTTCATTGCCCCAACTCCTCTCGTTCGTAGTCTCCATCTCCGTTCGACTCACCGGGCGCGCACGCGATCCTCGCGCGTGATTTAATGCCTCCCGAGCTGCGCTCCTTATTTATGCACCGAACATGCATACACGGTTATAGGCATCGCGGGGCCGCCCTGGCAACGTTACAGGTCGTCGTCGTTCCGCGAGAGGACCCGAGAACTTCGGACCTCTATACCCATATCCTACAGCCTCTCCCGACCGGACAAGCTCGACAGAGCTCTCTCCTCTCCCTCGGGAGGGAAGGAAAGACAGGGAGAGACGCATTCAGCGAGAAAGAGCAGCAGACCTTACTCTTACCGGACTCGCATATTATGGGCCTCGCTCCGGCAGCTCGTAGTCCCGCAATATCTTCCAAAAGAAATAAATAATAACATTTTTTAAAAATAAAAAATCAAAAACGAAGATGAAGGATGAAAGTAAACAAAAAAAAGTAAAAAATAACGGGGGTAAGAATATAATACGAATAAAACAATGACGACGAGAGAACAACTGCAAAGAGTACGGGTATATAAACGACAAATAATAAAAGGAAAGGGAATAAATGGGGAGGAGGAAGAGACACGAGAGGCATCTCGCGCACGACCCGTGGAAGCATCCCGGAGCCTCCGCGGGATACCCCTTGGCATCTGAATGAGCTTGTTCGAAATTAGTAACTTCTCTTTGCAAGCATCCCGTATTGTACGCGAATCGTGATTTTCTTTTAAATTTATACCAAACAGTGCTTGAAATCTCGTACAACTTTTTTTTTAATACACGGATCACAACACCAAACATTATAGAAGAAATGTTTCTTTTTTCGTAATTTTTTTCAAAAAAGTACATCAAACAGTGCTTCAAGGCTCGTAGAAATTTTTAAAAATTCATTACTCACAGTACAAAAAATTATAGAAAATACGTTTCTTATTACGTAACTTTCTTCGAAAATTTATAACGAACAATGCTTTAAAAGTCGTAGAACTGTTTGTTTTTTATTCAATAATATAAAAAAATGTTACTTCTTTACGTAATATTCTTCGAAAATTTACGCCTCACATTGCTTGAAGCTTCGCACGAGGTTTTTTCTTCTTTTCGTTTTTATCTATAATTGTCAACAAGGTGTTAACGATTAGTCGGCAGAGTGGTGAGCGAGTCATCCGTCATTATGGCATGCGGATGCGGGCTTTACCGCATTCAGCCAAGGCTTGTGTGACTCGGGGAATGCACGGAGCGAAGCGATGATCGGGACGATCGCCGTTGCCGGTGCGCCTCGCGGCATTTCGTGAATTCGTAATCGGAAACGTGGCGACTATCGCGGGCGCGTGCGCACGGGGCGCCCGGCAGATCGCGAGACGGTATTCCTGGAATGCCGTGCCGGTTCGAAAAGCCCCACGGTTTAACGCGAGCGAGCGAGCGGGCAGAAAAGGCGAAAGGATGAGCGAGAGGAACTGCGGGGGAGCAGCTGATGGGACGGCAATTAGTTCCTCGCGTTCTCATTGGCGATCCGCGGAGCGAAATTTACACTCGTTTTTGCGTGTCCTCCCGACGTTCGTCGACGAGTTTTTAAAGATCGCTTTTTTTACACTAAAACTCTTCCTTTTTCACATTTTTTTAAATCATCGTTCTCTTTCCCTCGTACCGGTGCAAAGTCGTTGCGTAAGATGCGGTTGACCAATTTGTGTCAATTAGCCGATAGAAAAAAAAAATATACACATATTTTTATGCACCCAACTGTTTATCACACCGACCCGTACATAATATTCGTAACTTTAGCCTCTTCGCTTCGAATTTAAAATAAAGAAAGTTTTTCACAGTTAACAAACATGTTTTGTCCGCGAATGCCCACCATTTCTTATTCCCGACAAACGGTAATCTCGACGGAAAAGAAAGATGTAAAATTAGCGAGATCCAAAAAAAAAAAAAAAAAAACATTCTGGTCCTCCGCGAGCGAGGACCGATTCTCGTGTACACAAATAATTTCATAGCTTATCCGTTTGCGAGAGTGATTTCAAGAAAATCACTGTCGATCCGTAAAATTCAATTACCAGCAAGCAAAAAAAAAAAAAAAGAAAAAAAAACCGGCGATAAATATAATTAACACTCAGGATACGTACTGCCGGCGCCTTATACGCGAGCGATGTAGTCGTCGGGTTAATGAACATCTCCAATGAATTACGCAGCATTTAGCGTCGAGTTCCTCCGCGCAGTGTCCACCTTTGTCGCCGATGGCATAATTTTCGTTGTACACCGGGACCACCGTAATTAAAGCCGGGTTATAACCTTCCCCCCGGTCTCTCCGGTATCTCCCAGTTTGCGTGCTGCTTATGCCGGAGTCTGTGGAGTGTTGCGGTACTGCAGTTTCCGAGAGTGTGTATACATGTCAGTCTCGCCGTAGGATTTACAGTGTAAATACTTGGAGCGTGCAGCGAGCCTGCAAACGCAAGCGCGCACATGCATTTGGGTACTCGATTTACCGAGTGATAGTGCGCCGAGAGGGAGTTTGGTCTCGCAATTAACGCTTGCGTACCCGATGTTAATTTCGACCCATATAGTCTGTAAAAATCGTCGGTGGCGAGCATGTGCGTGTGCACTTGCTCTCGCGTTACCACGTGTGCATTATCGTTGTTTTGCCTCGCGGTGAACCGACGGATTGCCTAGAGACTCTCCTCTCCGTTGTGCGTGTTCAGCGTGAGGGTTACATCCACCTGCCAGTGCCCGCACCAAGTTCGCGCACAAAACTCTCCGTTGCACCAGGATTCATCGCGTTATCGCTCGTCGAGTCAGCGAAATTTGCGGTTACGCATTTTCACCGCGTACGAACGCGGAAACGGGGAAATTCGTTCGTCGTAACAGACAGCGGTGCGGAGGTTGTCGGGGCATCGTTTCGTTCGCGCAATCTCGAATCGGGACGATACATAAGCAATGAGGAGGAGTCCCAGAAGTGAGGATGACCGGTTGAATTTTCATCGTACAGGTAAACGAGGTCACCGGAAGCAGTGTTGCAATACCGCGGCCGGTCGGACACGTGACCAGAAAGACAATCACCTTTGATATCTGAAGAGATGTTCGACACACTGTAGTTGTCCGGCTATACTAACAGTGAGTTGAAATTTTCAAGGTATCTTTTGTGAAATATTCATGAATGACGAAACGTTTATTGGCGCAGCGAAGATTTTGACGTTGATAGCCAGTTGTAAAATTACCGAGTTTATGGAACGAGGTGCGGAGCGAACGTATGGATCAGCGAGGAAAGAAAGACATTTAATTTTACTGTGCCAACGGTTGGGTCTCGAGATGCGGTTTGATGCTTTTTATGCCAATGACGGAGAACGGACTCTTTCAATATCGAACTATGAAATACTCCAGATATTAATAACTTTATAAGTAGTTAAATTCGTGCCGAACGCAAATAAAATTCACATTAATCAAGCTTAACAATGTTTATCGTGGACATCAAAATATTGCTATTGCTATTGCTATTGCTATTGCTATTGCTATTGCTATTGCTATTGCTATTGCTATTGCTATTGCTATTGCTATTGCTATTGCTATTGCTATTGCTATTGCTATTGCTATTGCTATTGCTATTGCTATTGCTATTGCTATTGCTATTGCTATTGCTATTGCTATTGCTATTGCTATTGCTATTGCTATTGCTATTGCTATTGCTATTGCTATTGCTATTGCTATTGCTATTGCTATTGCTATTGCTATTGCTATTGCTATTGCTATTGCTATTGCTATTGCTATTGCTATTGCTATTGCTATTGCTATTGCTATTGCTATTGCTATTGCTATTGCTATTGCTATTGCTATTGCTATTGCTATTGCTATTGCTATTGCTATTGCTATTGCTATTGCTATTGCTATTGCTATTGCTATTGCTATTGCTATTGCTATTGCTATTGCTATTGCTATTGCTATTGCTATTGCTATTGCTATTGCTATTGCTATTGCTATTGCTATTGCTATTGCTATTGCTATTGCTATTGCTATTGCTATTGCTATTGCTATTGCTATTGCTATTGCTATTGCTATTGCTATTGCTATTGCTATTGCTATTGCTATTGCTATTGCTATTGCTATTGCTATTGCTATTGCTATTGCTATTGCTATTGCTATTGCTATTGCTATTGCTATTGCTATTGCTATTGCTATTGCTATTGCTATTGCTATTGCTATTGCTATTGCTATTGCTATTGCTATTGCTATTGCTATTGCTATTGCTATTGCTATTGCTATTGCTATTGCTATTGCTATTGCTATTGCTATTGCTATTGCTATTGCTATTGCTATTGCTATTGCTATTGCTATTGCTATTGCTATTGCTATTGCTATTGCTATTGCTATTGCTATTGCTATTGCTATTGCTATTGCTATTGCTATTGCTATTGCTATTGCTATTGCTATTGCTATTGCTATTGCTATTGCTATTGCTATTGCTATTGCTATTGCTATTGCTATTGCTATTGCTATTGCTATTGCTATTGCTATTGCTATTGCTATTGCTATTGCTATTGCTATTGCTATTGCTATTGCTATTGCTATTGCTATTGCTATTGCTATTGCTATTGCTATTGCTATTGCTATTGCTATTGCTATTGCTATTGCTATTGCTATTGCTATTGCTATTGCTATTGCTATTGCTATTGCTATTGCTATTGCTATTGCTATTGCTATTGCTATTGCTATTGCTATTGCTATTGCTATTGCTATTGCTATTGCTATTGCTATTGCTATTGCTATTGCTATTGCTATTGCTATTGCTATTGCTATTGCTATTGCTATTGCTATTGCTATTGCTATTGCTATTGCTATTGCTATTGCTATTGCTATTGCTATTGCTATTGCTATTGCTATTGCTATTGCTATTGCTATTGCTATTGCTATTGCTATTGCTATTGCTATTGCTATTGCTATTGCTATTGCTATTGCTATTGCTATTGCTATTGCTATTGCTATTGCTATTGCTATTGCTATTGCTATTGCTATTGCTATTGCTATTGCTATTGCTATTGCTATTGCTATTGCTATTGCTATTGCTATTGCTATTGCTATTGCTATTGCTATTGCTATTGCTATTGCTATTGCTATTGCTATTGCTATTGCTATTGCTATTGCTATTGCTATTGCTATTGCTATTGCTATTGCTATTGCTATTGCTATTGCTATTGCTATTGCTATTGCTATTGCTATTGCTATTGCTATTGCTATTGCTATTGCTATTGCTATTGCTATTGCTATTGCTATTGCTATTGCTATTGCTATTGCTATTGCTATTGCTATTGCTATTGCTATTGCTATTGCTATTGCTATTGCTATTGCTATTGCTATTGCTATTGCTATTGCTATTGCTATTGCTATTGCTATTGCTATTGCTATTGCTATTGCTATTGCTATTGCTATTGCTATTGCTATTGCTATTGCTATTGCTATTGCTATTGCTATTGCTATTGCTATTGCTATTGCTATTGCTATTGCTATTGCTATTGCTATTGCTATTGCTATTGCTATTGCTATTGCTATTGCTATTGCTATTGCTATTGCTATTGCTATTGCTATTGCTATTGCTATTGCTATTGCTATTGCTATTCGAACTTTCTGATCGTCAATATATAATTCCTCGACTCGAAGAAAGTGGCAACTGCGGTGGTTGTCCTACTTTCGCAGCGATGGAAAAAAATCCTCGTTTTAGGGCGCACCTTGCCCGTAAACATCGCAAACTGTTACGAGAGTACCACAGTCGCAACTTGTCGGTGCAATATCCGTCAAGGTGTCCCGAGTCTCGTGCTCTCAACTCTGTACTGCATGTGTGGGTGGACTTACCGAGTATCAGCTGTTGGCCGTTGCACCTGCCGGCAGAGCGCACCAAGACCATGCACTACAGAGTACCTCGTCCTCGTTCTTTCCCTTGCGAGCGAACTACCTCCGTATATCCCCTAATGCGCTTGTATCTGCATGACTTTGTGCATCGCGCAACGAGCAATGCAAACGCAACGCTCTCTCGCCTCGGCTGGTACGCCCTCGCACATTTACATACGCATATATAATAAAGCGCACACACGCTCGATCTTACGAGTGCCTCTCGCGGCAGAACGCGTCCCGGTATCCCCGACAATGTAATTGTTACCTCATAGGTATTATTCCGCTTCCGCGGGTGCGTGCTCCTTCCTTCGCTCGCTCGACGCATCTCCCTCTCCCGGGGCTCTCTTGACGTCTCACTTCGGCTCACCTTCTGTGCGTGCGTCTTTCGCCATTACAATACATCATAAAATACATATAGCTGCGGCTGAATAAATTTATTCAGAATTACCAGGGCATTTTCAGTTCCTTTTCTTTTTTATGCGGAGAATCAAAGGTCTAATCAGCGAGTCTTTTGCTCCTCGCGCGAATGATATATTGAGCAAGAAAATTATTTTATCGATCGAACACTTTTATTCGAAAAAACGCGGCTGGTAATGGTTTTACGGGGTATTAAACGGGTAAACGTAATGCAGAGACATTATATGCGTTTTCTTGATAAACCGTAATTTATTTGATTTTTTCTCGTTGTTTCTTCCAACTTTGTTTCTTTTTTCGTCTCCAGAGTCAGCTTGTGTACACAAGCTTTTTTTCGATATTTTTCAATTTAATATGATTCTTGCTCTCCTCTCCGTAGCTTTCGTATAGGTCGTGAAAACCCACGCGATTAAAATAATATGACGAGCATTCGTTTCCCTGGTCATAAAATCATTAGCATAAGAATTTCTATACCTGGAGTATCTCTCGGGAGTGAGGAGAGATTCGGAGGGTGAGAGCGAGAAGTGAGAGGACGAAGAAGAAAAAGAAAAGGCGACGGGTTACTGAGAGACCCTCGGGGGAGAAGCATGGGACCGGGCCAAGAGGATCTCCTCTTCACTTCGTTTACTTCGTGTTTTACTGCCGTCCCATTTCTGATTTATAAACATATAATGTGACGGGGGAGTGGCCTCGCTACCACATAATGATAGGCCAACGCTAATTACGTTTACGTATCTCACAACGGAGTCAAACGGGGAGCCCACCCTCGCATCACTTATATTCCGCACGCCCAAAATTCGAAGTCTCCACTGCCCTCCGAACTGAGAGTTGCCTACGGAATACCAGTTTGTGCTACAATCTTGAAAATAAACGGTAAAAAAATAAAAAAAAATTTTGTTCGTTACATTTTTATTACTGATATTAAAGTACTTATTTAAGGCACACTAGTCAAATGAGTGCTACATTATAAAAATGGTTTATCCAAAATTGTATTCATTTATTGACCGTAAAGGAGATTTATTTGTATTATTGCATGTGTCTTCAACCAAGAGAAATATTATTTACTGTGATCATGTAAGAACAACAACTGGTAAATGGAAATTTGCATGATAGGACGTTTTTGTTGGCTTTTTTCGAAGTAAAATCCGTACTTTTTAATCGAATTTAGTGCACCACAGGTTATTTTGTTTCTTAATTTTTGCTCTGCGAATTTACCAAGTGCATTTTTTTGTAGGATTGACCGTGTGACAAATACGGCTCGTTGTTTAAACGGTGAATTTTTGCCCATAAATAAACTTCTGTAGTTTTTAAACCGCCAAGACTATAACAAATCTGCTTGGTGAATTCGTACAGCAACATTTGAGTAACAAAATGAGCGGTGGCATATTCAAATTGGTTGAAAAATAAGGATTCTTCATTGAAAAAACTAAAATGTATCGCCATGAAACTTTGCATTGGTCAGCTTATGTATATGAAAAAACATCGTTATCAATAGTTTCCTTGATTAAGGACCCATTCAGTAACACAAATCGACTTCCGTTACTGTTAATAAATGCACAACATTTTGAATAAGCAATTGTGAAAATTTAGTACTTCTTTGACTACTGTTTTTTGCAGTAGTTACCTTAATTATGTTAATAATAAAAAGTTGAAAATTGAAATTTTCATATGGCTTCCTCATATAAGTTGCAAATTGAAATTTTCATGTGGCTTTCTCATAAAAGCTGCAAATTGAAATTTTCATATGGCGTTCTCATAATGTTCCTTTATTTGCGAAGCTTCTTCTATGAGGAAGCATTTTCTGTACTGCTGGCTTCCTCATAGAGCAAGCTTCGCAAATAAAGGAACATTATGAGAACGCCATATGAAAATTTCAATTTGCAGCTTTTATGAGAAAGCCACATGAAAATTTCAATTTGCAACTTATATAAGGAAGCCATATGAAAATTTCTATTTTCAACTTTTATGAGGAAGCCATATGAAAATTTCAATTTTAAACTTTCATGAGGAAGCCATATGAAAATTTCAATTTTCAACTTTTATGAGGAAGCGATATGAAAAATTGAATTTTCAACTTGTTTTAACGTCAGCATCGTGTTTGCCTTTTATGCAAAACGTCTGGCCGATTCAGGTTCAGCGCGAAAAAATACACCGATGTATTCGCTTTGTTACATCCGTGCACCTATTTTTTAATTAACGAAAATACAGGATTTTGGAAAAAGATTTTTTTTTTTATTATTAAGTCAATTATCGAATATTCACCGTTTTGTGGCCACGTCCAATGAATTTTTCCCCCCACCGATGACAAGTCTCCAAATTATTTTACTCCTGAGGCGACACTTGATACATAAACTCGTGTCGGACAAAAAA
Organism: Ichneumon xanthorius; assembly: GCA_917499995.1. Classification (NCBI taxonomy): domain Eukaryota; kingdom Metazoa; phylum Arthropoda; class Insecta; order Hymenoptera; family Ichneumonidae; genus Ichneumon; species Ichneumon xanthorius. The sequence goes on along the minus strand of OU824203.1, from coordinate 23,018,980 downwards.
TACAACTTTTGAAAAAATTCAAAAATTTCAAAATCCCAGAAAATTTCAACGGTTCCATCCATTTTCGGCAAATTTAATACAAAACATTGTACAGTGTTAGTCCATTCCCGTGCCCAATTTGAGCTCGATACCTTCATGTTTACTCGAATTAGACTGTTTTTAGAAATTTTTCAAAAAAATCAAAATTCCATAAAATCTGACTGCTTCGATAGATTTCGGCCAAATTCAATACCAAAGATCTTTGGTCATAGTATTATATTTATCTGCAATTTCAGGACGATCGTTCAAAATTTACGCAAGTTAGACCTACCACGACCTTTTTTGAAAAATTTCAAAATCGCATAAAATCTCAAAACAGGCCTCAATCATCATGAAAATTGTACCGGGGGAAGAGACGTGATCACTCTACTAGTGTACCAAATTTGAACTGGCTATCTCGAACCGTTTCCGAGTTATAGTCGTTTGAAACGACGCAAGTCTGTCACGCACGCACGCACGCACGCACGCACGCACGCACGCACGCACGCACGCACGCACGCACGCACGCACGCACGCACGCACGCACGCACGCACGCACGCACGCACGCACGCACGCACGCACGCACGCACGCACGCACGCACGCACGCACGCACGCACGCACGCACGCACGCACGCACGCACGCACGCACGCACGCACGCACGCACGCACGCACGCACGCACGCACGCACGCACGCACGCACGCACGCACGCACGCACGCACGCACGCACGCACGCACGCACGCACGCACGCACGCACGCACGCACGCACGCACGCACGCACGCACGCACGCACGCACGCACGCACGCACGCACGCACGCACGCACGCACGCACGCACGCACGCACGCACGCACGCACGCACGCACGCACGCACGCACGCACGCACGCACGCACGCACGCACGCACGCACGCACGCACGCACGCACGCACGCACGCACGCGCACACACACGCGCGCGCACACACACACACACACACACACACACACACACACACACACATGTCCGTACGCCAGCTAAAAATCACATTTCTCGATGTTTCAGACTATTTTAAGTACTCAGACACTAAAATCTCGAAAGAAAATGTTTTCACGAAAACAAAGCTTCCTCCATGAGGAAGCAAAAATTGACAAGGAAAGTCCTTCCTCACATAGAAACTTGTCCTTCTGTTTGTCGTGTCATTAATGATTTTTATTTTTATATTTTTGTAAAATTGTTGTTAAATGGACAAATTTTTTTTTTGTACCGTGTAGATATATTTTGATTTATAAATAGAATCGTCGAAAATCGTGGCATGATTTATAGATCGGTTAAAAAAAATAAACATATGCGGGTAAGCCTCTGGAAAACCTCTTTTCCGAGAAGAACTTAATTTCTTAAGATTCCGAGGGGGAAAAAATTGACCGTTTGGGATTCGAGAGCGAGGAACGGAGATGCAGAGTCCCGTGGGGTTGGTGCGAGCGCGGAGATGCAGAGTCCCGTGGGGTTGGTGCGAGCGCGGAGCAGTCCAGATTTGAAATATCGCGTCTCCCCTTCCCTTCCTTCCTCTCATATGTTAATCGTCGCATTAGCATAATACCGTGATTTTTCATGGATCATTTGGAAATGCAAATAAATAATTTGTAATAATAAGAACGGACGCGGGATCGCGCTCGGCTGTTGTGGCAGCGGACTGGATCGGAATGTCAGATTCGATAGTTCATCTCTTTCGCATGATTTTAATATATATATAGATCTTCTCGTATATATACATAAATATATACATAGCTTCTCCATTTGTGTTAAGGGGGATCGATGATTTTAGTAAAAAAACGAAATTAATATTGTTATTTGGTTCTCAGGTAAAAAAAATTATAAATAAAAAATCCCATGCAATCGATTGCTCTTAAAGGTATTCTGATCGTGTAGAAAAAATTACAGCTCGAAAACAAAAAATTACGACGGAGTTCAATTTTTTAAACATCGAGACAATAAAAAAAATGAAACTTCCTAAAATTTGATGTATTCAAACCTGGGAATTTTTGCACGATCCTAGAAACCTCTTTTTATATAACCTTATTTTTATTTACCGATCAAAATAAATAAAACACGTTTTTTGGCCGAATATCGTCGAACAAAAGTGTCTCGTTCCCCATGCTATTCTCAATTAAAAACAAACGACAAGAAACCTATTTGCGAAAGGCCAATTAATTCCGACGCAATTAAACGTGCACTAAACGTAGCAACGCGTACCAGTTAACCATCTCATCATCGTTATCATTAAACTTTATTGCGATCGACCGAGAATTCAACTAAAAAAAAAGAAAAAAATATTTTTTTTTTACGGAGGACCCACCGCCCACTCGATGGCTCTTTATCACTGGCTCTCTTTCCCCGTCCCAAAAACGTCAGGTGAAATCCGACGGGGCGAAAATACTATAAAGTCGCCCGGTTAACGAATCGACTTTACGATTTCTCGCTCAACTCGCCCCGCCAGACTCGGTGGACTCGCGTAGTCGCTGCTCACCGGAATAACCGCGGGAGAAAAAAATAAATAAAAAGAAAGGTAAACCTCGAGCAGACACTGGCTAACCAGCCACGAATTTACGCGGACGTTTATATCGGCTCTACGTCAATTGACCGGCTTCTTCGCTCTTTCCTTCGCACGCTTCCCTCATTCTTTTCCTTCCTCCTCTCATCTCCAGTTGTTTCCTCGAGCTACGCCGTCTCGTTCCTTTCGTGCTCGCCCAATTTCTTTTTCTTTCTTTCTTTTTTTACGGGACATAAAATATCGGTTGCGAGCTTGATATTTCGTGTACCGCAATACGAATGGTCGAGCGGTTACGATTGGGAGGAGGAACGGGCCCGTTTGATGTGTTATGTGTTAATATGCCGTGAGGTAACGCTTCGGGCGATATCGGGACGCGAGTCTTAACGTCCCAGCGTCGGGGATAAAAAAAAGATATATATCGCACCTAGGAAAGGGGAGATGTAGGTATTTATTCACTGTATTGGAAAAAATAAAATAAAATAAATAAAAATAAATGAAAGAAAAAAAGGTGGACGCGCAACGTGATTCTTGGCTCTCGCGATGACACGTTCCCAGAAAACGTACGGGTTTTATGAATTCATTTTGGGTCCTTCGGCTCGCTCGGGACTTCGACAATGGCCCTCTTGAAGCCATTCTCGAAAGAGCCGTTCACGCGGTCTTACAGTTCACGCCGTGGCGGTCAAAGCACGCGGGTGCGAGATTATTGTCCCTGCTTAATACCTCGTCGCTGTGCGTAGAATTCCGTGGAACATTTTTATTTTTATTTTTATCGGAGATCGTGAAACGGATATTCTATTTTAGACCTTGCGCCCGGAAAACGGAGAGACAAATAGTTCGAATAGTTTATAGTCCGTTAACCTCCGCATTAACGATCATGCAGCTGCAAAGAGAACGTTTTTTTCTCTCTATCAACGATCATGCTGGAGGTGCAATAATGCTTTTGAAAGAAGTAAAAATAGGAACAAAAATGTCTTGCTGTCTCGATTATTAGATCGACGTATCATGATCGAAGGAAAATCGAAAAAAAATATACTCTGAGGTGTCAGCATTTAATTTAATAGCTATACTCCGTATAAAAAAGTCTTCACTTTTATGCTCAGTTCTGAAAAAATCACTAATTATAAAATAAAAATTATAATTAAAATAATTAAAAAATTGTTAAATAAAAATCTGATAATCGCTGAGAAATCGAGAAAAACAATACACCGAGATGTGAGCATTTAGTTTAATAGCAGTACTCCGTGTATTAAAAAGTCTGTACTTCTATGATCAGTTCAAAAAAAAATCATCAATTCAAAAATAAAAGTTGTAATTAAAATAATTAAAAAATTTAAAAATAAAAATCAGATAATCGTAGAGGAATCGAGAAAAAAATATACACCGAGGTGTGGAGCATAATTTAACCGCAATACCTCGTGGAAAAAAAAGTTTTCACTTCTACGATCAGTTCTGAAAAAATTACTTCTATGACTACTTCCAAAAACCACATCTCCGATTAGTTCTAAAAATTCTATTATCAGCACGGCTTCACTGAGAAAAAAATTTGGTTGGATTAACCAAAAGTCGTGGTGACATACGTTTAAAGCTGTTATTTATTGGGTACAAATAAAGCATTATTTTGTTAAACGATTATTTGATCCGATTTATTCAAAAATTTGTCGATTGAAATAAACATTTTTGTTTTACCAACCGAATACACCTTAGAACGTAAGTCATCGCGCATTTGTTTGATCCAGCCATTTCTTTTCCTCAGTGTTCCAAAAATCCCGAAATATGCTTCTGGCCAGCCCAAACACTACAAACACAACCAAACCTACCCCCTTTCTTCGGTCCTTCCAATCTTACAAAAAACAAGGCCCTTCAGGGAACTCAAAATCGAATATTTCTGAGTACCTCGATGTTTCAACATTGGATGTACTCTCGAATAAGTAACTCTCAATATATCCCGAGTTTGCAAAGTGCAGCATATTCCCGACGGCGAAACGGACGGAACGGGCGGTCAAACCGTGCGGTGAGCAATCCGCGTCGTGCCTCGCTGCCGTTGTAATAACCCCTGTACATCATATACTCGCGAACCTATATACACTCTCCATACATATATATATATATATACATATATATATATACATTCTCTCTCCCGATGTGGTGTACCAAACAGGCTCAAGTACAACCACGTTACCGCAACATATATATATATATATATATATATATATATATATATATATATGTATATTTAATAAAATATATTTTCCTTACGTCTCTCCGTTCCCATTTCTCGTCTCCTCTCCTTGATTCTTCATCCTCGTCGTTCGCCAGATACGAACGGGCGGTTTATCCTTCGTCCGCTCCGGTCTCCGGGATCTCCGAGGCTCGGAGATACCAGGAGATCGTAGGGGACAAAACACACAGGTGCCGGAGAATACGCGCCCGGGCACTCCCACGTTATTCACTCGCGGAAGGCGCGAGCCGTGGACACGGGGGCGCGCTCCTCGGCGTTATTCTCCGCCGTATACTATCCTCACGATTCCGCCATCGCTTTGCATTCTCTCTTTGTGTATTATACGCGCACACTTATACGTGCTTGCGTGAACATGTGCCGAAGGGTTACACGGCTCTTGCTCTCGGCGATCACGACAAATTGGAACTTTAACCGAACGGAATTTCATCACGATATGAGCCAAGCCTCGTCCCGACGAAACTGTGCTCGATAGGCTGCGTCCTAACAGCAATGACTCGTCCTTTACAGTTGGAGGTTTTTTAAATACAGTAATTAATTTTTTTATTTTATGTTTAATATTTTTTTAATTTTGAGATTTTTCTTTCGTCCCGACGAAATTGTGTTCGATAGGCTGCGTCCTAACGACAATGACTTGTCCTTACAGTTGGAGATTTTTTTAATACAGTAAATGATTTTATTTATTTTTTATATTTTTTTCATTTTGAGATTTTTATTTCGTCACTACGAAACTGTGCTCGATAGGCTGCATCCTAACGGCAATGATTCGTCCTTTACAGTTGGATATTTTTTTCAATACTGCAATTAATTTTTTTTTTTATTTTATGTTTGATATTTTTTTGTTTTGAGATTTTTGCTTTTTATGGACCATTTTTCCATTTTTTTTCGCGGCGTAGTAAAATGAAACGTCGCCCGTCTTGTCCCGCTTTCCCCATAGTAATTAGAGTTGTGGATGGACAAATGAGAGTCAAGAGACACACTTTGTCTTTTCCACTTGACGGAGATGGAAGAATGAAAATTAAATGTTATATTCTTTATAATATAAAAGTAGATCACGCGATTGTTTCCTCTCTTTCATCACTTTGTTTCTTTCGTTTGTTATTATTAATTAAAATTTTTAATAGGCCAAGGAGAGCCGAGAGCGAATTAATAAAAAAAACGCAAGCACCCACGTAGCGGCGAGAACTTCTCGTGTTCGTGAGAAGAACTCATTTTTTTGTTTCTTTAATTCCCGAAGCGAAGACACCCTCTTTGAAGCTCCGAGAGATGGATGGCCAATAATCCGTCAGCCGAGAGCTTCGCCTTCTCCCAGTGTCCTTTCCCATCCCAGAACTACTAGCATACATGGGAACAAAACGGTTTGTGGATTTAACGAACAAGTCTTGTCTACAGGCGTCTACAATTATTTTTTTGTTTCTATTTTTCAATTTTTTTTTTTAGGTAAAAATACGATTTGTTGTAAGAAAAAAGAAAATTTGTCAAATTAAAATTAGAAGAAAAACAAATTTGTGAACCTTGGATGAAGAAATGTCTGTTAAATGTACGAACCTTTTTGACCGTGCCGTTATTGTTTTCCAACGACTCCTAAAATCGAGAAACGCGCGCGCGGTAGCCGGTTAAAATATTTTTTCTCTTGTCGCTGTACCGGTCAATTTCTTTATTTTTATAAAAATACGATTTGTTGCAAAAAAATGAAAATTAGTAAAATTAAAATTAGAAAAAATGAAATAGTGAATCTTGGACGAAAAAATGTTTGTCAAATGTAAAAACTTCTCTAATGTGTCCTTGTCGCTGCCCACTGTCGCCTAAAATCGAGACAAGCGCCCGTGATAACCGATGAAAATATTCTCTCTTGTATCTGTACCGGGCAATTTTTCAAATATTTTTTTAGGCAAAAATACGATTTGTTTCGGAAAACTAAAATTTGTACAATGAAAAGAAAAAATAAATGAGTGAACCTTGGACGCACTGTTTGTCAAATGTACAAAAAAATGTACAAGCCACGTCGCTGTTGTTTTCCACCGGCGCCTAAACCGTGAAACGCGCGCGCGGTAGCCGATCAAAATATTTTCTCCGTTGTCTCTGTACCGGCAATGAGCCTTTCACTTCGCCCACGCGTGCGACGGTAGAACACACCGTGTACCACCGTCGTACAACTCGAAACTGTCGAACTTCGACCTATCGAGGATAGGACAAAAAAAAAGGTTTCATCTAACATACAGGACACGGCTTCGTTTTGCCCTATTCTCGCCACTATAGTAGATGCATACAATTAAATAATTTTTTTTAAATAGCAATACAAATTTCCACACAACTTCATTTGCGATTTTTATCTCCTGAAAAAACAAAAAAAAAAATCTACAAATTTTCGTCTATAAAAAAGTCACGAGATGAAGGGTTAAAAAAAGAAGCCAATCTGTTTTCATCTAACATACCGGACACGGGTCCGTTTTGCCCCGTTCTCGCCACTACTGCAGATGCAATAATTAAAATAAGAAAAAAAAAGTAGCAATAAAAATTTCCACACTTCATTCGCGATTTTCTCTCGTAAAAAAAAATCTCCAATATTTCGTCTATCAAAAAGTCACGGGATAAAGGGTTAAAAAAAAGAAGTCAATCTGTTACAGGATTCGTGGAAGCGAATGACAGAGAGACAATAATCGATCATCGAATCGCGAAAGGGATCTCGGGGCAGTTCTCGCGCGGATATCGCTCGGGGCGTCAGTCGCCGCAGCTTCCTTATTATCTATTTATCGTGATCTCTCGTCATGGGCGTGTCATCTCAATCTCGGGCGCGCGTTAGCCCCCGTCGCTGTGGAATTCCCTCGGTGGAATATGGGCGAGAAGAGGATAACTATAGAGAATACACACGCACATACACATATATGTGTATATATAATAAACGGAGAAACGCGGCGAGAGTTCCGAGGGCGAGAGAGTAGTGTCTGGCTAATAAAATCGTCCCGTCCGCGGTCCAGGACGGACCGGCTCGATTTCTCGGATACAAAAGGCCCCGAGTGGAGAGGGTTGGGAATAAATAATATAAAAAAATAAAAAATAAAAAGATAAAAATAACAAAAAAATAAAAATAAAAAAGAAATGAAAGAGGAAAGAAGAAGGAAGAAGTAAAGAAAGAAATGAAACGGGTTTATCTGATCGAATAATCTGAATATCGAGCAATAAAACCTACGCGCTCAGCTTCCACGGACGCGCAGATGCTATCTCTCGAAATCTTCTTCTTGCTTTCTTGCTTCGGCCTCCATCCTCCTCCTCCTCCTCCCTCTATATTCTGCCTTCTTCTTCTTCGTCCTCTTCTTCTTCTTCTTCTTCTTCTTCTTCTTCGTGCTGCTGCTGCAGGTCTTGTTGGGGCCCGGAGAAGAAAAGGCCTAGACCATCGCACTGGCGCCGAGGAGTTTCGAACGTTTCGTATATTATTTACCCTCTCGTTCGCTTTTTATTCCATCAGTAAATTTCTCGAGGAAAAAAACCGGGGCGCAAGGAGAGAGGGAAACGAGAGGAGACCAAAACGGGGATACCGGGGGGGATACCGGTCACCGGTCACGTTAATACGAGAAGTTTACTGCTGCGCCGCTCGTTCCTCAGCGGCCCGTAGGTATTTCGTGCGCGACTATCTGTTCTTCGAATTCAAACTTAACACCGCGCTCCATAAAAAAAAAATTAAAAATCTCCATTGTATTGGCCCAAACTACATTACCGTTTTGGACTATCGGCTGCTGTACGGTCTCGTCAGATATTTTTAGTTATTTAATAATTAAAACAGAACGAAGAAAAAATGAATATTCAGTCTCTGAAATTTCGCGTTGTCGGAACGTGCTTTATTATTCATCGACGCGACGTTTTAAACTCGGGAAGGAAATCGAGAGAGAGAGAGAGGTTCGAGCATGTCGAGATATTACTCAGCGGGGCGAAGGTATTTCGTACGCGACTATGTGTCATTCGAGATCAAACTTAACTCCGCGCTCCATAAAAAAAATGTAAAATAAAAAATCCCCGTTGTATTGGCCCAAACTGCGATAACGATTTGGACTACTGGCTGCCGTGCGGTCTCAATGGATAATTTATTTAAAATTTAATAATTAAAAAATAATGAATTAAAAAAGAAAGAAAAAAATTAATATTTGGTCTCGGAAATTTCGCGGTATTGGAACGCACTTTATTATTTATCGACGCGACGTTTTAATCTCGGGAAGGAAATCGAGAGAGAAAGAAAGAGAAAGAACTTCGAGCATATAAGTCCGAACGGTCGATATTATTCCCCCGGAATATTTCTCCGTCCGGCATCCTCGTTTTAGCTTCTTCCTCTCTGCATTTTTATTATCCTCCTCGTTCATAAATTTCGCTAAGAGAATAAAATATCCGGGCGGACGGGGAGGACGAGGTTCGCAATAAAGGATCCGCTCGATGTTTCTGTCGCTTATGCCTCCTGCCTTAGCCTCTCGCTCCGTCCTCGAGTACGCGTCGAAGCAAAAAGTTTAACAAACATTTTTTTTCGAAAAAAACTCATTCTTTTGTATATAATGCATTTTAAAAAAATTTATTTATAGCGCTATGGATGGGCGGGACATAAATAAACACTTAACCATTTTTTTTTTCATTCTAATGATCTTTGCGTCGCAAGTATATTTCGTATCTTTGCAAAACAAATATTATAATATTGTATAGTACAACATGTCGTCGTCAAAGCCGACATTACTTTCTTCTCTTCTTGTTTTCACGAGCCTAAGCATATACACAATATTAATAATAATTAATAATTACTATTTCGTTACAATAATAATATAATAATAATAATAATAATAATAATAATAATAATAATAATAATATTACTTAGTCAATGGTAGATTCTCTGTATGTACAGGATATCACACAATTAAAAAATCATCGAGTTTACAATATTTTTACAATGAAATTATTATTTTTTGTTTTTACATATTCGTACAATATTTCTATCGTTCAAATTCACATTCACGCGTTGCAGCACGCAACTTAGCAGCTTTTCTTTTTTTTTTCTACATTCGCATCATACATTCTGTCGTGCAATATCTTCTCGTTTAATATAACTAAATATTTACAGCTCTCTATCTTTCTCTCTCTCTCCGTATGCGCAATATTCGCAAAAATATTCTATTTATTTATACACGCCTATGTGTACATATATATATATGTACCTCATTCGTTCATCGTTTACGATATATACTATCGGACGAAAATAAATTTCGTTCATTTTTTCCACGTTACAATATATCGCGACTCTCGAACTAACAGGCAAAAAGCTGACGAGTGTTACTGTGGACATAGCTTCTAAGTAATTGGTATTTTTTTTATCTTCTTTTTCTTTCTTATTTTTTTTTTTGGTAAGCAAATTTGAGGCACGAACGTGACTTTAACTGTGTACGACCGTTGAAGAATTTACATTATTATCGACAAACACGTCGATCAAACGGTTTCGATTATCCATGCTGTAGATATACATAGATATATATATATATATATACAAATGTATATATGTGTGTAGTTCGAACTTTCGACTAATATAATTTAAAGGGGCTGCGAGAGATTGTCAGTGGTAACATTTCGCCAGACGTCATTGACTCGACGAGGCTTCGATGAGTCCGTACGGCATCCAATTAGAGAGGCTTCCGGTTCGTCCAGCTGAATAGGGATTCCTCGCTCGATGTTACTTTTACTTTCCTTTCGATCTTAAATTCCCTAGATTTATCATTTCTTTATTATTTTTAAAAAGATTTTTCTTTCGTTTTTACAAATTTAATAGTTTTCATGACCGCAATTGGATAAATTTTCAATCGATCGACTCTCAACCAGCCGGCCAGTTTTAAAGTCCGTCAGCTCAATACGCAGTCGCTTGATGATGCATCAGAGGGTTGAAGTGGTGTCCAAGGTGATGCGGCGGCGGTGGGCCGGGCAATGGGCTGTGCTGCGGTCCGACCGTCGGTGGTTGGCAGACGTACCATTCGGTTAACTCGGGACCCCTCGAGGAGGCGAGGTGGTGATGATGATGATGGTGGTTCGTCGGCGGGTTCGCCGACGCGGAGGACGTCGTCGTCGTCGGTACGACAGGGGGTGGCTGAGGCGATTCCGTGTGTCCGGTCACCGACAAACTACCCCCGCTGCTACTGCTCTCCTCACCCTCGCTCTCGTATCCTCCGCCCAATTTACCATCGCCCAAAGTCATACCGTGCACCTGAAACGACAATGAAACGAAAATTTATTAAAGCGGACGATCGAAAAAATTAACACTTATTTTTTTACGGATACGATCGAGAACCAGTCGTCAATTGATCGAGCCAAGGTTTATGCTCATTTTTTAAATAAGAGATAAAAGGTTACTTTCCGATTATTTACAGCGATTCGTTGGAGAGATTGATAAAAATAATGGTACGACTGATATAATTCAATTTTAATGTAATTATTAATTATTATGTAAATAAAAAAAATGTTCAATATTTTTTTAACCGACAGGATTTGAGGAATTACCCATAAATGGCTTATCAGTGACCGGGATCTAGATTTCACACGAATTTCTCTAATACAATGCAATTTTAGTAAAAATTAATAATTAAAACATACAAATTAATTATTACTCTATCATTACTCTTTTTTAATATTACAATTTTTTTAAACCTCATGATTCGAGTAAATATCCATAAACGGCTGATCGGTGACAATGATCAAGATTTCATTAAAAAAATTTCTAATGCAGTGCAATTTTAATTTAACATTTATATTTTTCAAAAATAAAAAATTGTACAATTGTTTGTACTCCTCATGATTCAAGAAGTATCCGCGAATAGCCGATCGGTGGGTGTGATCTGATTTCGATACGAGTTTTAGTACTCTCGGTGTAAAGAATCTGAATTCACGGAACGACAGAGGAACAAGCAGTTTAGGATCTCACGTCCCCGCTGCGGCCTTCGTTCATAATTCAGTGAGCAAATCTCCGTTGACCGGCTTCCGCGAATCTCCCCCCCCCCCCCCCGGAGATAGAGATAGAGGGACCGTGTTATTATAGCATAGGAAGGATCGGTGGGGCTCCCTCTCTCGTGGCCGTGGTGCAAATCGCACGAGAAACAAGAGGACTTCAGGTATCCGCGAAGTTGAGATTTTTCTCATTCTCCCGTTCTCCACCCGTGGCCAATCTTATCGTTCACGTATCTGCGGGAGTCGCGCGGTTAGGCACCAACAGCCTCCGGTTTTATACACACTCCTCTCCTCGCTCTATGTATCTCATTCTTTGTTCCTTTATTCTTCTTATTCTTCATCTTAGTTGCGGACTCTCCGAAAGATCCGCACGTAATTTTCTATTAATATTCCACGCTCGGTCGTGCGTAAACTCTCCTCTCTTTCTTGGGATTCGCAGAGAGCCCGCATTTCTTACTCTACCGCGAATCTATTTATTCGGTTTTTTTTTTGCTCTCGCAGGGGTTGCGTACGGGTCGAAACGGACTCTCGACAGTGGTCCTTCAATACGGATAAATATTTATCGTCACTGCTCGCTTATCGACCGAGAGCAACTTTTGTCGGACCAGAAAATAACCCTGATCGGTTTCTACGACTATATGGATTTTTGTAATCAATTTATTATTTTTTCTGGCTTTTCCAGGAAACTGCGCTTCGTTGCACATCTGGGAATTTTTACAGAATTTATGCACCGCGTTTCGCTGTTATTCCGACCGTCGGAAGATCGTCGATCGACGAATTCTATGGCGCGCGTGAAGGGTTGATTTTTCTTCGATTTGATGTTGAAAATAATGTTTTTTTTACTAAATGTTCGATAACGTACCTTCATATGTTTGCGCAGCGAGCTCGGATGGGTGTATGACTTGTCGCAACCGGAAACTCGACAGTTGTATGGCTTGTCGGACGTGTGAACGTGACTGTGCTTCTTGCGATCGCTGCTGTTTGCGAATCTTCTCTCGCATCCCGAGTACTCGCACTTGAACGGTTTCTCCCCTGTAAAACAAAGAAAACAAAAATAGAAATTAGTTTAAAAATAAAATCTGTACATCAGATTCGTCATTTGCAATTTTTAGCAAGCTCGGCGAAGCCACGTTTATTTTTCCTCTCGTCAAAACGACGACGCAAGAAAAAGTAGCTGCCAACGTATCTCGAAAATTCCTTTTCTGCTTTGGTTGACCGAACGAGTCAATTGCAAGAAAAAATAAAAAAATAAATCAGTTATTTCTCGAACATCGGATTCGTCTTCCAAAATTTGTGGAAAGCTCGGTGGAGATTATTTTTCCTCTCACCGAAACAGCAAAGCAAAAAAGTGGCTGCCAGCGTATCTCGGCAATTTATTTTCTGCTTCGGTTGAACGAACGAGGCGATTGAAAGAAAAAGAAAATAAAAATCATCAATAAAATGAAGAAAAAAATACAAATAAATTAGTAATTTCTCGAACGTGGAATTCGCCTTCCAAAATTTTTGGAAAGCTCAGTGGTGGTTATTTTTCCTCTCCCCGAAACGGCAGAGCACAAAAGCGTCTGTCAGCGTATCCCGCGAATTCCTTTTCTGCTTCGGTTGAACGAACGGGACGATCGTAAAAAATAAAAAATAAAAAATAAACAATAAAATGAAAAAAAAAAAATAAATAAAAAGAAATCAGTTATTTCTGGAGCATCGGACTCGACTTCAAAAATTTTTGGATAGCTCGGAGGTTATTTTTCCTCTCGCCGAAAGCCCGGAGTAGAAAAGTGGCTGCCAGCGTATCTCGCGAATGCTTTTCCTCCCGAGGCTTTTTCTGCTCCGGTCTCGTCCGTGTGTGCACACGGGCGGGACGATTCCGAGAGAGAGTCGAGCACGCTCTCGCCGGGGGTTGGAAGAGATATCGAGAGATAAGGTCTCGTGCACACGAATGGCCGCGGAGGTTCTCTCCAGCGAGGGACGAGAGGGTGGAAGCTACGACGACGACGTCGCGGCTGCCTCCGTTTCTGCCGCTGCTCCGAGACCGGTGGCGTGACTTTATTTATATCAACCGGAAGTTGACTGGAATATATTTCACCGGTGCGCACTCCCTTCCATCTCCCTATCTTCGTCCTACGGGAACCAACCCTCGGCGGCTTTTCGCAGCTCCTCGCATTCCCGAGAAATCCGAGCGAAGGCGCGAAAACCGGAAGCGCAAAGTTGGCGGATTTTCTTTTTTTATCTTTCCCTCTTTTTTTATGCGAGAAATGGCGACCAGTTTCCTGACTGGCGGAGGGTTGTCTCCTCGTTTTCCGAGGCAAAACAAGCCAACGAAGAATTCTTATTCCGCACGAGGGTAAAAAAAATCTTACAAAAATCCTTCGCGTTCATACGACTTTTAAAAATTATTATTATTTGGTTATTCATTTTATATATGTTATTATAATTTTTTTGTAATTAATTTCATTTATATTGTTACAATATTTTTCATTCATTTCTTTATTATCATTGTTTATTTAGTTATTTTTACTTATTTTATTTATATTTTTGTGCGATCGAAAAAAATTTCATTGCGGCGCTGAAGCTTGCTAGCGAGAGAAGTCCGTCGCATTGTCAGCGATATTCAAATGGGAACATCGTCGCTCGGAGGCTCGGCTCGTTTATCGGCTAATTAATTTTACGCGCACTGCGCGAGTGGGAGTTTAGCTTTTTGCATTGCGAGACGGCGGAGACGCGGGTGTACGTCCGTTTACGACGCGTACGCCGTGTGCCGAGTGCGATAATCGCGCGACATCATTCCCGGCTCCGTTGTACCGCTCAGCCGATACACGTACGGTCGTGACACGGATTATATTCAGATAAAGTACGGCGACGGCGGTCCTCGCGCCGTAGATCGGACGCGAGCACCGCGCCTGCATACAACACTTCGCGGAGCAAAAGTGTATGCTCGAGCCACTTGCGACCGCAGGACAGTCGTAAAAGAGCTCTGCGGCTGCCGGTGTTGCTCGACTTTTAAATATTTATGAAGCCGGAAGAGAACACACTGGCTCGCGCGTGCTTCCGAAACTCTTCTCACACACACCGCTGTATCAACTTTCTGCGCACTAATGCTTCGACAACTTTACACATACTCCGTTAAATATCAAAGAAAGAAAAATGTTTTTTTTTTTTGTGATTTTATATATATAATTTTACGGTATTACTTCGGAAAATTAGAAAATTCGACGAAAGAGCAACGTGTACGGACATTGTTATGAGAAATGTATGGAAAGTGTATCCGACATGCAAAATGTTTTTGGAGTTTAACTGCAGAATATATTTATTTTTTATTATATATTACGTATATATGTAAATAATATATTTGCATATATTTTATAAAATATTAATACATATAAACCGGATGCAAAATATTTTTCGAGTTTTTACTATATAAATATGTATAAGATGTACTCGAGACATATTCAAAATATATACACCCTTAAAAAAATTGAATGTATAAAATTGAATGTACTGGCACTGGAAGTTTTTATGCATAAACTTGTATATTAAATTTTATGTACAATGATGATGATACCTAAATTAACATACAGTATATTGAAATCTTTAGAAATTCTTTACTTTAATTTCACTCTAAAAGTTCATTAATTTTTCATGCCAATTGTACATTAAATTCAATCTACCAGTTTTTGCCTAAAAACTTCCAGTCCGGTACATTAAATTTGCAATTTATTTTAACAGTGTATGTATGCGAACGTTCGCATACAACGTATGCAAGATACGCGACATTCCGGCAAAAAATATATATTTCCTTTTACACTTGACATAAACTTTTTTCCCCATGCGGTGTAAATCGAAGCTCGAGCGTAATTTATTATGTCTCATCGGAAATCGAATATTCGATTCCGGACGGAAGAAATTAATAATTGGATTAAGCCGAAAGAGTGACGAATGGTAAATCGCACGATGACAAGTACAACGACCGATTTATTATTGCATCCCCGCGCGGTATCGCCGTGCCGGGGCTCCGTGCCTCTTTCTCCATCGCGGTACCATTCACCGCTCGAAACTCGATCCGAGGTGGGGACACAAACAAATAAAATAAAATAAAATAAAATAATAATAAAAAAAGAAGAAAAAAAGCGAGCGAGAGTTCCTTCCTTCCCAAACGAAACGAGACGATTAATAACTTTTCAAATCTGTCCCCGGCAGGGTCGTGAGCTCTCCGGCGCGCTTAGTACGGTAGCCGGTCCCGCGTTGGCAAATAAATAGCAGATAAATAAAAATCCTTCTTCCCACCTCGGCTTTCCTCTCGCACACTCTTCACGCAGTCTATTCTGTCCGCGTGGGGTTGCGTGTGCAGATGGCAACAATATGCCATGAAATATTGCCCCTACGATGCTCTATGCTCAATTCACTGTGTGCGCCTATATATATATATATATATATATATATTCCCCACCAGTCTGCTTAACCCAGCCTCCGAGGCGTCGCGCCGCTCCGTGCAGCGCGTGAGAGTGCGTGCGCCGAAGAAACCAAAGTCGAGATTCACTGGCAGGAATCGTTCCGGGATGATCCGGGGAACATCGGCTCAGCATCCCCGGAGCCGATACGCACACAGTCGAACACACAAATTTTCGAGCCGGTGTATTCGTGTTATGACTTTCAGAACGGGGAGGCACAATGGACCAGATCAGAGACGGGATAAAATAGTTATTATAATCGTTCGGGGCTCTCCGCTCCGTCCGGTCGGAGAGCCGGGATTGGCCGCGAGGACGCATCCTTTAATTCACACAGGCACACCCGAGTGATATCCGAACGGGTGTATATAGACATAAATTTTGTATTATCGTGGGACGAGACGATGGGTCACAAATGACTGGATTAGAAAAGTGTAGATCGCAATCGATCTTCCAGGAGAAAATAGAAGATGGGGCGATAAAATGAACGAAGCGAGAGGAAACACTTTTATTCTTCCACGACTCACTCCCGTCCCCCGCCATCCTCGACCACCCCATGCCGCCCAAAAGCGTTCGTGCTAGCGAATTCTTCGAAGCGAAAGCGGGGGTGACTTCCGCCGCGTCTCAGTAAATTCCTCTCGCGCGCCGGATGGAGAGCGCGCGAAAAAAAAGTGGCGAGCGCACGGAGGAAGAAGTTTCGAGTGAGAAAGGTCGAGGAACTGCCGGGCCGGAAAGAGAGCGAGATGAAGAAAAAAAAAAGAGAAAAAGAAACGTAAGAGATCTTTGAGAAAAATCTGCGAGAAGTCAAAGGACCGTAATTTTTTTTAGTTCTACGTATTTTAGTTGTTGCTGCTGTTGGACCGACGGTAGTTGGAGCTATAAACGAGCGGGACGGAAAAATGCGTGCCTTTAAATGGAGAGAAAACGAGTTTCTAGTTTGAGAATGGTTTAGGGCAGCCGGGATGGGTCGGGGACGAAAAATGTGCGACTTGCCGAGAAATCACGGCGGAGGCATCGGAGGAACTGCTACTCATTGAAACCTCGAGGTTTTTTCGGGAAAATTCCGAGTGATATATGGGCAATGGTCGAGGAGAGAAACGGAGGGGCATTGTCCCAGGATGGGTCTGAACTGCGGCCAGACAGTCGGGCAGGCCAGCCTTGGCCCACGAGGGATAATGGATGATTTTTCGCCTCCATTGTACGGCACACACCCCGAAGCTTCGCTCGCAAGAAACCACCGGCAGAAGCAGCAGCATCAGCAGCAGCCAGTTCCAACATTGTTGCCTCTCGGCGAAACTGCGCGCGCATCTTCCTCCCCTTCTCTTTGAAGATACATATATATATATATATATATATATATATATATATATATTTGGGCCCTCGAAAGAGTCCCACCTCCAGCCACCACCGAGCCATTCTCGACGAGTTCTCGAGTGGATAATTTTCTTGTTATACGTTCGACATTAGAGGGAGAACGCGTAATGTTTGTAGGGGAACCATGATCGAACGACGGAGGAAGGAGCGAGAGTTTACCGGAGCGGCGGTGTTGAAATAAGGCCCAGGACCGCCCTTGGGTATTTACGTTTATCGAACAGGAGGATCGATTCATCCCGGGCGATTGACACTCTCTTTCGTGGCTCGAACCAATTTTTTTTTTTTTTTTCTTCCCCTTTCATCTTTCCTTCTGTGGCTGGCGCGCGAGAGAGCAAAGTTTGCCTGGTATGACTCGCGAAGACTCGAGGAGTCAGAGGAGATCGGTACCCCGGATAACCCGCGGTCGTCGAGGAAGATGCCACGGTGGTGGGGGAGAGATGGAAGGAAGATCGGAAAGACGATAATCGATCGTCTGGACCGAGGATCGACAGGGCCACAAAGTCGCCCCTTCGCTCCTTCGACTCCTCCGTACGATCCCTGAGATATTGGATTTAGATTTGGAATTGGCGAACGGTTCGGGATACCGATCGACCATTTGTAACTTTGGCACGATTTTAACGAGGGATCGGTAATACATTACAATCTCGCTCCTCTAATCTCCGTTCGCCTATCGTTGATCAATTTATTTATCAAGTCCAGCACAGATGCGACCGAAGATCGACGAAGGAAATTTCGTGGCACGTTGGATCTGTGCCGGCCGGATTCGTCTCTTTCACACGTTACCGACTCAATTCCGGTCAGATTTTATCTCGAAGGATCGAGCTCTCCACTCGTGTAATCGTGTAATTCGAAGTTCTGCTTCTAATAGATTTTTTTTTTTAATTTCTTGTCTCGAAGAACTGTCGATCGGTGTTGATTCGGTTGTCCGCCTGCTCGACGCTGCACCCAGAAAAAAAATTATTTAACGGCCACCGTTTATTTGGTTTAAGTACAATATTTACTTGATTTAAATAAATATTTATTTCATTTAAGTAACTATTTACTTAATTTAAATAAATATTTATTTAAATGAAATAAATATTTTTCTTAAACAAAATAAACGGTGTCCGTCAAACAAATTTTTTTTCTCGGTGTGACACGTTCAACGGTGTTATTTGGTTAGTAAAACAAAAATGTTAGTTTGAATCGACAAATTTTGAAGCGATTGAAACTAATAATCGTTTAACAAAATATTGCTTTATTTGTACGAAACGAATCGGAGCATTGAACGCACATCACCGCGACTTTTGGTTAAGCCAAAATCTTTTTTTTTCTCAGCGGAGACTCGTTTTTCGCACACAGTGAAGACTGTTCGTACTTTTAACAAACTTTTTTTGTCCAGAAACTTGTCCACAATTATTTTCTCGTTGATTCAACAAAAAATAGTTCGACAATTGACAAACATTTAAAAATAATGAACAACATTTTTGTTTGTTTGTAAAATAAACGAGAAAGTGTTTGTGAACGTTTGTGGACAAGAAAACTTTGGTGTCTATTTTAGCATGCGCACAAATTGGTTTCAGCTCGTGTCTCCAGACCGGCAGATTCCATTCCGTTGGTACTAGTCGTACTCGTCCGAACACCGAACACTCCGATGACACAATGAACCACCGTTAATACTTGGCTTCGAGGATCAACACGGCTCGCCGATTTCCATGCTCGACCAGAGATCGAGTCTCTTTTCTCTCGAGAGTCGTGTTTACACGGATAACATCCAAACAAACTCCGCCGCACTCGCAGCATCCCTTCCGCCGCACTTATCTCCCCCCTCTGGAGAAGGAAATTCGAGAAGCCGTGAAGGACCAGCAGCAAAGCCGGTGGAAAGCAGGATCCCTTGAGAACCGAGGCGGCTTTCGGCACTCGCCAAAATGCCACGGTGTCGGACAAGGGCCTCGTCCGATGATCCGGAAGATCCCGAGATCTCTGTATATCGTGGCATACAGAAAAATATTGGCGAGGAAAGAGGAAGCCAGCTCGTGAATTCGAATGAGCGAAAGGAAGATGAACCCGAAAAAAAATAGAGGGAAAAAAAATAGCCGAGATGGTGAAAAAGAACCGCAAATCCGTGGGTAAGCCTAACTACCGGTTGATGCGCACCGATCATTCCGCCATGTTGGCTACGAAAAGGGAGAAAGAATAAGAGGGAATCCCCCCCTGACGGAGGAGCGAGCCATCGGCAGATGTTTCGCTTTTCTCCGTCACTCTCGAATCTGCTTGCCACTGTCTGCTTCCACTATGTACCCCGAACCGTAGTTAATATTGTACTAACTGTGCTGTACCCACATGGAACTCCGCTGCCGATACCATTCAAATTTTCAACACGCCTCGCCCATCGAATTACACGACTCGCGTAGCGCTCGTCGATGCTCTTCATTGATACATTATACTATAATAATTCGTTTTCCGTTTGGGAGAATAAAATTCAAAAACTGGACGACATTTTGGAAATCCAGCGGACAGAAAAACTACCGATGCTGGCCGACGTTGGGCGAACAGCGGCCGACGCTGTGCCGATACTGGCCCTGTGTGACGCTCCGACCAGAACCCTTAACATACCGGATCCTTGAATTTGCCAAGACGCAACATTCGAACGATTCGCATAACAAGTAGACGGGCTAAAAAAATCTCTAAAAATTCACAGATGTACCTTAAAGTGTTGTTTTTTTGATAACGTAGAACAAAATTTATTATGAACATCCGTATCGTTTGTGCGCTTAAAAGAAGTCATGGTCGTTTGCTCTCGGCAAAAGTCCACCGTACTTGAAGGGTTAAAATGATTAAAAGAAAGCTCCGTTTGATTAAAAGAAAGCTAAAATTAGGAATCAACTTAAATGCCCATTTAGGTGAAGTTGAGTAAAATATTTTTTCCAATGGTCACTAACCGATTTAATGATACCCGTCCGAAAAAAACCGCAAATTCGGTAGCAAGTTCCATGCACGTAGGGGCAGTTTGGAGTCGTGTATCCACGGCCGGTTATACGAGTCGTACATGGCTACCGTTGCGTTTAAGCTGAGAAACACCGGAATTTCATTTGTATCTCTCATTCCTGCCGAAAAGTCTCTCGGTCTGGGTACGTGTTTACGTGAACCGCGCGATAGGCAGATGAGAACAAGAGCCGCGTGTCTGGGTCGGGGCTGGTGTTCCCTCGTTCGGCCGGCATGAAGATCAATCTCGGAGATTTTTCTCTCTCGTGAAACTCGCTGCTCTCCCCGGCTCCGGTCGCCTTCAGCTCTCGGACCATAAAAGATAGGGGCGCCAGGAGCAGCGGAGGACACGATTCGAGCAAGAGTCCGATCCGTCTAGAGTTACCGGGACGAGGCGACGCCAGGCAGATACCGCGCATGCAAAACACAACACCGCGATGATCATCCTTGCTGCTGCCGGTTCTGGCTGCTTCTGCTGCTTGTATATTTATTCGTGGAAGGTGGCGTCTCTTTTTTGGACACTGACCCGCGCCTTCCGTCCTTTCTTACTTCCACGCTTCTCTCGTTATATAGTTGTCACGAGACGGAGGACGCGACGACGACAAGAAGAAGAACCGGGACGACTATACGTTGCATACCGGCGCGCGGGTACGTTTAATCTTCGCACCGATCTAACCGTAATTGAATATCTCTCACGGCACCCCCCCCCCCCCCCTCCCGGCAGAAGCTGCAAGCGAGCGGGAATGAGAGGATTGCCAGAAAAAAATTTTTGAGCAATTCGATAGATCCGTATAGATCTTTCATAGGTCGTTCCTACATTATGATCCTCCATAGATCTTTGTGGATCTTTCCTATCGCGTGAGACTTTATACTTATTTGTAGATCGTTCCTGTCGCCTGAGTTTTTGTAGATCTATATAGATCCTTCCTTTCACGCCGTGATAGGAGGAAGACAAATTTTTCATAGAGATCTTTCCTATCACACGAGACTTGGTAGATCTTTATAGATCTCTCCTGTCACCTGAGACTCCATGAATCTTCCTAGATCCCTCGTATCACACGTTGATAAGAGGCAGGCGAATTTTTCATATAGATATTTCCTATTGTATGAAACTTTATCCAACTTTATCGATCTTCATAGATCTTTCCTCTCACATGAGACTCCATAGATCCTCGTAGTTCCTATCGCACGATGATAGGAGGAAGACGAATTTTCGACGTTAGATTCTTTCGACTCCGAGCTTCGACGTCTTCTTTTTTCTTTTTGTGCCCCCCTTGCAATTCGAGCCCGCGCTTCGAGTGCGAAAGGTAAACGAGCCGCAGTGACGTGGCGTAAATAGCCATTGAATCCATGAATACCGTGGAATTCCCATGACACGCGGAGCCACGAGCGTGTGCCGCGCGAGAGGGAGAGAATAAAGAGGAAAAAAAGGGGGAGGAGAGGCGAAAGAGATTTTAAACACAGAAAAGTTTCAAGGTTTTCCGGGCCACTCTCGACGCGCAAAAAGGAATCGAAGGGAGAAGAAGAGGTTTGCGCGGTGGTGACGACCCTTGAACTTTGTTAGTGAACCGGCGACAACCTTCAAAAGGATCGAGACACTCCGTATCTTTCATGGCGTGCAGTTATACACTGTAGCTTCATAGTGTCGGGGATGAGAGGGACGAAAATCTCAAAGAAGAAATAACGAGTGGCAGAGGTCGGTGGGAAGCGGCAATGTCGGAGTAGAGTGAAGCTGACCGATTCGTACACCCAGAAAAATAATTTATTTGTCTGGCGCCCCGCAAATAAATATTTACTTGGTTTAAATAAATATTTATTGGATAACAATAAAAATTTATTTAATTTCAATAAATATTTATTTAATTTCAATAAAAAACGCGACCCAATAATCGGACAGTTCTAAGAAGTTTGGTTAGTCAGCTTTTCTGCGTAGCTCTTTTCTGCAGTATTCCGTTGCGTAAATATAATTGTTTCAATTGATTGAATTAATAAACTGCAAATAAATTCTTTTACTTCATTTGAACTAGTTGAGTTCGTACGTCAGAATTCTCGAAATCTATGATTGTCCGAATAATCGGGGCATTGATAGATAAAAAAAGTTGAAAATTGAAATTTTCATATGGCTTCCTAATAAAGGTTGAAAATTGAAATTTTCATATGGCTTCCTCATAGAAGTTGCAAATTGAAATTTTCATGTGGCTTTCTCATAAAAGCTGCAAATTGAAATTTTCATATGGGCTTCTCATAATGTTCCTTTATTTGCGAAGCTTCTTCTATGAGGAAGCATTTTCTGTATTGTTGGCTTCCTCATAGAGGAAGCTTCGCAAATAAAGGAACATTATGAGAAGCCCATATGAAAATTTCAGCTAAAAATCACATTTCTCGACGTTTCAGACTATTTTAAGTACTCTGACACACCGACAGCGGTGGATGCGCGGTTGGCGCACGGCTCTGGTGGTCCCCCAAGTCAAGCTGATTCGTTCGCGGTCAGTACTTGGATGGGTGACCGCTTAGCCGTGCGCTAGCTGGCGCATCGACCGTTGAGCGGAAGGCGATTTCTTCTGAGACTTTGGTGTTTCTGCACTTTACTCAAGTGCAAAAATACTGGTGGATCAGTAGAATATGGCCGTCTGTACCGGCATGGGTTTTCCGTAGTTTCCCCGTGTCCCTGGCAAATGCGTTACAGTGTAGCTAAGTCGGCTACGGACGCAATGGAAGTTAGGTAGCTTAGCTGAGTGCGGGTAGGGAGTGCTAGGAGGGAATCGGGATGGGGTTCCGTAAAAACCCGACAGGGTATACGGTGGAATTGGAAAAAAAAAAAAAAAAAAAAGTACTCTGACACTAAAATCTCGAAAAAAAATTTTTTCACGAAAACAAAGCTTCCTCCATGAGGAAGGAATATTTATTTAATTTCAATAAATATGTATTTAAAACAATAAAAATATTTATTTGAACCAAAGAAATATTTATTTGCGGGTGCGCGTCAAACAAATTTTTTTTCAGGGTGTACGTTTCTGATTAAAAATTTTTTGAACGAACATAAATTATAAGAAATCAAACCATCCGCTCAAATTTTATGACAAATAAAAAATGAATTGCGACGCATCTTATGTTCCTGTGGCTCTTAAAAATTACTTCGGCAAGGTTAAAAGAGACAACACGTTTTCCGGTCACGGTCAGCTTCACCTTGCGGAAACGGGGGTTGGTTTCTTCATTCGTAGACTTCGTGAGAGAAAGATGGATCAGGGAGGAGTGAACTGGTCCGGGGATATTATGTACGGGAGGCTTGAGATACAGAGGAGATCCGTGCACGGCGTGAGCGTGCCAGAAAGGAAATTCAGCACGGTGTATTGTTGTCCGGTGTTGCTAAACGGCACGAAATCCCGGAGAACGACGCGATCCGGCTTGTTAGGCGTCCCATTGTCGGGTGCCTCTTCCGAGCGGTTTTTCCATCGTCGGCTACTCACTTTTCCCCGTCTCTCCGCAGTCTCTCTGCCGTGAGATTTTCGGCTTGGAAAAACGAGCTTCGAGTTTGATGCTTTTGACGCCGGTACACAAGGAATGATTAGGGAATGAACGGGCGCGCGGAGCCGTCGTAGGAAAACCGGGATTAGCCACTTCTCTACAGAGATCCGGAACGAATTGTATCTCGAGTGGCGATTTCGCTCGAATTCACCGCAGTTCCTGACGACACGTTTCAATTCTTATTTTTTAAAAATTGTTCCTTTTTATTTATATATTTAACGTATACTTTGCATAAAAAATTGAATTGAATTCAAATAAAAATCATTAAATTAATTTGAATTTACAATTTTAATAATATAAATAAAAATAATAAAAATCATGCAGATTCGGCTGATCGGGCAGATCGGAGAGGATGTTGAAGCTGATCCACGAGTTAAATGGACTTTAGTCACAGTTAATTTGGTTAGCGGACGTTTAGAGTCATTAATGAACACCGAGACGAATAGGATCGCGATCGGTATTTATTGACTCCCGATGATTCGACGTTTCTCTCAGTCGCTCAATCCCCAGTCTCACGAAATCGTGCGCAACCCTCCGGGCGTTTCTGGACGTGCTTCTCCCTCTTTCGTGCGTTCCTCTTTTTCTCAGCCCCGTCTGTTCCTCGAGGAACTTGGGGTATAGTCGGAGAGAGAGAGAATCCTCTCAGTCCTGCGAGGCTTGTATTCCCAGGCTCGTGGCCCACGAGAGGAAAGAACTCGGAGAGCCTCTCTTCGGCACTGTCTCGCGTGTGGCCGGGTTTCGCCTTATTAATGAACCGGCTGGGGGTCATCTAATGACTGGACACAGGGCGTGGCGGTAAGATTGCTAAATCAGAGGAACCCCTTAGTAAAGAAATGTCTTCCTTTTTTTCCGTTGCGCTCGTTGTTGTTCTAACAGCATCGGAGGCTCGATGAAACGTCGAAAAAAAATTGACGGAGCATCGCGAGAGCGAACCCTTTTTCCATCGATACGATCAATCCTCCCGCAGCCGAAGCTCTCTAAATTAATTTTTTACCTATCGGCTCTTCGAACACAATAAAGCACAAACAAAAAAACACCGACGAAGCGTTATATGGAGCGAAAGATTAGACGGTAAAAAAAAACTTAATAAAAAAATGGGTTTCCAGCAATAATGCCGGAGTGCTCGATGCGCGCTCGTGGCAGAGTCGCGTTTCTGTTTTTATCCATAAATCGGCATATACGCAGGCCGCTGAGGGGGAAGGGGGAGGGGGTGAGAGAAAGACGAAGGGAAGGAGCGAGTAGGCCAAGAGAACTGTGCATATGGTGTTGAGTAAGAGGCAGATAGGAAGAGAGGGCGAGGAGAGGTGGAGGCGAACGAGAAGGGGCGGGTTGAACATAATGTTTCCCACAGCGCGCGGAGTTGTATATTTTACGATATGGCGAGCAATTTGACATCTCGCACGAGACATAATTCACGCGCGAGCTCGGGCGCTGCCGCTGCTGCTTCACACATACAAACATCCAATTTCTTCCTATACACGTGTACGGGCACGGTATCAACCGTAGCTTGGAGTAGTCATTCTCCGGGCGAGCAGAACGCGGTGGACGTGCGCACTCGCGGTCGAAATACTCGCACGTGAGTCGCCTGCGTTGTTAACTGCAACACACTTTTTTTAACTCTGAATAGAATTTTTTTACATTTTTTTTCTATTTTTTTACCCTTTTACGACCAGCGGAAAGAAATATTTTTTAGCTCGCGATTGTTGAGGCTGCGCTCTATACAACGGATGTATTTCTCGTCCAGAAAATTTTACAGTGTTTTTCTTGGCATTTTTAGACATTTACTTTTTCACTGACAAAACTTTTTCAAATTAAGAGAAAAAAATGTTTGGCAGGTCGAAGCCGATAAATGTTTTCTTTTTTATATTTCATATCGACACACGGAATATTGACGTACCCAGAAAACATTTTTATTTGACGCCCGCCCGCAGATAAACTTATCTTGATTTAAGTAAATATTTATTTGAAATAAATAAATATGTTTCCCCATAGGTGAAATTTAATTGAGACTCTGGAAAACGGAAATTGTTATTTTCTTACTGGTCATTAAAGGGTTACTAAATACGATTATCGTCGAAATTTCGTTGTAAAATAATATTTTTCAAACTCGTCACAAGCGTCGCAAGCGACGGGATACTAAAAGAACGAGAAGACAACCCTTTCCTGCCCGCTCAGTTCCCAGAGTGCATCGTAGCTCAGTATTTTTTCCCGTCGTTTTGTCTAATTTTTTTTTCTCTCGCTCCTTCTTCGGTCATTTAGTTACTCTCCTCCTCTAATTCATATGTAGTTTTCGGAACCGCAGTCGAGAGAAATAAGGCACGCAGACCTTCCGATCAAACCCTGTGCAAACCCCTTCCTCCCCACCCCAAAAACCAGCCTTACATATATATTTTTTTTATCGTTGATACGCCGTTGGCGTGCTTAGGCACCGTTTCACGCCACAATTTTATTTATTGAGATTTCGCGAAACGACTCTCCCGCGAACGCACGGCGAATCGTGCGGAGGTAAGAAAGACAGAGGGAGAAGAAGTCCCTCTGGAGCCTCTCCCGTGTTAATACGCTCTCTCTCGTTCCGCTGCAGTCGGGGCAAAGAAAAAAAAGAAGAAAAAAAGATCGAGGGGAACCGGTTCATTTTTCATTTTAATCGCACGCTAATTATCTCCCCGTCGACTTTGTGGAAATTCTCATTACGATCCACTTGTATCGAGGTTTTGTCAATTTTTCTCCCTCACAATTTTTTTTGCTTTTTTTCTACTCCATTATCTCAAATTATATTGATCCGTCTCGGCGGAGGAGGAACTTTGATTCGCCATCGAGTAGAAACGAGAATTCTTTATTAGCCGGTTCTATAATCGTGACGATGCATTTTTTTTCTATACATATATATATATATTTTCCATCTTTATCCGACGACGCATTAAGTTCCGTAGGATGCATGCAAAACATGCATATAGAAACTCGCGTAATCTATACGCAATGGATTTAAAGGAGTCTGCTCTACGGTCCGCACATGCTGCGTACTACACATTATAATATAATAGTCGGCCACGCTAGCCGCCTATATCTAGGCTTTACAGTTAAACGGCACGGCAACGTACGAGCGGTTCTCTCCTTACCGGCGACCCTCGATAGGCTCGCGTTACTCCGTGTAACGTATGGGTAACAATATACACGGTACACGCAGAGCCCGGTATCCCGGTAGTGGAGAGAGCGGGCTAATGCGCGCAATTACCGGATCATACGGTCGCGTAAACATATCGGTGGTAAAAGCCGCCGGAGAGGGAGTACTGGATCCGCGAGATCGACGAAGCTCGAGCGGCGCCGTAAACAAACAATAATAGGCGCCCGAGCCGATAATTAATACACGATCGCATTCGACCGATCCGGCGATGTACATTAAACGGAAACCGCACGATTATCGCGGCGGTCCGATGAAGGAAATTATTGCAAACATTGTCGGGAACCGCGAGATAATTTAATGAATTAACCGGAACGGATAGTATCGAGAAAGGGTCACGTCGGGAGTTACCGGCGTAACCCTTCGGGAAATTATTGTCCGCGATGGTACTCGGTTTAGAAGCTTTCACTTTTAACAAACTCTTTTCTATCCCGAAACCTCTACGAACTTATGTTAATATTACGAAAGAATATTTGTAAAATTGACAAATAGCTTTGTACAATTCACAAACATTTTTGTAAAATTGACAAATAGTTTTGTAAAAGTTACAAACATTTTTGTAAAATTTACAAACATTTTTGTAAAATTGACAAATGTTTTTATAAGATTAATAAGATTAATAAGAAAGAGAAATGGTGGATGTTTGTGAGAAACGTTACCTATTTTACTGTGTACGCGCCCGAGGCCCGGAGGCCCTCGGAGATATCGAGTTACGGCGTCGATATGAAAATTACAATAACGAAACTGGGACGTTCCGCGCGGTGCCGAAAACCCGCGACGGGCCAAGAGTTTGTGCTTGACGTTTAGGTATCCAAACGTAACGAGCGATACGTTCCATAGGTGAATCTTTCGACCGGCTTGGCCCGACGAGTTCCCGGGGGACCCGCGACTCGGGGGACCCTCGCGGAATTTGGGACTGACCCGCCGGGCCCGTCCCGGAGCTGATATTGGCTCGTCACGACGAGGAGCCCACTGAGCGCAAGAAACATCGCTCCAATTAATCCTACATAAAAGTCTCGAGACTTAAAAAAAAAAAAAAATAAAAAAAAATGAAAACATCGTAACAACAAAAAAATAAAAAAAACAGAAAAAAATGCAATATCCGTAGGTATCTGCCCTTTTGAGGGTGGAATCCTCCGAGCGGGACTTTAATCGCTCGCCCCCCCCCCCCCACCCCCGCCGTATCGAGAATCATCACGACGTTCCACGTAAGGTATACAAGGCTCTTTCTCTATACCGTTTCTCTTTTGTGAATTAATGTTATACGATTCGGTTTTGCGCAACGCAAGCGAGACCCGCCGGGCAGGCACGGAAAATAATAAGGAGCAATAAGAAGAGAGAATTTCAAGTTGGACATGCGCCCCCGGAGAAACGTGCGGTCATGCGAGTTGCCCTTTTCATTTTATTTATCTATACCGTCCGTGTGTGTCTCCGTGTCGCGGTTGTACGTATATTCGATCCTATATATACATATACATGTACTAACGAGACCTATGTAAATGCTCTATCCGTTATCCTTCTCCCTTATCATTTTATTCTGCTCCTCAATTTTTTTTTTATTTATGATTATTTTTTATTTTTTTATTTCTCTCTCTCTCTCTCTCTCGATATTTCTCGTATGTATGCTCCAGGAGGCGCGCCCCCGCTCCGGTAACTGTGCGACCGCAACGAGGCCCGGAGATAAAGAGAAAGAGGGAAGGCGAGAGAGGGTCCAACATTCCAGAGCCCGGTCTCTCGACCCGCGACCCCCGACCCTCGCTCCCTAAATCATCCACCGCTAGGCCGCAATTCCGTTTTGTTTTCTCCTTTCTCTCTTCCACTCTGTCTCCCTCTCTCGCCTCTCATCCCTCCCCGCTCCTTTTTTTAATTTTTATTTTATTTATTTATTTTAATACTTCCATCTTTCGGACTCTCTCCGACACCGGCTAATCGTCCGCCTCGATTCTCCCCGTCCTCTCTATCATACGGATATATTTTTGTCTCTGCGCGCCCGTGTGTGTGCCTGCGAGCATTTTTTTTTCTTCCTTCATCTCGCACTCCGCGCATCTCATTCTGCAGCCCGGCTCCGTCCGATGAGGAGACAACGAATTTCTTTTTTTTTTTTTTTTCATTTTTTTCATTTTTTTTTTTTTTTGTACGAACCGATTGAGAACTGTGGGAAAGTTGGACGGCGAGTATCATCCGCTTTTGAGCTTCTCGACAGATCTTATTACGATGATCCATCCTCATTTCAATAGGATTAATTTTATCGAGATAAATTACCGCGATTAGATATTCCGCGGACGGACGTGTCTCTATATGTATACGGTGTATACAGCTCTATCCGTGTGTGCGCGTGAGAATTGTTGACCCGCTGTTGGGCCATTCAAGCTCGATGCGGCAACAAACTTGCTATGAGGTATTATACGAGTGTTCGAGTACGTGAATCGGTAGCCGGGCCTCCGCTCTCCCATTCTCGGTTTCCGCGTTTCCATTCATACAATCCAAAGCCGCTCGGTCAACGGCGGTCCGCGGAAGATGCGTTCGCCGTCTCCTCTTCGTTCCCCTCTTCTCGTCGCGAGACGACACTGCGGAAAGAATCTCTAAGGATTCGAGAAACTCCGCGGCTTCGACGCCGGACGGCGCGTGAATCATCGGGAGGTTTTAAACACAATCGGAATGAAAATACGCACGCGCGCGCACTCGCGCATGCGCAAATGAACGGCCGGATGAAATACACTCGTGTAAAGTAGAAAGTAGAAACGGATACGAGTGTTTGCTTATACACGATATAGCTGTACTGTGTATGGTGTACGGTAAAGAAAAATAAAAAAAAATGGAAACAAAAAAGACGTTCTTGTCGACGCAGACCGGCGCAAGGCGTAAACCGGAGGCATTTAAAAGCCAAGAAAAGTATAGTGTTACGAAGAGACACTCGATATTTTCTCGATGATCGTCATTGTGAAGCTACCAGGGAGGGGAGAGGGGGATTTCTAGCTCCCTGGATATTGCCTCGAAGCTACCGTACTCCACACTGCAGTGCGGTAGGAAGCTATATACCCGATGATTTACCCCGTCTTCAGTTACCCGGGCCGCATTGTCCGGACACGGGGAAGAAACCAGGCGAGTTTGCGAAGAGCAATTCTTTTTTTTATCTCGGTATATATATATAAATATATATATATATATATATATACATATAAATTTTTTTTATCGATGTTCGTATTTGTTAATTTTGCGGACGATTGTGGAAATCGACTTTCAGGATGGAAAATAAATAAATAAATAAAGGGATCGGTAAGACTTAACAGTGGAGTTTGTGGGCCAATTAATGAAATGAGTGAAGGTTGAAATTGGTCTGCAATTTTCGGTGAGGAAGCGATATTTCTTTTTCAGTTTATGGAAGCGGATATCTGTTAATTTTTCAGACGGGACTGGAAATTGACTTTGAGGATGACAGATAATTCCATCGATAGGATTTAACAGTCGATTTTGTAGGTCAATTCGTGAAGACAATGAAGGTCGACATGGCCACGGAAAAATGAATTAGTTGTACTATAAAAAAATAGTTGACTCAAATTGTCTTAGAGTGTTTTGAGCGCCAACCAATAAATTGGTTGAGTTAACTTAAATTTATCGAAACGTGTCTCTATGAATTTTTGGGACGGAGAAGTTTGAACCGGTACGATTTAGCGATCGGTGATATCAAAATAGAATGAGCATCGTGGGTTTGGAGTTTGAGTGCCTGTGTAATCAAAGAGGCTTCTGGTTAACATCGAGACAGAAAGCAAAGGACGGAGAGTCGGTAAAGAGGTTAAGAAAGACTCGTCGGAGAGTTTCCTCAGACTCTTTTATTTTCGTTTAATCGGTGGGCTTCTGCGGTTCCGCGGATAGCGCAGCGACACGAGCATCTTCCGCGTCCGTGCGATTATTTGTTCAGCTGACGCGAGGCGCTCGAGCGAAGCCGGATCGAGTCCCGAGTGAGAAAACCGCCGAGAAGCGAAACGACAAAACAATTAACTGCCTGACTCGGCCCACGGAGTTGTTTTCACAGAAGCCAATATAGTGCCTGTCGCTGACGAGCTCCTCGCGTCGGGATGCTGTTGCTTCGATCTCTGGCGAACGAGGCGTCCACACGAACCATTAACCGCTCCGACACTCGCTTCCGGGACTCGTTCGACACGTCTTCGCATATTAGGCGACATTTTCTTCTAATCTCGGCAAGTCCAAAAAATGACAAAAAATTGTTTCCATTGTTTCTTGCTCACGATATCTTTTTTATAAGAAAGTTAAATAATAATAATAATCCCATCTTATGCGAGGCGCGAGCTCGATTCGTGTGTCCAAAGTAGAGCCCGATAGGTCGGCTCCGACTCATTCGACATATCTTCGCATATTAGGTGAAATTTTTAATCCCCCACAACTTTTAATTTCGGCAAGTCCAAAAATTGACAAAAAATAGTTTTCATTGTTTCCTGCTCACGATAATTTTTTATAAAAAAATTAAATAATAATAATCCCATCTTATGCGAGGCGCGCGCACGATCCGTGTGTCCAAAGTAGCTCCGACTCATTCGACATATCTTCGCACATTAGGTGACATTTTTATTCACCCCATAACTTCAAATCTCGGCAAGTGCAAAAAGTGACAAAAAATTGTTTTCATTATTTACTGCATATGATTATTTATATAATCAAATTAAATAAAAATGTCCTATCTTATGCGAGGGGCGAGTTCGATCCGTGTGTCCAAAGTAGCTCGATAGATCGACGCCGACTCATTCGACATATTTTCGCGCATTAGGTAAAAAGTTTTATTCACCCCGCAGCTTCTAATCTCGAGAAGTCTAAAAATCGACGAAAAATACTGTGTTGTTTTCTGCAGAAGGTTATAAAAAAAAAAAAAAAAAATTACATACACATTTCCCATCATATGCCGGCCACGAGTTCGAACCGTGTGTCCAAAGTAGCTCGATAGATCGCCCAAAACGACCGCGGGAAGGCCGCTTTGGAGTGTCCGAAAGGATTCCCGAGCCGTACATGATCCTCGCGGAGCGCCCGAGGGCCTAGGCCGCTCGGCCGGAGAGCCCGTGAGACCTCGCACGGCAGTAGGAGGAGGGTTTGCAACAAATCTTTCTGTCTAAATCAGTTTCAAGTGAGATAAGTGTTTCGTGCCTCTAGGGCTTCGGCAGAGGCGGTACCTTTCGCGGATTGAGTCCCTACGCGTCCTTCGCACGGCCCTCCGCTCCGAGGCGAGGAAGCTCCGTCCTTCCGGACTCCAAAACGCCCCGATCCGATATACGAATATGAATTACGTTTTTTTAAGTGACGAATTCAGTCTGACAGCTCCATTTTTTTTACTCTCGAATAAATCAGTCGAGGCAAATTAAAAAAAAAAAAATAATTCGACCATCAGTCTCAATGTTCCGCGACTCTCGCTCCGGCGATCGATGAGTCCGTGCGAGGTTTAGCAACCCCGCTCGCATCTCTTTTCTCTTTCGCTTTCTCGGTCATCCCCGTTAGCGGAACCTCGAGATATAAATAGCGCTGCGGGGGTGGACGTTTCAGGGCTTCGGAGTTGCCGCTTGCAAAGACTCGCGCAAGGACCTTCGTCGCAATTCTGCATCGACCGGGACTTCCATTGCCACGAGACGTTTATTCTCGCACGCACACACATGCATGTGTTTCCTCGCCAACCAGCGAGGCTAGAAATCATTTTTCGAACTCCAACTCCGGATCTCGGGAGCGAGAGCGAAAAGAGGTATTTAGAAAGTAATTCCGAAAGTATGACGCTCGAAAAGATAATAATTGTTGTACTCCGATATCATATCGATTGTCCATCAACCGCTTGTCCTCTGTTCGACCGATGTCGGGCAGATAAGAGTGATCTCTCCGGCGCTAACCCTTTAACGCCCGGCGTTCCATATTTGTCACGTAGGTCAATTAAAAGAAATTAAATGATTTTTTTTTTCTTAACGCATGCACATAAAATCCCACTTTCCCTTTCTGTGAAGTGTATGCAGAATGGCACTTTTTCGCATCGCGTGCGGAAAAAATATTGCGCATGTTTACAAACCCAATATCGTATTTTTTTCCGTACTAGTGGGGAAAAGTTTCTTTCTGCGCACACTTCCCAATAGCGAAAAGCGTTATTTTCGTGAATTTGTTAGGAAAAATTGTGTTAATGGGGTGGGCGTAGAAAAGGGAGTTCGGACTCGTGTCAATGCATTTGAAGGCATTTTCACACTCGTCAAGAACTACCTTCCTATCCCCGTGCCACACAAATAACTATTTAATTATTTTTTTTTAGAAAAAATTGATTGTAATTTAATGGTAATGCATCCTGAGGAAATTTTTTTCGAACGCTATTTCATCGCAACATTTATATGTTCAGATGCAAGGACCGAGAAAATAAAATTTTGCTATCATTTCGATTCGGGAAAGTCCCGATTCTTTTAAATATTTTTGTCAATTCTTGAAAATATTTTTGTCCATTTTTAAAACATTTTCGTCAATGTTGCTCAAAAAATTCAGGAAAAAATCAAAATAGCAACGCTAAAGATTATCGAATGCAATTTCGTCACAACATTTTTACGTTTGGACGTGAAGATGGAGCAGTTTTTAGTCACACCTTGTTTCAAAAAAGTTTCTAGCTGTTGAAAAAAAATGTTTTTTTTTTCGACGTCAATGACTTAAAGGGTTAAGGGGTCGAGTATCGGATGCTGTCGTGTACCGATCGATCGATCACCCGTCCGGGCAATGAAATCGGCCTTCGCGCGAGTGACTCCGAAAAGTCTGTTTTACTCGTCGCCCGGTCGATCCTTCACGTATCTCATCTCCCCGAGAGTCAAAGTCCCTCTCACTGTCCGGCGGGAATAGCAATTTATTTAAAAGAGCCAGTGAGCGAGTGCCCGATTCGTTGCAACCAGCAAATATCGTTTTCTCGCCACTCGGGCCTTCCTCTCGCCGGTGCGCCGCTCATCGCATCAGTTATTATTCCACCGGCGAGAGAGAAAGGAGAAGATACAGCGCCATCGCATCGACCATATATTTCTTGGTGAAGTTTTCGCGACCTGCGCTGCGTGGACGCGCCTCGTTTCGACGACGCCCCGCGTCGCGGACACGGGACGTTATAGTCCTCCGGAGTCTCGCGTCCAGGAGTATCTCGGAAGAGAGCCTCCAGTAACCCCCCCACCCCCTCCCACCGCCCTCCAACAACTCCGCGATTCCTTCATTCGTTTCGCACTCGTTTCGCTCTCTTGTCTCGTGCCTCGTACGAGAAACTCTCCTCGCTCCAATTATATACGGAAAGGAACGAGACAAGACGAACGTTTATTGTTCGCGAGAGAGAACCATTTTTTTGTTTCTTCGAAAAAAACCAATTTTTTTTATCGAAGTATAATTTCTGCAAGTCCGAAGTACTCGACTCTTAACACTTTAGCGGAGCATATTTGCTGTAATGGCGAGAGGGTATTTTTAGAAAATGTTGTATTCAATTTTGGTACAAGAAATTATTGAAAATGCGTTTTATAGGTGCGAACAAATTGAAAACTAAAATTGTCAAAAGGTATAATTTTTGATGCATCATAAAGCGGCAAAAGTGTCTCTAGCAGAGAGAAATAATGACGTATCGACGAGTGACAAAGGCTTAAAAATGATAATGGCAAAAAAAATGGAGGAAGAAATAACTGTAAAAAATGTATGTCAAATCAATGCAATGTACACCGAACGGACTTAAAGCACCGGAAATTGGTTTATTTTTCCGCTATTTTTCCGGGGCGATCAGCCTCGAGCGAGTCTTCGCATCCGGTAGCCATTTATATATTTTTTTTCCTCTCCAGTTCGGGAGGGGAAGGCAAAAACGGACGGAGATACATAGCAATGGAAGAGTGAAAAAGAAAAAAAAAAGATCCGAAACGTGCATAGGATACTCTTCCACGGGGAACCGACAAGCTCGGCCCTACTTAACGCTTATTCCAACACCCCTCGCGCGAGGACTCATCCCCTATCATCCCCCTATTCTATCCGGACCCTCGTTGCCGCTCCCGCAGCAGCATCAGCAGGGTAACACAGTTGCAAGAAGCGTAAGGAAGA
This sequence comes from Ichneumon xanthorius, assembly GCA_917499995.1. NCBI lineage: Eukaryota > Metazoa > Arthropoda > Insecta > Hymenoptera > Ichneumonidae > Ichneumon > Ichneumon xanthorius. The sequence continues at coordinate 22,983,685 of OU824203.1, read as the reverse complement.
AGAGGTGCTGGCCCTTGTGCCCGCGGCCAATGGGAGACACCGGCCGAGGGGTGAATCCCATTGTCGTCTCGACCAATCGGGAAAAGCTTCGAGCGTTTCAACCCCGGACACGCTCTCCGATGTCGGCACAACGACGCTCACGCTTTTTTTCTCCCCCTTCCAGCCACCGCTCTCCTTTATAATGCATATCTGTTTTGCTTAATGGCGGAACCCTCTCCTGCTGCACGTCACAGTTTCCCCGAAGCCGCGGACGTTTTTTTTAAATTTATTTTAATTTATTTCGTAGCGATCGAGCCAATATAGATAAAATCACGGTTTCAAGACAGATCTTTCCTGGACCATAATAAACAATTGTTTTCGATTGTTTCGCCCGAGCAAATATTGAGATCGCCTCAAATTGGACCTACAGAGAGGACACTTGGCGGCGAGCCGAGGCTTTTGAATAAACGCGTTGTAAAAGCGCGGAAGCTGTTTTGCTTAATGGCGGAAAGCCCTCCTGCTGCACGTCACAGTTTCCCCGAAGCCTCCGACGTTTTTTTAAATGTATGTTTATTAATTTTTTAACGACCGAGCCAACATCGGTACAATCACGATTTCGAGTCGGATCTTTCCTGAACCCTAATAAACAATTGTTTTTGATTGTTTCGTGGGAGCAAATATTGAGCTCGCCCCAAATTGGACCTACAAAGAGGACACTTGGCGTCGAGTCGAAGCTTTTGAATGAACGCGTTGGTGAATATAATGCGCGTACCAACTGTAAAATCGTGCATGCGCGATGGAGAGACGGCCGCTGCGCCTGCGCGGAGAAAACAAAGGGTTAAAGGCGCCGAGAGCTCCGATCAGTGAGGGTTTTACCCCGCGCTTTATAGTATTTTCATCACTATTTGTATTTATTTTCGTGGGGTTTGCCGGAGCGGATGTTGAAGGGGTGCGAGAGATTCGTCGAGCATCTCGCCGCTGCCGAGGCTCGCGGGGAACACCCACGATGGGCGTGCGGGGCGCTCGATTGGTCGCTCAAATCCCGAAAATTAAATCGCTCCGCGATACTCGTATTAAATTCTCTGCCGCGGAAGTGCAGAGCGCAGAGTGTATATCGCCGCTCGTGGAATAATGTTTATACACGTGCGATTAACAATCCTCACCCTTCGTCGTTTCCCGGACGGCGAGAAACCCGCCCGCAATATCCAACCACCCCCACGCACGAGAACATCGTTCGCTCGAGGGAGTCTCTCCGGCTGCGCACGTGCGCGCTCGGTGGTGATTATTACGGGGCGCCGCCTGACTATGTGTTAACGTACACATTTTCGTTCGCACATGTGCGTCTCTGCGAGGCTCACTGCCGCCCGCATCCGAGAAATAGTACCGGCAACTTAATTGTACCGAGTCGTTAAGCGAAGATATACAACGCGAACGAGTTGCCGGCGAGCACAATGGCTCGGCTGAGAAACCCACTGCCTGTTGTTACTATAAGAACCATAAAATTCAAGGGTAACGTTTGTTGACATCGAGGCTTGTGGATAAAATTTGCGATAGTAGAGAAAAAAAAAACAGGTTCGTAGATTTGGACAAACATTTCTTCTGCACTAAGTTTCAGGACTTTTATCCAAACGAACATTGTAAAGTTTACCAGGAAATAAAAGTTGTGGACGTTTTTGGGCAAAAAATGTTTGTTGAACGGAGAAAGGATTTTTACACTAGATTAACAGATTTTAGGGATATTTGTATTGTAATTATTTTTGCAATTTGGATAGCAAAACTCCCAAAAATTCATAACTCATAATACGATATCTAAATAAATAAAAATAAAAATAAAAATAAAAATAAAAATAAAAATAAAAATAAAAATAAAAATAAAAATAGCTGGTATAAAAATACTTTTCATACATTCTTTTATCTTTGTCCATTTTCCTCTCTGACAAAATTAAACAAATGATAACTAGTTTTAAGTGAGAAACAGTTTTCGACAAAAACTTTTAAATGCAACATATATATATTTTGTTTTCCTACACTTTGTTTGTATATCGATATTTTTTAGACTGACGAAGAGCCAAACGTCAATAAATGAATAAATAAATAAAAAACAAATAAAAATAGCTTGTATCAAAACACTTCTCATAAATTTTTGATTTATCTCACTGTCAATTTTTCTCCCTTACAAAATCAACCAAATGACAACAGCTTCGTGTGAGAAACAAATGTTGACTAAAGTTTTTAACTGCAACGTATATATATAACGTTGTCCCACGCTTTCGTTGTATATCGATATTTTTTTGGTCTGCCGAGGAGTTACGTGGCTGACCGTCTCGCGCCTTCGATCCGGTACAACGAGAGCCAAACGCCAATAAATAAAGAAAAGTCTGGAGATAAATTAATAAGATTGGGAACGGTTGGAATTCGACGAGAATTCCGGTACGTCTGTTGTATATATCGTCAAGCAGCTAGAATTAGAGTTTGGTCATCGTGTGCCGTACGAGAGTCTCTCTTCCTCTCGCGTCGCGCCCGTGGAAGAGGGCAGATGATGATGAGACGCCAGGCGTCTGGGGGCCCGGCCGTCGGACAGCTCGATCGTTCCGACAACTCTCGCGACGCCATAAGCAGCCGAGTCTCTCGATCTCTCGCTGTATTTATTCCCCTCCCTACCGATGTATATAAGGTGTATAAACTTATGTAAATACAATGTCCCGAGGAGAGAGTAGAGAGAGGGGGGACGAACCGAGAGAGGAACCCTCGCATAAAGAGGGACGATATATGGTCCGGTAATTTCTTAATTGCGCCCCGAAAATTCTTGTCATCGTAAAGAGGCGCTTGATTATATTGAAACTGCCTACGCGGAGAGGAGCCCCCGAGGCGCCACCGGTTCACCGGCGCGAGACGGCCATGAGGAAAGGGAGATTCAAAAACGAGGGGGAAATAATGAAAAAAGAAAGAAAAAAAAGAAGAAAAATAAAATAAAATTAAAAGGATCTTCAGAAATCCCACGAGTCCCACCTTCTCTTTAAACGGCTATTCCCATAACTCTGACGAGATGACTGCAAGAATTGCGTCTTCATGTTTTAGAAAATAAAAATAAAAAAGATAAAAATAAAAAGACATAATTTTCTGATTGAATCTGATCGCATCCTCCGATCGGAAATTACGCTCGATACGAGCAAAAAAGCGTCGAGCATCTCCTCCTTTTTTCCCGCACGGTAAACAGCGGATGAGGAATCTTAGCGTGGATGTTCATGATAGGGTGCGAAAGAATTCTCGAGGGTCTCCATTGCACAGTGCGGTGTAGGATAAGTGGATCATAACCGGATCCGTGATATGGAGATTGGTAATCTCGATTACACAAGGGTATCGAGTGTACAGCCACGCGGAGGCCGACGTGTAGCGGGCGGGGAGATGAGTTTAAAGTGTCCGGACAATAATGCCCGCGAGGGACCCCGCGGCTAAGGCCCGGCAAAGAGGGGCGTGAGTCTTACACACAGCCCTTTTTTTCATCATATATCTGCTCTCCCGCTCAACATCTTTCCCCGAAGGGACGCCTTAGCGCTCCTCATCTTATTCACATTCTCGAGGATCCCGTTGCCGTGTTTATCCTTCCGGTGCGAGTCCAGAAAACCGCGCCACGCCTACCAGGAATGTATCGAGACGGGTGACCCGCAAACCTTACAATTCGAAGAATAGATTCCGCGAGAGAAAAAGAAGAGGAATAAAAAAAAGAGTGAGTGAAAGAGTCTCGGATGGCCGGAGGTTTCTCGCAGCATCCGAATGCTCGAGGAATTACGTCAATGGGTGTCCAATGAGGGATCATTTTTTAAAGACCTTTTTTCTCTTCGGATCCACCGGAGAATAATTTTACGACCGATTTTAGCGCAGATCAAGGAAACTTTATCGAAAAACTCACCGGTATGTGTTCTCTTGTGTATTTTGAGGTTCTCCGATCTGGCGAAGACTTTCCCGCACGCGGGAAAGGGGCATGGAAACGGTTTCTCGCCGGTGTGAACCCTGATGTGATTGACGAGTTTGTACTTGGCCTTGAAGGCTCTTCCGTTTCTGGAGCATCCCTGCCAGAAGCACGCGTGCGTCGTGCACTCCGGTCCGCCCACGTGTTCGACGGTCAGATGGGTGACGATGTCGTGCAGGGAATTGAAGAGTTTGCCGCACAATTTGCGTCCGGCCGGTCCGGGACTGTCCTGGTCGAGCCACATGCACGACATCTCCTGCCTCTGGGCGCTGCCACCGGTCCTCATGTACCTCAGGAAAGCGCCGTGGGGATGATGACTCGGATGACTGACGGCGGGATGTTGCTGATGGTGTATCGCGGCCGGTGTCAAGTGGGGCGCGCCCAGATACTGATGATGAGGTGGTAGCCTGGCGTCCTGGCCGTAGTGTCCGGGATAGTGACTCGCCGCGGCCGCCAAGGGATGCTGACCGGGATGATGGGAAAACTGCTGCATACCACCGGCGGTACCGTCGTGATGGAGAGGCGTAAAGAGACCCAAACCACTCTCCGGCGTCGTCGGATTCGCCGTCGCATTGAACTCGTGCTCGCGTCGCAACAAAAAATCCCTCGCCGCGTAACCGGGATGATGACTCATGTGGTGTCCCATGTGAGGCGCCATGTGACTGGCGGGATGGGGATGGTGCGGTGGATAACCAGCTTGGGACGGGTGAAAGTGATGGTGCTGTTGGGACGGGGCTTCCCCGGGTGCCGCGGCTCCCTGAATGCCAACGTTGCCGCCACTCGCGCCACCGGTGCCAACGGATTCCGGGGTTCCGGAGGAACCACCGGGTGACAGCTTTATACCCAGGCTGGCGAGATGGTGAGGATGCGAGGATACACCGTCCAGAAAGGCGTTCATCATCGTGGCTCGACGTTCCGTACAGGATTTAAACTTTACCTTGCGCTAACGAATTAGTTAGGCGTTTTGTTTGGAGCCGGAATTGTTGTATTTTGTTTATCTTGGTTGTAGGTTTTTTTTTTATGTTTTGCTTTTAATTAGTAAACCTCCTCAGAGAGCGTCGTAGAACGCTTCTGCCGCGGAGACACTCTTAGCTACGAAGCACCGGGGCTCGAGCATTACGAAACAATTATTAACTGTATTCGACAATAGTCCACACTATTCCTCTACGGTAATCCGCTCGCGCACTGATTATTATGATCTCTCACTGGGGACAATAAATCGGGCCTCGGAGCTTGTCAATACGAGAGGATCTCTCGTCGTCGGTACACAGCCCTGATGGTATTTATCGAAGATACCACATTGATCACACAAGTTGTTTGATTTTTTTTTTTTCAACAATCTTCACGATTTTACGCGGTAATCTTCGATTTGTTGTTTTTTTTTTCGTTGTTTTTCACCGATCGCAAGGGGGTCTCCGCACCGTTCTCGCCCGTCGACGAACTCGCGATTAGCGCACAAGTTGGAAAAAAAACGTATACGAAAAACAATGAAAAATATTGATACACGTCGATCTATATTTATCGAGGTATGTTGACCGACGCGTCGGCGAATTCGCGGCACGAAGCGCGACGTTCGGTAAAACGTAAAATCTTTGGCCTCGCCTCGAGGGAGATTGAACGACAACAACTACTGCGAGAACAGGACGACAGGTAGCGCGAAATCCGTTGCTGCTGTTGTGTTCCTTGCTGCGTTCACAGCGGGACTGAGGTGTAGGGTCTTGGGCACTCGCCGCGGGGCGACTCGAACTCGAACTCGATTTTTCGGGTAAGGGTAAGAGAGTCGTGGCTGACCCGGTGTTGGGATCCCCACCAGAGAACGCCACTCCCACTTGGCCCGGTGACCCATGTGGCCAGGTGCGCGGCCAATGGGAACCTTCCCGAGCCGTTACCAGCTCCCCATTGGCTCGCGCGGTCCCAATTCTAACGCCGGCGAGCTGGGGAACGCTCGTTATTCGTGGAACATCGAGGGTCGTAGGCGGAACCGGCGAGAAGGCGCATGATCGCGCTCCACCCATTAAAACACGCCCAACTATCAAGCATTCGCTCCTCTGGGCGTGAACCACGTCCCATTCCTATCATTTTTTGTTTTCCTCTTTTCTGATCTTTCGCGGGAATGCTCCAGGAGAGCTCGATGAGTTCCCGGCTGTCGGTGAACGCAACGGGGACCAGTTTCCCTCCATCCTCGAAATTGACAATGACGTTATGCCGCCGAGAAGGTCCTTTTCTCTCCCGCTGGAAGGATTATTGCGGGATCCGAGGGCGAGGATTTCTGCGCTTCCGTTAGCTCGGACACGGGATTTTGTCAAGATTACCGGGTGTAACGGTTATTGAATACAACAGAGAATGCGGTCTAGAGCCGATTAGAAACATTTTCGTGGACAAGGAGAAGAACAACCTGCGGACAATGATGTTGAGGGCAGAGCGGCGCTTCGTGGTGGTGTTGGATCGACACCTCTTGAGGTGCGACAATAACGAGTTTGGAGGATCAACGATCCCATGGATGTTTCTTACTTTTCTGGCTCACTTTATCGTCAGGATCTTGACGATCTGAAGGAGCTGTGTTGGGTCGAGGAGAGCGGCGCATTAGAGTTTCGAGAGCTCTTTGGTTACCTTTTGGCTCAATTTTGTAATCTGGTTCGAATCGACGTGTTCGATCACAATGAGAGGTGTCGGCCAGGTACGACTCGGTCGCTGGTGTAATTTCGTTTCGAAGGATTAACGACCCCACACGAGACGACAGGTATTCGTGACGCGTTCGGAAACAGGCCAATGTATAGAATGTGCAAACTAAGAGTGTGAATGTACTGAATGTACACTCATAAAAAATACAGTTGAATCAAGTAAGGTACGGGCAGGGACGTTCAAATAAATATTTAATTGGTCGAACAAAATATTTTAATGACTCAAAAATATTTTGGTGAAATCACCCAACAAATTGTTGAACTAACCAATTTTTTAGCTGTACCAACAAAATGTTTAGTTGAACGTCCCTGCCCGAATCTTAGTTGATACAACCGTATTTCTTTTATCAGTGTACACACTGAATACGCGACATTCATAAGATTGTTGATCCTCCAAATGTTCTTACTTTCCAGCTTACTTTGTCTTTAGGGTCTTGATGATCTTAAGAAACTGTGTTCGGTCGTGAGATGGAAGAGCGGCGCGTTAGAGTTTCGTCAGCTCTTTGGTTATTTTTTGGCTCAATATTGTAATCTGGTTCCAATCGTCGGGTTTGATCACAATGAGAGGTGATGCCAGGTACGAACTCGGTGTCTGGCGTAATTTCGTTCCGAGGATTAACGACCCCACACGAGACGACAGGTATTCGTGACGCGTTCGGAAACAGGCCAATGTGCCGAATGTACACATTGAAAGTTTAGCGGCGGTAGTATATTGCTCGGTTTTGCGAATAACAAAAATTAATGGGCCTAATCCGGAAACCTCCGGCTGCGGCCGTGAGTGCCCCCCATTGTCGGCCAATAAACGAGACGGAAACTCGCCGTGCAACCCAGGACGGATCCATTGTCCGTCCGACGAACTCTCTCTCGCCTTATTGTCAGAAAATTAGCGAACTACCCCTTTTACTCGTGAACTACCTCGGTCTGGTTTTTCCCCGGGGCTCCGCGTTTTCATCGAACGGCGGTCACTCATTTGGCTCTCTGACAGTTTTGAAACGGAGACGTTGTAAAGACACTGTCTTAGTTATACAACATGTAATGGAGCTGTCGCCTTGTTGCCACTGTGTGTCTTATCGTCATGAATCGTAAAACACTTATAAAAAAAAAGATCGGACCGACCTGTTTCTAAAATTTTATTGTCAGAATCTTTTACAATGATACAACCTTCAATTACAATTCAATTTAATGTAAATTAAAAGACTATTTAGTGCATTAAAGCCCTTTACAAGGGGATAAGCGGACATTACAATTCTTACATATTTTTCATGTGAACAATAATATACAATATACACCAAAATCGTTAATTTGAGGAAATTACCTGTAGCTGTTTTATACGTTTATATATTGAGGCAAAAAGCGCCAATCTTGAGCGCGTTTCTTCAGAACTGAAATAAATCGTTTGTATTTTTAATTGTACTTACTTTCAATATTTCCACAGTGGTTCGTATTTCTTTCAAATATTGTTGTCTTGGATTTTCACTTGCCGAACATTCTCCAAGGAAGTGTTCTACCGAATCGCGTTTGCCCTTTACATTAATACAATATATCTAATATAATTAATCTTTGATGCTTATTCTAGTTTCATACAAGCTGAACTAAAAAAAAATTGTTACTGCAAATAATGATTATTTGAAACATGTCAATTTGCAAATTTCACTTAAACGAAACAATCTTTTTTTGTGTAAGACATCTGTGAGAGATCCTTGTACACTTGTTATACCGTAGGATTTACAAACAGTAATCTTCCTCGAGAACTCTCGAAATTATCGGGATAATCCTGCCAGTGAGATCCGGCTAAGTCGCGATTCAGCAAAATCTCTCCAGCGGCACCTGTACTTTTCCTTCAGGTGTATATTCGCAAGTCCGTCGAAACTGAGACTCTCCAAGGGGTTACGGGGTTCCGTTATTGGTACCGAGAAATTCGGTATACCTGCGTCCAGTCGTCGCTCATAATCGCGCTCGGCGACGCTCATTAAATATCTTCTTTACTCCAGAGTCGTACTTTGGTAAGTTTAATTGGCCGAGCGATAATGCGTTTATTGACCCCCTGAGTATTAAAACCATCGCAAATAACGTCGATGATTCTCGAGGCAACAGCTGACTCGGGACTCTCTTCCGGTCGCAGTAATTCCAATCGTATATCATATTTCCTTCTCGATTGAGCTCGCTACCGCGTTCGTGCCGGTCGTTAATTCATCATGGAATATTGTACAGTTTCTCTTAATGCTGTTCATCGTGCACAGTACGAAGAGTTTTCCTAGCGGGCATCAATAACTACGAACCGCTTGCCAACAAGACTCCATTCCAGAAGCATCGTACTAATGGTCGTGCCGTATCCTATCCTCGCGATGAAATTGACCCAACTTTCTACATTTTCCAACGACGCGCGGTCAATTTTATCGCGCAGTTCCGCTCTTATCGAGCTGTCAATAACGTAAATTGTACGCGAAGGCAACGGACTAAGCCTAACGGTTTTATTCTCTGCATTAGCACTCGGCAAAGACTCGATTGCGTTCGTCCACCTTATGCCGACGGTATAGATTAAGAATAAACGAACGTGAAACAAAAACAAAACCATAAAAAATTGTGACGCGTGTCGAGAAAATCTTTAACATAGGAGCATAAGTTTGTTACTTCTGGTACACTGTCCTCGTTAAATCGATTGGATACATCCGTTTTTGGTATAACAACTCTCAATGGCAGTACTGGAGTACGCAGGGGGTGGTCATCGCTCATCGCGAGATCGGAGCACGCGGACTCGAGGGAACTCACTGCAGTCATTATATTTAATTAACCATTAGGACGAAGAGCAATCGCGCGATTCATCGCTGCACTAAACCATTAAAATACTAAAATTATTAATTTTCTTTTTCCTACCAGCGCGAGATATTATTATGTTATTTTACATGTATGAGTTACTCCTTAATCAATTACAAAAGATACAGGCTGAGGGACCCTGGGCAATGCCTCATTAGAATGAGGGGGGGGGGGGGGACCACACATGTATTGACGCGACACCAACATATCTTGTATCATTCAGGCTTATAGATCGCATTTACTACTATTATTATATTACTATAAAAAATATTGATAATATTAATAATAATAATAGAATAATATAATATAATATTATTTTTATTATTGATGGCAAGTGCTTTTAATTTGTATACGAGAACGTTATGTCTGTTCATTTGTGGCTCGAATAAGATAACGCGAGGTAATACGTCACGCGCCTCGCTCGGAGATGCGTTTATCGCGTGAGCGATGGCACGATGCACTCCGGTCATTCTCGCGGCTCTTCTCTCTTCTTCTCACTCGAGCGAGTCACTCTCCTGTAATGTGTATTATTTTTCTTGTATATATATTTTTTTTATTGCGTTGCTCATATTGCTCCTCGAATGGCAACTCACCCGCGGCGCGTTCATCGGCGCCGAGCGCTCCCGGTACTTAACGATAGAATTATTACGGGGGGCGGAGGGGGGAGATACGAAGCTCGTTACCTCTTTCCTATCTCGTCGCGAGGCTGCGCGCTACCTAACGACGTGACACGTTTCGTTTCGCGGGATATACATAAGTATTATGGACTCTGAAAGTGTGATGATAGAAGGCGAGCGTAAAATTCCGTACGAATTAATCCCGGGACGACAGTCTGTGAGTCTTTTATGGCCGAGGCAATTTTTCAGATTTTTTTTGCTGGTCGTACCTGAGAAAAATTCATCTTTTAAAAAAACAGAAAAGGGTATTGTAGATTTCTTCATGCTGTCATTGGCTGTTGCACTTTGGGGTGATGCAACTGAAGCAGCCTCGGGCTGATTGCGCACGCCCAGAAAAAAAAAATCTTTTTCTGACGATCAGAAAATCAATGTTCATTTTAATGATCAACGAAGATATAAACTGACGAATTAAATTTTAATTATCAGTTCACGCCCTGTGTAAGATGCGATAAAAATACTTTTTCAAAAGGAGAAAAACCGTTGCTGAAGGACTTTGTTCGATGGCCAATTGTCCGTCTAATACTAATAATAATTATTATTATAAATACATAAATTAAATACTTATCTATTTGAATTAAATAAATATTTGTTAGCGGGACAACCGTCGGATAAATAATTTTTCTGGGTGCAGGTGACACTTTAAAAAAGCTGTAAGGGATGATGGGCAAAAAAAAGAGTAGCTGCAATAATCATCGAACTGTCGTGAAGGTTTTAGTTTCAGTGGAAAGTTAAAGATCTACTAAATACCTGAACCTTGTCATTTAGTCGGAAAAACGGGAACGTGCTCCTAAAAAAAAGGTACAAGTTTGCTGCGGTGAAGTCACGATTAGTCGGCTTCCCGGTTACGTCGCAAAGCGCAACGACGATGCTGTGTCCGCTGAAGAGACAGGGAAAGCCGATACTCAAAGGAAACCGCCACTCTCGAAACACGCAAAACTTTGTAGATTTCTCGGTTAGATGTTCATGGATCTTCGCCTCTCGAAAAGTCCCGAAAAGGCTCCGGGGAGCCGAGGACCAAACTGTCCGGACGGGCGGGGAGCACGGGCTGCTTCGAGATCTTGTCTCGAAGTCATTAGAGGAACGACAATCGGTGTCGGCGAACCCCGGGGGGGCGCGACGCTCCGTCTTCGATCTGCTCGGACGACTCTGAGGGATGCATATGGAGCTTTATTTTGTCTCGGATTAATAATGTATTTGACATTATTCGACTTTCATTTATGATTTCGAAAAAATGTATATACATATACACATACATAGATTTTTTTTTAGTCCTGGTTAATTATTTTGTTCATTTGTGACGTGACTTATGATAGATATTTTAGATAGATATAATTTTATTAAGTCCTGGGACATCTCACCTAAGGGCCGATGCAATACAGGCAAAACAATGCTAGGTCATTCATTAATGGATATAGCGTAAGTAGCAACTCAAGCGAGAAAGTACATAATACGCAGAGCATAATCAGCGGATAAAGCAAGTACAGGTAATATAAATAAAATGAAGGTGGGTAAATAAGCGTTACTGTTATTACTATTTGCGTAATTGCAAATATTTTGAGGTAGATTTATTGGTACACTGAGAAAAAGAAATAATTGGATTAACCAAGCCGCCGTGAAATACGTTCAAAGTCGTTATTTCGTTAGTCCAAAAAAGTGTTTGTTCAAATCGACATATCTTGAATCGATTGAAGCGAATAATCATTCAACTAAACAATCCTTTAGTTGTGCCAACCAAATAACAGCTTTGAACAAATGTCATCGCGACTTTTGGTTAATCTAACAAATTTTTTCCTCAGTGTATAAGATCTGCATAAGATCCATCACTAGATATTGCATAGATACAGATAATAGATCCACCGGAAGTAAATGGCAGACAAGATTGTTTAATTTGAGGATTGCATATGGAGCTTTATCTTGTCTCCGATTAATAATACATTTGTTCTTACTTTACTTCCATTTATAATTTCGAAAAAATATATATATAAATACAGTTTTTGTGTCCTACTGAATTCTTATTTTTTGTACTTATGAGACTCATGATAGACATTTTATGTAGATCGATCAGTATAAATCTACAGAAGATCTACCCCAGATATTGTATAGATATAGATAACAGATCAACCGGAAGTAAATGGCAGAGCAAATTGTTCAATTCGAGGATTATATATGGACCTCAATTTTGTCTCGGATTAATAATGAATTTCACTTTGTTCGACCTTCATTTACGATTTCGAAAAATAAAAAATATATATCGCACCCCTAAAATGACAGTGTAACATCCCTTATGGGATTACCATACGCATTGTTACACCGTTATTCTAGGCGTGCGATGTATAAAGATTTTTCTTTTTGGTCCTATTTAATTATCTTTTTTTGTACTCGCAAGGCTCGTGATAGATATTTTATGTAGATCTATCGGTATAGATCTACATAAGATTTACGACCAGATATTGTATAGTTATAGATAATAGATCCACCGGAAGGAAATGGCAGACCAGATTGTTTAATTCGAAGCTAATTGCTTTAAAAGTTTAAATGAATAGCACCTCATCGATAAAGTTCGGAGGGAAAAAAAGGGTTGACAAAGCGTTTAAACGAGGAAAGGATGCACACAGTGTGACAAGCACGCGATCCCCGTTGGTCATGCCAGTAGGAATGACGGATCGTCGAGCGGCTCGGTTCGACTTTGGAGATAAGAATTTGTACGAGCGATCCGAGAAAAGATAGACCCCGTAGGTATAGTTTACCAGTGGTAGAACAGCGTGGAACCAGCGATATTTATCTCCAAGGCGGCAGCCGACAAAAATTTTCCGAGCGGCCAAATAGGATCGGTCAACCGAACAACGGGGACCTGAGGGATGGCTCGCTCGCGCCATTTTCGCCGTATGAAAAATCCCTGGAATATGATAATAAAAAAATATAAAAAATTAACATAAAAAAAAAATTCATTCAAATTTGAATATCAGCGGCGAGACTCCAGGGCCTAGTGTTTCGCCTCTGTCTTTAAGTTTTCCTATCTCAGTGCGAGACGACAATGAAATATCGTCGGGCGCCTACGGAGCTCGAAGCTCGATAAGACATTAGGCGAAGAAACGAGCGCAAAGAGAAAAAGGTCAAGAAAATGTGTTCGTTGATGATTTATGCGACCGGAGAACGAGGTTTTTACTTTTTTTTTTAAATAAATTTTTGAGTTATAGGTCACGAGGGCTGCACGAATAAATTCATTCGGCAAAGGGTGAGAGAGCCCCAGAAATAAAACAAAATCGATAAGTCTTGTTATAGATATCGTGAGATCACGCGATTGTCGAATAACTATAGTTGTCGCGTCGCCGAGAATAATTATCGGTGGAACCTCAATAAAAATCGTCTTTATTTCTTGTCCGGGGACGCGGTTTGTTCTCGAGGGGTCTCGAACTTTTCTCTAATTGGAATTTCATTCGTGAATAACACACGCGGAGAACGGGCGAAAGAGAGAGGAAGATTAAAGGAGCTGCGGATGGTTCGTTGATGTTTCTGCCGTAGAGAGAAGTTGCTGGTGTAAAACAAACCTCCTTCGCGTCCTCCTCCTCCTCACCGGTCTTTACCCGCCTTATTTTTTCGCTGACGACCACCTTCCAGCCACGGTGATTTATGACGCCCCGGTAAAGCCAAAAAATTTCAAAAAACCACAACCAAAAGCGAAAGGTATATCGAACGAGGGACAGAGACCTAGAGGAGTTACCATCGGGAATAAGAAAAAAGATGACCATTGTCGGACCCATTAATATTTATCGTTTCGCGCACACAGCATCACGTCACGTCGTCGTCCACGTCGTCGTCTTCGTAGTTTCGTCATCTATCTCTCTTTCCCAGGAGAATTTTTACGGGCGAATTTACAACTCCACGAGACTCCGAGGACTCTATGGCTACCTCCCGAGGCTTTTTTTTGTTGTCACTGTTCGAGCTTCTTCTAACGACGCGTTATAGCCACGAAGGCAGAAACTCGCGAATAAAGACCGTCGTGGCCTCGGAGCATTTTTTTGTTTTATTTTCTTTTATTTATATGTATTTAATTATCGGTTCGTTAAACAATAAATTACTGTTCGATATAATAATTAGTGTGTGCGAATTTGGTCAATCTCGTTAATGATTTATTGTATCGACGGGCAAGAAAATAGTAAAGGCAGAGACGAGCGCATAAAGACCGTTGTGGCCTCGGAGCATTTTTTTACTTTACTTTTATTTTCATTGTGTACACTTAAATATTGGTTCGTTAAACAGTAACTTACTATAGTCGATATAAAAATTAATGGGTGTGAATTCGGTCAGTCGCGTAGCAGATTTTTGTATCCATTCTTTTTCGTTTTTCGTGGAAAGGAGGAAAAAATGGGACATTCGAATATATTTAATGATTGGTTTCTTAAACAATAACTTACTATAGTCGATGTAAAAATTAATGTGTGTGAATTCGGTCAGACGCGTAGAAGATTTATTTTATAATTTTTTTTGCTTGTCTTGGAAAGGCGAAGAAATTCGCTTATATTTCACTCGACGGGCAAAAAAGTAATGAAGGCAGAAATTCGGAAATTAAAACCGTCGTGGCGTTAGAGTATTGTTAATTCACATTTAATTATCGAACCGTTAAAAAATAATGTATGATGGTCGATATAAAAAAATGAATGTGTCTGAATTCGGTCAGTCAGATTTTTTGTATTCTTTTTTGTCGCTCATCATGGAACGGTGCAAAGCATTGAAGATTCGCTGATATTCCGCTCGACGAGCAAAAAATTGGTAAAGGCGGAAACTTGCGAGTACCCGAGCAGAAAAATTTTCCGGCTGCCATATTTTTCATCAGGTCTACATCAGGTATGAATCCGGCGGCCTGTTCAGGCTCGCCGGACCATTGCCTGATGTACACCAGTTCAGGTACTAATAAGGCAGAAGACATCAGGTTTGCCGGAGATCTACCGGCAACTAGGCCGTTTCCGGGTGCAATAAGGCACGCTGGTGTACATCAGGCAACAGTCCGGCGAGCCTGAAGAGGCTGCCGCATTATTGCCTGATGAGCACCAGTTCAGGTACCAATAAGGCAAGCGTCATCAGATTTGCCGGATTTACCCTTGAACTGGGCCATTACCGGCTGCAGTAAAGGACCCGGATGTGTTATCTTGGACATCGCCGGATCCGGCCCTGATATGAAATTCATTTCATTTGCCGGATCGCTAAAACTTGTTTTGTTTCGGTTCAGGGCCAAGTCAGGAAAGGATCAGGCATTTATAATTGTCATACAACATTTTTTGAATTACTTTTATTTGCTACCTTGACTGGCTAGAGCCGCATAGCGAGTATAAATGCAATCAGACTACCAGGCCCGGCAACATTGGCAATATCAAACAGGCGCTTATTCGTATATAAGGCTTCTATTTTTATAAATGCCGCTATGTAATTTTTTATTAAGCACTTCCCAATGGCCGATGCATATAAAAATTTCTAGTGTCTTCAACTCATAAATCATTCTCACTGTCGCATGACCTCTGTGATGTAAAATAGTCTGCAAAATATATTAACAAAATAATGTCTTACACACGATCTATAAGAAAGATAACCCACAAATTTAACAACAAGAATAAGACATAAATTAACACATACCTAAGAAGCCGTTCCCGTGTATATTTATCATTTATAACGTAATATTAGCAGAAATATGACTGGTGCAAATCTGGAAATAATCTATTCTGATTCTAGATTTGGTTAAAATGACAGCATCTATTAGTCCAACGGTTGATAGAAAGTATTTAATTTTAAAGAGTACTCCGAAAGTCACCGAAACGTAAAGTATATAATTTCTTGTCACTCGACATCAGCAACAAATTATTTACTTATTTATTTAATTTATTGTTCACGGTCCGGGCCCAATTATAGGACGATAGTTACCCTACCGACAATAAAGAATTATAAGATCAAAGGCCGTAACTATATCGTAGCGACAAAAGGAAACATTTTCCTTCATTGGCCCAACTTGTCAACATATTTTAATAAAAAATTTCTAACAAAACAATTGACCGTTATAAATAGCCAAGTAATTGATTGAACTGAATTGATTGAATAAGTACAATACCTCACAAACATAAAAACAGAGATATTACAATTGAATCTTATGTCATTAAATGACGATCCACATATTCAGCATGTCTAGCATACGTTATATACAAGTTCCAAAATATTATTCGCAAGTTCTGAATAGCCGAGTGGGTTGGTTCCCGACTACAAACTTAGATGACCGGGGTTCAAGCCCCAAACTGGGTAATAAATTACTAATGTGTTTCCGATATAAAAATGTGAGAATTAGTAAGGTATAATAAAATATAATGAAATAAAGCGTTGAACCCCCGGCTGAATTTAGTGTAAGTGTAATATTTTTGTAAATTTTGTTGTCAAAAAGAGGAATGGTGCGTGATCCGGGCCACGTCAGGCCCATATCAGGGCCTGAACTTGGACCGGATCCTGATGCCGGATCAGGGCCGGATTTGCATGAGCGTTACACCACGGATCATGGCCATATCGATATGCCATATCCGGACCGGAGTTGATTTTCTGGCTCGCCAAGTATGGGCCGGATTCTGACCGGATTAAATTTCTGCTCGGGTAAAGACCGTCGGTGGCCACGAAGGATTTTTTAAATTCAATTAATTTTTTAAATACATTTAATTATCGCACAGTTAAACAATGACTTACAATAGTCGATGTAGAAATGAGGGTGTGAATTCGGACAGTCGGGTAGAAGATTTATTGTATTATTTTTATTTTTTCGCTTATCGTGGAAAGGAGAAAAAAAAATTGGACATTCGCATATATTTCACTCGACGGGAAAGAAAATAGTTCGTTAGTCGAGAGCCTTTCCGAGCCCTCGGGAAAAAGCTTGTGTTGTGTAGGAAAAAAAAATACAACGTCGCGCCGGACTTACCCCTAAAAAATGATCGGCCACCCCCCCCCCCCCCGTCGCGAAGCAGATGCAACTTCCCTGTCCCGCCGACAGCCAACACGAACGTATCGGGTGCTGGCGTTTTCGACGTCGTACGCGAGTGGATACCGTTGTAGGGGTGGTGTTTTCACCCCTAGCCCCGCACCTTCACCTTAATCTTCGTCTCTCGGCTTCTCTCCACCCTCCGAGATATTGCTTGATCGCTGCTCCGATAAATCCCGCATCGACCCTTTTCGTTAAACTTCGTTCTTTTTTTACGTTCAATCTTATCGCTACGTTTCGGACATTTTTATTTATTTATATTTATTTATTTATTCAGAAACACAAAAAAAATTCCTGATAATAGGCCCAAGCTGTACGAATTAAATATTTAACATGTTACTGAAAATAATAAATATCATTATCGTGCTTAATAATGGTGGTATATTTTATGATAATTATCTCTTCAGTGGCTCAAAAATAAAAATAAAAAAATTACGATTATGTAATTCTTTATTTGACCTAATACGACAAATGTCTCCGGTCGCCGTGCGATCAAACAGTTAAACAGGTAGGAAATCCCTATTAATTACGATTACCTCATTTTTTTTCAATCTCCAAGTTTTCACTTATTTATTTTATTCGAACGGGGTGCTCGTCGAGAACAGCGGGGTTTGGACTTTTCTTCCGTGTATCCCTCTGTTTCGAGAGGCGACAAGGGGGGGGGGGGGGGTCGCGGGGCCCCCTCTCGGTAGTCCCGCTGGACGTTTCTTCAAATTATCCAAACGCTAACGAGGCCCACCTTCCCTCATATACATAATACACAATACCGTATATATTTTTTCGTTTGATGAAGCACACGGCTCCTCCGCAGACGGAGCCGGTGTTAATCATCAATAAATGTCTCCCGGCAGCGAGCAGAATGGGCGTTACGGAGGTTGTCCGACTGTCTTCTATATCTTCTCCTTCGTATTTTTTTTTCTTTTTTTTTTCTCCGAGATTTTCACAATTTTTCCTACCAGTCGTCCATTCCCGAATGTCACCTCCGTGGGCTCTCTCTCTATAATTACCGTGACCCGTGCTGGTCAGCGACGATCGACGTGACGCTGTTCGCGAGATAGAGGGAAAGAAGAGAAAAAAAAATATATATATAAAGAGAAGGGTAGATCGTAACTCATCAAGTCCGCACCACGCCTACGGCCGCGGACGATCGGTTATGCACGAACGATGGTTCCTTCACTGACTCATATATATGTCTCTCCTCTTTCTCTCTCTCTCACGAGTCCATCTCCGTACAACTTGGTCACGTAGATCGACCGCACACGCCCCTGTCCTCGGGAACAGCGAGCTCTGAATTCCATCCTAGTACCTGCGAGGCGGTAGATTTTGCCTTTGCGCCCGAGAGATATCAAATTACCTCCCAGGGGTCGTTCGAATTTCTGTTCCAACCGCGCAGGTCCAAATACCACGGGAATAAATGATCCGTTCCGACAATAATTCGTTTTCGGGGCGCTGCGAGGCATGCTCGGTCGGTAACCGAAAACTGTAATCAATTTTTCTCGGGGCTCGTCGATATTTAGGGCTTAACGAAAATTGTCAGTCTTCGTCGGACGGCTAACCAGATGCTGACAAGTTTGGCTTTGGCGCAAAATTTTAGGAGCTTTAAGAACAATTGATTACAGTTTTTGTTACCGACTGCGCAGTTTTCGTTTCGAGTGAAGAGGGGAACGATCCGTTCCGACAATAATTCGTTCTCGGGCGCTGCGAGGCATGCTCGGTCGGTAACCGAAAACTGTAATGAATTTTTCTCGGGGCTCTTCGATGTTTAGAGCTTAACGAAAATTATCAGAGCCTTCATCCAACAGCTGATCAGGTGACAATTTTGTCTGTCGCGGAAAATTTTAGGAGGCTTGAAAAAAATAAATAAAAATAAGTTTTTCTCTTGAGCAAGGCGTACAGTAATCGGTGTTCTCGAGGCACTGCAAGGCATCTGCTCGGTCGGTAACCGAAAACTGTAATGCATTTTTTTGCGAGGCTATTTGACATTTTCGACTGAACGAAAATTACCAGCGTCTCCATCCGCCAGCTGTCCAGATGCTAATAATTTAGTTTTTCTTGGGACATTTTAGTGTCATTGGAAAAAATTCATTACACTTTTTTTTACCGACCGCAGAGGTTTCACATACGGACGATCGCGTCGTGCGGGAATTGATCTTAATTGCTCTCAATAAATGCTTTTGATAAAAAGCTATTCTTTGCACGTATAAGGTTCGAGGACTATATTCGCGAACGGAAGTGTTCCTAATTCATCTTAGAAATACGACGACACACGTACGGATATGCATGTGTACTGTAGTGGTGGCCGAAGAGCCTTCGCAGAGTGGACGTATAGATGGACCGGAAACGTGGCTAATGAGAGAACAGAAAGGGTGGACGGTGAATCGTAGATGAAAATGAATTGAATGAATGGATGGTACGAGAGTGCATGGAGTGGCTTGGTTAGCAAAGCGATCATCGTGAGTGCAAGCGGGAAGTGAGCAACTTTGGCGTCGGCGAACCCTTCTCCTCGTCACATCTCGTGTATCGCGTAGGCAGTACGCTGAGCACATACATTGAGCAAATTTTCAGCTTGTCGCCTGGGCATTGAAGAAATTTTTTAATTAAACCCTTTGAAGCATGAATTTCTGAACCTTGGATTCTTTCGAAGATTAAAGAATTTGAAAAAACGACGGGACATATATTTTTTTTTTAATTCTCAATTAGATGCATCAGTGCTCTTGAGATATCACAAAAATTTCGTAGCGTTTCATCGAGCTCTTTGAAAGATATGGTGCTGTAACGAAATCGTGGGAAATTAAACTTTCGCGAATCGTTTTTTTTTTAAATTCGTCAAAATAAAAAAAAGACCCGTAAGAAAAATTAAAAAATTTCTCAAGCACACGCATCAGACCTCTCGAGGTATCATAAAAATTTCGTAATGTTTTATCGAGGCCTTGGGAAGATATGATGCTTTAACGTGATCGTAGAAAACAAGACCTTCGCGGAACGTTTTTTTAATTCTTCAAAATAAAAAAAGACTAGAAAAATATTTGAAAAAATTCTCAATTAGACGCATCAGTGCTCTCGAGGTGTCATAAAATTTCCGTAATGTTTCATCTAGCCTTCGAAAGATATGGCACTTTAACGAGATCGTAGAGAACGAGTCCTCCGAGAATCTCGGTCTATGAAGTACGAATTAATAATTTTTACGATTTCCTCGAGCAATTATCTCAGAGGCTGAGCTGTGAATTCTCTGAATAAAAATTCCAGGCTCATCTGCATAAGAATACATTCGTGAGATATGCATTTCGAGTCTGGACAATGAGTCCGATGCGCTTCGCCTGTCTGCACGAGCGGTCGCGGTGCAGACCACGCACAAGCAACGCGCGTGTGGGTGATGACTAATAGATTTCGAGACTCGGGCCATCCATCTCGAAGTCCTCGATCATTCGATAGATAACACGAGCGCAGCTTTATAAATGCTTGTTGTACCTCTGTATACACTTCTCCCATCCTCATCTCTCGCTTCGCGTTCACCTAGCAAAAAATATAAAAATAAAACAAACAAAAATTACAATGCGTTCAATAAAAAGTCGTGAATTTTATTTTGTCTTCCTACAATTTTCTACACGATCAGAAAACCCCCTTGGGAACAATATATCGTGCAGGATTTTTTATCCAATTTTTTGTTGTCACCGAAAAAAAAAAAAAAAACATTTTTTTTTTTACCGAAAGAAACACTTCTTCTCTCTTTTACAATAAAAAAAACTGTTGACTTTTCTGGACATGTCGCAGTCATGTATAAAAATCTTTCTGATGGCGCAAGATTCGTGATCAGCGCGAGCGGTACGAAAAATGTCGATCGATCGAATTTCGTAAGTCGATTTAATCGCACGATCCGATAGAAAGGAATGCCTTGTGCCTCGATCGACCTACATGATCCTCTCGGATACACCGGAGAGTGATCGCCGGTGATCCACGGATTCTCTCTATCTCGCGAGCGCGATCTCTCGCCGCCGAGATAAATCCTCTCGGTACTAAACGATCTCGCCCCAACCGATCCGAAGTAATTCAATTTCCTCGACGGTCATTAATTATCACAAATTAATTGAAACTCTCCTCGTGACCGGTATCTCTTTCTCCGCGTCATTACTTAATTGTCCGCGGGCATCGATTGTAATTCGACCGTGGGAATTTAGTACTTTCCTTTTATCCCCGGTGAAATAGCCTATGGTAATACAATACTTTGACGAACCGAAGAATATTAAGCTTCGGGTGGAATATTATTGCATCAAAGTTACGATGACACTCCAGACTTACAGATGTCTATATATATGGGGCATTCCACGTCAAGTCGAACGGCCCAATATCCTCTCGCTCTTAGATCAAGTTGAAAGTTCGTGATGTTTTAATATTATATAGTGCGGAGTAACTGGCATTTTTTCCGATTTTTATCAGCTCTCGTCTTTTTAGAAACTTTCTGTCGTACAAAAAAACGTCGTCTACATAAAAGATGCTATTTTTTTAATGAGCACACTTCGTACATTTTTTCAAGATTTGCCAAGTACGAGGAACTACAAAACACTAGAAAATTCTTATTTTTTAAGGTTAAGCAAACATGTATCCGCGCATTTTGTAAATAATTTCACAGAATGTTGTTTTATTAGTGTGTACAACATGTATAAATTTCATAATGGGTTGGGAGATTGCGTACAATTTCCGCAGGCGTCTAACCATTTTTTAATACGATATATGTCCTGTACAAAAAAATGGTTAGGCACTTGCAAAAATTGAACGCAATCCCAACCCATTTTGATATTTACCCATGTCGTTTCATAGCCCTGGCTGCAAGTCTCATACCCGCATGAGCAAGCGCCAAATAACACCCTTATTTTTTGGTCTTTTTATTGTTTGTGTACCATGTAACTTATACTCGCCTTGTTAAGTTCAAAGAAATAAACATTATTTAAAAAAACATGTCGTTTCACACTAATCAAACAACACTCTGTGACATTTTAAGCAAAATGCACGGTAATTCTTGTTGAAAAAATATAAAAAATAAGGATTTGCTATTTTTTTTTTAAGTTTCTCGTGCCTCAAAAAGTGATAAGAAACTTACGAAGACAGTTCAGCAAAAATAACATTATTTTTGTATAAGACGTTTTGTACGACCAAAAGTTTCTGCTATATAATAATTTTTAATATTAACTCGCCTATCTAATACCGTGAAAACGAGAGCCGATAAAAATCTGAACAAAATTCCAGATACTCACACTATATAATACTACAACATCACGAACTATCAGCTTGATCTAAGAGGGTCAATACTTTGGGTCGTACGACTTGACGTGGAATGCCCCATGTATATAAGTCTGGCATAAGCTCGATATGTATAGATTATATATAGATATACATATATATATATCTATATCGAGGATGTCTCGTCGATTTTCCAAGAGCGAGCCCGGCCTGGCGCCACTCGGGTCCAATTAGCCGTGGCAATTAAAGAATTAACCGAACGAAGCAGCCTCTCACGGGATCGGACCACTCGCAAGGCTCACCGAAGAGATCCTCGAACAGGAGACATTCGAATCGTCGCACGGTCGATAACCACCATACCGCGCCAGCCTTCCCTCTTTGACTCGCCACGGAAACCAAATAATAAAATAAAGATGCACTATTTTCCTTTATATAGGAAGTTTCTCTGGTCGCACTCACTCGGCCGGGACTGCCGGCGAAGGCACGTTCGTAAAGTACCACCTTTACGGTTCCTCGAGATCGTAACATCATAGACATCTCCATAATACGGCACTGATAATCGGCTATGAGAACTGCCGGGGCTGCACATAGCGATATTTTTACATACATATGTATACGTTTTTATACAAGGAACGAGCGGGGTAAAATGGACCATTTTTACAAATTTTATAACGGGACGTGAAAAAAAGGTCTCGGGTTAAGTGTGGAGAAAAGTGGTCCGTTTTGCCCCGATGTTCCATTTCGCCCCGTTCTCGGTTGCATGCGCCGCGGATGGTGCGCGGTCTCGCATTCTCGATCCAAATTCGAAGCCGGGAACACGAAATTCCCTTACAAGGCGACGATCGCCGGGTTTCGTTAATAATTTACAAAATTATTAAGTCAGCGATGATAATTCGATAAATATGTCCGACGTCGTATGAAATTTCTCGAAACGTAATTTCAAAACTACCCCTGTGGGTTTTGGAATCGGCTCTCCCGCGACGCTTGCGTATATCAGCTGTTTTATTATTATTATTATTATTATTATTATTATTATTATTATTATTATTATTATTATTATTATTATTATTATTATTATTATTATTATTATTATTATTATTATTATTATTATTATTATTATTATTATTATTATTATTATTATTATTATTATTACGGTAGAGGGGAAAAAATATTTGCGCAACTATAATGGTGCAATATCGGTCGGCGAGCTTAGAGACGAGTCGGAGAATTATGCCGGACCGGTCGGTAGTCGTTGGCACCGAGCTAGCGGCTTCGTCGTTTAAACGGCGAGGAGATATTTACCTACCGATAATAAATAACTTTTCGATGGAAATATTTTGTCACCTTTATTGCTCGGTGCTTTTTCTTCGATCGTAAATTCGGTGGCTGTGGAGGAAAAGAGTCTTTCTCGCTCCTTCTGGCTGACTCGGCTCATTGGACGGAGCGCTGACGGACGCGGGTACCGGCCGGAGGGTACCTACCGATCGTGCTACCATCGGACTCTGGGTACCGAGAGGTCATTCTCACTCCCGACTCTGTACGTACGTACGGAACGATGACATTACTTCGGTCAGTATCTTCCGAGATTTACACGGGGCTTTTCACTCCGGCCTGAGGCCCTTAAGATTCGGAGTGACTTTCGATTTCGGCGAGACACCGGAGTCGTAAAGTCGCCCGGATCTCGAGGACCAAAAGCATTCCCGACACAGATGCTGAGAAACGGACAGAAAAATTATTTATTCGACGAGTGAAAAATTATTTATTCCACAATTATTTATTTGATTTGAATAGATATTTATTTAATTTAAATAGATATTTATTTAATTTAAATAGATATTTATTTAATTAAAATAGATATTTATTTTATTTAAATAGATATTTATTTTATTTAAATAAATGTTTAGTCGAGTAAAATCAATTTTTATTTGCGAAGCATCGATGAAACAAAAATTTCTGGGTAAATACGAAACCGAGGTGCCGATGAAGAATATTTTTCTCTAAATTTTATTTTTTAATTAGTCGTAGTAAAATAAATTGTTTGCCAATGTTATATACAGTCATCACCTTACACTAGTTTTATACCTAGTGATCATTATACACATTGACAAAGGGCCAT
The DNA here is from genome assembly GCA_917499995.1 of Ichneumon xanthorius. Lineage (NCBI taxonomy): Eukaryota > Metazoa > Arthropoda > Insecta > Hymenoptera > Ichneumonidae > Ichneumon > Ichneumon xanthorius. The sequence continues at coordinate 22,959,210 of OU824203.1, read as the reverse complement.
CGATATGAGTCCTTCAGCCCCGTTTATCAATAATTTTTTAAATTTCATCTTACTGAAATTCTTGTCTCACGTTACGAAAAGATAGCGGTTGCAGAGCAAAAAAAAGTTTGTACATTTATCAAAAATTTCCCGTCACGAAAATGATCGCTATTTTTGTTCCCGTCCGTCTTACAATTCACACGTCTTAAAATCCTCATGTTGATTATACAATTATTTTTTTTACGAACCGTATCTTCAGCTAAAAAAATTACTTATTTGGACGAGAAATGTTTCTGGGATGTTAAAACTTTTTTTTATCATGTACAATGTCGGGGAAAGGGTTTCATTGAGCTCGGGAAGGGTCCAGTTGCAAACCTTCTCATCTCGATGTCGAGTGGGAGTGGCGTGGGTGTGTCTAACATAACCGCTCACACGATCTCTCTCTCTCTATCTCTCCGGTACAGCAAACTTACCTCTCGGGATATCCTGTACACGATGTACGAACTCCTGCTTACACGGGAAAGGAGAGGGAAAGAATTCTCGGATCGCATGTACGGACGAACGAAGAGTCAGCCATTGGATCTCGCTGCTCGCATCTCGTCTCGTACCGAGCTCGAGCATGTGCCAATAAATTATTACGGCGGTTCTTACGCGGGATACTTATATATATATATATATTAAAAAAAAAAAATGCGTCGAAGTAACATTGAGAAAAGATTGGATCCATTTTTCTCCGCAAGTAGAAGCCAGCCAGGGAAACTCACGGAAGGGGCAATAAAAACGACCCGCTCGATCCTTTTCGGCTTCTTGTGTTTTTTTTCCCCTCGTCCGAAAGTCCCCACAAATGTTTCAGCACGTTGTTTCACTGCCGCAGTGCTTTCGAGGAAAACGAGAGAGCGAAAAAGTTATAGGTGCGACACACAAACTTTTTCCCTCCATATTTTCTTAGCGGAACTGCCATAGCCCACAATCGTGAAGGAAAAGCGGAGTTTCGGCTGGTTCTTGCGGTATTTAAGGACCTCCATATATAACGTCAAAGCGCAGCGGCACGTACTGCGAGGGTGGTCGGGATACGAGTATAGAGGAGAGTGGGGGTAAAACGGAAGCCCGGGGCAAAATGGTCCAGCGTGCCCTATTTTTTTTTACATCCAGCGAAGAATGCATTGAAATGGTCCATGTTTCCCCATTCTTCCCCCATTATGACCAGTTCAGTCGTTGGATAGTCAAAGAATCTTTTTCATTGTATCCTCGTTTCCGCCCATGTGCGCAGCACACGCGACTCCGCTCGGGCGGGGGGGGGGGGGGGGGACTAAAGGGAGTTGGAGAAAATGTGTACGGAAAAACAATTTTGGTCCACGAGAAACGTAAACACAAGGGCGTCAATTTCGAAGCGTAACGACACGAGCTGTTTTCCAGAGTAGCAAACGCCCTCAACGAAAGCTTTAGAGAATTGACTCTCGAGGATGAAAAAATAAAATAAAAAAATAAAGAAAATAAAAATAATAATGTAAAGGGATAGAATACTTGAAAAAAATGTCGAGGGTGTAAAACGATGACTTTATCGCGTAAATTACAAGAATTTTATTAGTATCATAATACTCGACGCTTATCCCATCAACGCTTTTAGAGTCGTCGATAAATAATTCTTACAAAACGTACGAATAATATAATACTTGAGGGAATAGTCGCAGCTGTGAGAATTCCCGCGGTGAATTTAATTTCCGGTCAGGATAGTCGACGGACCGAGAAATAGGGAAGAGGAGAGAGAATTAAATAAAAAAAGGGAATAACCATCATTATACTGCGGGTTGTCCACACCCGTTCGCGTTTTCAAGGATATAACTATTCTACTTTTTGTATCCAGAGACTGTTGTAAAATATCCCGATTGGCGTGTCGTCAATTATTTAAAACTTTGCGAGCCAAGCCTTTTATCGTTAGAAAAGAAAAATTCTCAACTGCTCTCGATACTTATCTGCACAACATTTTTCGAAATATATCACTTTAAAAATGCATCACATAGTAGAATAAAAAGAAAAGATATGTCGAAATTATGTTCGACGAACTTTCATCACGATGCATTTTACTACTCAACATTTTTCAAAATTGTTTTTAATTAAAAATAATGTCGATATTTTCAAAAATATTCGTTTTACCAAAGTGGCAAAATGGTAAATGCTGACATTGAAGAGTGTAGCGTCTTAGAAAGAAGTTTGCAAATAGACCGTCCTCCTGTCTGAATGTCGAGTAAGAGGAACATCGGTGTCGGATTTCAGACACTAAGCTACCGAGTACCTCATTTCCTTCTCCTCTTCATCGTCCTCCTCTTCCACTTCTTATTTTTCGAGAGTGACGAGAGAATAACCAAAGGGAATAGACGAAACTCAAAATTATGTTCAAAGAACTTCCATCGAGATGCATTTTACTATTGGCCAAATTTTAAAATTTTTTTATTAATTAATTCAATTAAATTTTAAACGATTAAGTAGATCATTTGGACGAACTATTCATGCTCCAATGTGGCAACATGGTAGATTGGGACATTGAAGAGAGCCCTCATCCTCTTATTCTTATTTTTCAAAAGTGACAAGGTAATAACCGAAGCGAGTGTCGAAAAAGAAACGAAACGAAAGTGGAAATTATGTTCGAAGAACTTTCATCGTTATACCTTTTACTATTCATCAAATTCTATAAAAATATTTTTAAAATAAAAATAATGTAGATATTTTTTAAAAAATAGCCGTTTCACAAAAGTGTACTTAGCGTGTTTCACAAGAGCGTAGCTTGTTACAAAGAAATGTGCAAATGTCTCCATTCTCCTGGCCGAATGTCGAGTAAGAGAAACCTTGGTACCGGATGTCAGACACTTGGCTACCCGGTACCTCAGGTCCTCTTCCTCTCCGTCTTCCTCCTCCTCGTCTCTTCTCATTTTTCGAGAGCGACGAGAGAATAACAGAAGCGACTGTATACACGAAAGTCGAAATTATGTTCTAAGAACTTTCATCGAGATGCACTTCTATTACTAAAAGATATAATTCGTCAAGTTTTTCCAAAATTTTTGTGAATAAAAAAATTAAATAGATCATAAAAAAAACTCTTGTTTCTCCAAAGTGGCAACACGGTAAATTTAACATTGAAGAGTGTAACTTGTTAGAAAGAAGTTTGAAAATGTCCCCGTCCTCCTGGCCGAATGTCGAGTAAGAGAAACCTTGGTACCCGATGTCAGACACTAGGCTACCCGGTACCTCAGTTCCTCTTCCTCTCCGTCGTCCGCCTCCTCCTCTTCTTATATTTCGAGAGTGACGAGAGAATAACCGAAGCAATGCAGGAGAAGTGAATTGAAGACCGTGTCGAAAGTAGCGTGACGAATTTCTGTCGACCCGAACGAATTCGTCGAGAATGTTGCTGGGGGGTCGGTCCACTTCTCAGCGTCGAAGCCGTCGAAGGCTTCGGCTCCAGCAACGACCATGAGTAATAGAATATAACCAGCGAGGCTCTTCTTCGTCCGCTGTAATATGTCCTTCGGATATTCCTTGCGAGTCGTTCTCCTCCGTCCGATTCTTTTCTCCAGTCCTTGGACCGCAGATGGGCGCGTATCGTCTCTCCGTGAAAATTCGAAAGTGCGCAACGGTTTACTGCGCAGTCGTCGTATTTTGCTCTCGCATTCGGTCTTTCGGGCTGCAAGGCGTGCGCGCGCGAGCGACGGACAATGAGACCGCGGGAAGTCGACTCGGCGAGACCAGGAAAATCATATTGAATATAAGCAACCTGGAAGGAGAGTGAATAATAACGAAAACGTCGACCTACGCACAGTTGGAAGTACCGCAGAGTGCGCGCGCACGTGCGCATTGGGTTTTCCGCTCTAAATGGCTGTAAATGCCAAACAAATAGCAACGTGGGTTCCGGTCTTCTTCCTTCCGACTCTCCTTCGTCTCTGCGGGAGAGCGGGGCAAAACGGACCAGCTTTTACCAATTTTTACCGGGGCACAAAAAAAACTCAATGTCTCATCCCAAATAGGTACCGTTTTGCCCCACTCTCAGCCCGCAAGCTGCAACGGACAACGGGCTCGCTCCGATGGCAAAATAAGTGGGAACGACGCCGATGCATACGGCGAGTTGAGACGTCACGTGTCCCTCGAGATGAAGGATGAACATTTTTGGTACGGCGGTTCGGTTTTTCGGGTTAACGCTTGTATCCTCTTCTCGTCTCTCAATCGTCGATCCCGCAGTTTTTACTCAATGACGAGACCAAAATATTTATACGCGGTTTTCGTGTCGTGCTCTTTTCTAAATTTCACCGTCCAGCCTTCGGGCTTGACGGTGACACTGAAGTGTTTTTTTTTCTCTCGTACACAATACTCGGCAAATTTAAACCCGGCGGCCGACGAGAATTCGCGCATTACCCTCGGGAATATGCACGGGCATCTTCGGGGCGGAAATTCTCCAGAGAAATTTCGTCAATGTTCAAGCTCACGTTGAAATCGTTGCTAACGATCTGCTACTCTCGCTTTATGGCTTACTGAGAGAATGAATATACGCTGTAGCATGGGAAAACGCGGGAGTGCTGTATCCGCAGCTTGTGAATGATTCTTAACGAAGTAATCATACCGAGAGAGAGAGAGAGAGAGAGAGAGAGAGAGAGAGAGAGAGAGAGAGAGAGAGAGAGAAAGAGAAAGGGAAGGTGTGCGGTCTCTAATTTTTTTTTTTTTTTTTTTTTTTTTGCAAATTACGAGAGTTATGCGAACATGGCTCCGTCTTTCTCCTTGACGTGCCTCTCACGTACGGTGAGTAACGAGTAGCCTTGTAGAGTAACGACTGAGTTATGCGGCCCGCGTAGTTTATACTCTTGTTACATGCGGGCGGATAATTAATTGCGCTTAATCAAAGCGGCGGACTGACAAAAAGACTTATTTCTTTTGAATAGAATTATCCGAATTGATAAACATGAATGGGCTCAAACTTAAATTCAAACTTAAATTCAAACTGAAATTCAAACTTAAATTCAAACTTAAATTCAAACTTAAATTCAAACTTAAATTCAAACTTAAATTCAAACTTAAATTCAAACTTAAATTCAAACTTAAATTCAAACTTAAATTCAAACTTAAATTCAAACTTAAATTCAAACTTAAATTCAAACTTAAATTCAAACTTAAATTCAAACTTAAATTCAAACTTAAATTCAAACTTAAATTCAAACTTAAATTCAAACTTAAATTCAAACTTAAATTCAAACTTAAATTCAAACTTAAATTCAAACTTAAATTCAAACTTAAATTCAAACTTAAATTCAAACTTTAAGCTATTAAAGTTAAAGTTGAGTTTTAGCTTCAAAATTTGAACTTAAGTTCGAACCTTCATTCACGATCAAGTTCAAATTTAAATTCACATTTAAATCTGAACTTGAATTTGAATATACGATTCCCCATTTGGCCCTAAATATGATGAAAAGAAATCTACTTTGTCCACCTAATATTAGGATGTAATGAGTTATCGAAGAGCGAAGAATTCTCGAGATATGTCGGAAAGAGAGAGAGAGAGAGAGTGAGAGAGAGCGAGCGAGAGAGAGTTAATTATCGCGTGGGCCATAAATAGAGAAAAGGTCCCGTGAATTATAAACCTCGAGAGATAGAGACCAAGAGGGAAAGAGAGTGAGATTAACAGAGCTGGACGGTCCACTGCACGCGCGTTAAGTTTTTTTCGTGCCACGCGCGGGAGAGACCCGCATCGCCAGTTTCTCGGCTCCCTCTCGTCCCGGTTATAATTCAACGACGTTACTACAAGCCTCAGGCGCGCGAGAGATCGTTCGGGCTTCGTGGCGACTCGGCCACGCACAAATTCGGCTACTTTTGCGGCAACACCCATAATTCAACGAGTATTCGATGAATTCGTGGAACGTGCGAGAGCTCGAGCCTCTCAGAGTCTCCCGGCTCTCCCTCATAGCACGCGAACACATATCGCCGTATCTTGCCGCGATATTTAATTCATCGATATCTGGATCATTCGCAAAAAAAAATAAAAATAAAACATATATATATATATTTATAGTCATACTCCGTGCATACGAATCGCCGGTTACGGATAAATGATCGTCAATCATATACCCTCGATAATAACAGTCCCATTAAAGATCTTTATCTCCGAGGGTTAACAGCCTCGCTACCGCCAAACAAGTGAATGGCATTAGAACGATCTTATCGGCGACAAGCATAATGCCCATAGAAAATCACTTTCGCTTCATTCCCCCGCCCGGCCCGCGGGATCTTATCGGCACCGATAGAAATAACCGATAGACGTGTTTTTACCCGAAGGTTCCCGTCGAGCGTAACACGGAAAATGTTTCAGCATCTCGGGCCGTAACGTCGTCAATCTGGGTCCTCGTTCTCCTCGCGATATAGAACTCCGTACCGCACCGCAATCTATCGATCCGGAAGAGAGCCCTTGCAAATAACTACCGGGCGCGAATCAATTAAAATTAAAAGAAAAAAATTCCCCTCGAAAGTGACTCGAAGGTGCTTCCAAGAGCTACCAGATTGAAGACTTGTTTGTATTTCTCATGAGAGTCGCGAGATACTTGGCTCCGGTGAGTTATCGAAATTATAATCGGCAGGTGGAGCACAATTTTGGTGGTTGGAGAGAAATAAAAAAAGAACCGGAGAACAAGGAAAGGAGGGAGCTCCGGGAATCGGCTCGTTATTTTCCATCGAGGTTAACAGATTATAAAGATGTCCGGGGAATATAAATATATTACACCTGTACGTCGAAGCCCCCCCCCCCCCACCATTTTCCCATACACCCCCGTTCTCTTTCTTTCGTTGGCTTCGGGTTCTTTTTTTTCTCTTCCTATTCGTGGGCGAATGGAGCTCTACGACGATGAGAATATCACCCCTCGGTCGAGGACCAGCGAGTTCAGGGCGTGACTCTGAAAACCACCAGCATCCAAACAGCCCGGAATGGGACCGACTATAGTGTTGCTTTTGCTCTTGGTGTATACTGGCTAGTATATACTAGTACAGTTTCTTAGTTATAATATAGTGGGGGAGGGGGTGGGGGGTCCAACGTGCTACACAGGGCCCCACGAGTCTCGTCCGGGAACCACCGAATCTACCTGACTTATGGGGCCCAACATTCGACATTATTTACGACCCACGGGGACCTCAATGCTCGAAGAAATCTCTCCGGCCTGCTCAACCATTGCTCAGCGGCCGGTATATCTGTAGATATATATATATATTTTTTTTTCTATAGCCTGTGTATTCATAGTTCTGTATATAAACACAAATACAGGATGAAATGTCGGATGTAGTCGGAGGAGTCAGTTTCCGAGATGCTCTTCTTTTAGCTTATCCTGGACTTTCTTCGAATTTCTTACTATTCGTGATTCCGTTTTAATAACTGTTCGGAGATTTATCGTTTAAAATTTGTTTATTTTTATTATTTTATTCCGGTATTAATTAAAAAAATTGTTTGTAGTCCATCGGGGATGCTGTAGTGACAATATTATTATGGCCGGGGTTATAAATTTAGTGGAACCTCGGAGAGCGATAATTAAATATCCAGCGAGTTGTTAGCGGGTCTATCGGAAAGGGTGGTGAAAGAGGGAGGTATAGAGAGGAGGAAAAGGATCTTTTCACGCGCCCGCAAAGATCTCAGGTATACCGAGCTATAATAACGATCTCTCCGAGCTACAAGAACTCTCCTATCTCGCTTTCGTCCCCGTCGGGAATATAAACTGTTTCTGGGAAGGAGGAGTCGTATATCTTGGAGAAACGACAATGCCATCCGTAGCACGGACCGAAGTCCGTCACCCACTCACCCAGTGCGACCGACGTTTCGATCCTTCCGCTCCAAGATTCTCCCTCGAAGAAACGTCACTTTTCCCGATTTTTCCCCAAATCCGATATTTTAGTCTTCCGTTCGATCTCGTTACCGGAAACACGCAATGGGCCAAGGTCGGGTAAAATTTGGCTATAGACTTCGGAACCTCCTGATCCTAGAAACCCCCAGATATCCTGCAGCCAATGATTGCAGGAGTGCTGCTAAAACGGCCGAAAGCTGCTCGAAACATGGACCATGTTTGGTCTCGTCCCGAATTGTCTCAATTGCCGGCTCTGTCCCCGTACAGATGAGAAACTTCACCAAGAATGGGCCAACCTTGATTGCCAGTACTGGACAAAGTGCCGAGCCGGCAATACGGCCCAATGCTAGAACAGCCCTTGTTGCCGAGTCTTGTTCAGCGACCAGGGCCCAGTGCTGATGAACAACTTCACCAAGAGTCGGCCATCGCTAATAGACCGTGTTAGATAAAATCCTTTCTTAGATCAAATTTTATATCCATCGTAGTACTGGGCATGTACTGGTTGCCAGAGTTCAACCAACGCTTTCTCAATAATATCAAAGTATGAAAAAGATAAATTACAAATAAATTTTATATAGAACTCAGTGACTGAAGAATAAATATTGATGTATTTTATGACTTTTCGATCGTATGAAGTTAGTGTGACAATATGCAAGCGTTTACTCAACTGATGTACAAGTTTCGAAACGTTGTTCTTCAACATTAGCATAGCCAAGTAGGTAAGATCTAGGACTAGTAATCGTAGGGTCGCAGGTTCGAATCCCATCACCGGTCGAAAAATTTATTCCGAGATTTCCAGCGTATAAGCGTAAAATAACAACAACACAGTAAACCACGATCAGAGAAATGCATTAAACAAACAGGCAGACGATAAAAACATTCATTTTTACTGTTTATTATTATCGTTTTTCAACAGTGGCTGAACATTGGCACGCGGTACTGGCTCGACGCCGACAGCCAGCACTGGGCCGGTGTGATCATTTCAATATCGGCCCGGTACTGATTCTGCATTGGATTTGTACCGGGCCTTGATCGTCTGCCAGTACTGGTAGTTCCGGCACCAGTACTAGGCCAGAACGGTGCCATTCAGATATTCGTACATGGGCGGCAAAGACATCCGGCAAAGACATCCGGCAAAGACATCCGGCAAAGACATCCGGCAAAGACATCCGGTCATCAATGACGGTCAGTGTACCAGAAAGAACAGAAGAAGATTCGCGTGATCCAGTGGCGATACATTGTCCTCTCTCCGAGTTGACTCTAGAAGTGACTCTTGAAACTCGCTGGTATTTTATCTGGTGGCGAGTATCTTGTCGTAAGGCATTAGCCGACAGGAATCCCGCAGCATCTCGGAGCGCTTGAGAGCAACAGGAGCAGAAGCAGTCGCGCAGGGCATGACAGATTCTTATCTGCGGATCCGCATCGCGCCTCGAGGAGACACGCTGTCTCACCGAAATTCTACGTATCGATGGCTCAATTTCATAAGGGCGTACGGACGGCGTACGAGTCGCAGCATCCATGCCCTTCCGGCGTTGGACCATCGATACACACACATATATATACATATATATATATATAATCCACCGTCGGTTCCTTCTTCTTCTTCTTGTTTGTCCTTCGTTTACTCCACTCTCCGGTCACACCTTCCGTCCGGATTCTCGGAGATCTTATTCCCTTCCGGCTACCTGAATACCCGCAGGTGAGACGACGCGAGAAAAATCGAACAAGATTCTTACCGCAGATTAGCGTCCCGAACTACAAAAGATGTACCAAAGATTACGCGTCTCGGAGACGGTGTAATGAGGTTCTTTTGCCTCGGGTTTGACAAGATATCGTTTAGACGATGTGAAACGTGTTCCAAGTGTCTCTCGCCCCGCCGCGAGCGCCGCTCCCTCCGGCCTCTCTCTTTCACATCGCCTTAAGGATTAAACACCGATGCTCTATTTGTTATTTGTCACCAGAGAGTCGCTCCGACCAGCAACATCAGCGATAATTACATACGTCTCACTATACTATCGCAATATATACACAAACCTCTCGTATAAACGACGAGAATTTCAGTCGTCGTTATCGAGTCGGTAAATGAGAGTTGCGATTCGTACTTATACTATGTGCGATAGTAAAGGGCTGATGCAAATTATCGGTCGGCAAAGGATTCGTTTCATACATTATTATTATTATTATTTCCTCTTTTTTTTCCTCATACCAATTTATACCTGCAATAACGTCTTACCGCGATCGAATTGTGCGAGGAAAAAAAAAATGAAATAAAAGATATGTAAAAATAAAAGATTGATAAGAGAGCGAGAGAGAGACACGTGGAAGTAAGATCGGTCATAAGAGCTCGGAAATGAAAGGACCCGGTGGTGATATTATTATACGATAGCGATTGCTTTTGGAACGAAACAATCGTGACGGAGCGCCGAGTGCATTCGCTACCGTCGGAGTCCGGCGAGTTCGTTCAATGGAATAATTAGATAATTATCTTTTATTTATCCGTCGCAGAGTCGCCGCTTTGATCGAACGAGGAATGTACACATGTGTAGCGTATACAAAAGGAAGCTCTTGCTCTCTCGATTCGCAATTATCCTCGTGCCGGAGGAAGCACGGCAGTCCCCTGTTATAAGTCCTGTAGCGGTCGGTATAATATCTGCTATACAGAAGGCGAATGATACCTATATTATAATCAAGCCACCCATTGCGAGAGCTCGCCCCGACTGCTCGCCCTCGCAACCGACGCCAGAACAACGTCCCCACCCCGGAAGCGAGTGTGTTTCTCTCCGCTCTCAATAAAGCATGATTCGACTGTCATAAAAAAACAGAATTTTTTTTTCCTTTTACTTTCTATACAATTCAATTTTGCCCCGGTATTTTCGGGCCGTTCTTCGCGAACGTCTAAATTACTCCGCAGGGTTGCCCCTTTTCTTACTCGCTCATCCCGAAGGATTCGTGAATCTGTCCTACGAGAACTGTAACGGAGGAGCATCTTTTCACGGGTCAGATTTTTTCTTCTCCAGAGTCGTGGACCCATCTTCTCAGGAATAATGGCTCGGTGCCATTATTCGGCTGTTAGGCGCTGAGGAATTGGGACCTCACCCTGCAGGATCCACGGTGGGATTTTCCGTTGCACCTCCGGTTGCTGCGTAATCTCGTTGGAACACCTCCCCCCCGGAGAGGCGCAACACGCGCAAACCCCAAAAACGATCGTATCGAGTAGGTGGCCGATGGTGACTCTTTGGTAAACTCGGTGCCATTTTGTCCTAGGACCTGGAACCGTGTTTATTCTCTCACCTGCGCTCTCTCGAGTTCGCCCGCTCGCCTCGCAATAATGGGCCTCTTTCTCGGTGGGCCAGTAGCTGTTTCACAGAGTCACACGCACGAGACGAGCGCACCCGATATTTTTCCTCAGCATCCCTGAGGACCGTTTCACACTGCGAGATCCGCCGATGGCCACGGACTCCCGGTAGGACAGGAGAAAAGCCGATTTCACGACAATGCCGAGGAACTGAGGAACGATTTCAACGAAGTCGAAGATCATTGTGGGCGAAATAAGGGTAGGAAGGAGTCGAACCACCCAGGACGCTGGAGGGATGCTGGGCACAACAATGATTTAACGAAAGAGCATTTGGAAGGTTCCTAGGAAATAGAGAAACCAAAGTTGGAGCGAGGAAGTCGTTAACTCACCCGAGATTCTCCTGTCCTCCGTCACTTTATATTTATTGCCATTTATGCCTATTATTGTGTCGGTGCTCTTCGAACCTCTGCAACTACACCTTTCAATCGGGAGACGTACGCGTGGTCGATGGTTATTCTTCGCGTTTTTATGTTATGTTATATGGATCGTGAGGAAGGATCCTGCCTTGTCGATGATGCACAGGGCAACAATGGTGAATATGGACCGGTCTCTGTATCATTGATTTACGCGCTAATCGGGGTAGTCCATATTCACCAATTTTGACCTTTACAAGGTGTTTGGGTCGTCGAATTCTCCTGGTCACTGGTATGTAAAGCTCCACTGGTGAACGCGAGGGCAATACACGTGGGGATCGTTTTTCGGGCTCCGGTTTCGTTTGGGTCGCAGCGAAGCGAACACAATTGTGTTCGGACTTTCGCGCGGACATCGGGAACCAAAATAGAGGCGGAGTGTCGGAATTCCGGTGCGGTTTCCGCTTTCACTTTCAATGCGTTTCCCATGAGTCGCACGATGCGGGGAAATGCTCGACGACCACACGGAGAGTCGGCATCAATCGATCGGAATTTAATTGATCAATCGCAAACCGCAATGTCCCTAGCTCCGGGGGAGGAGTTCAAGTTCTCAGTTGCAATGAGAAATTTCTTTACAGAAATCTTGGTGAACTTTGAAACGTTGACTTGCAAATGTAAAATACATAAAATATTTACGTTAATATTTTGAGATAAAAATTGAGAAAGATATTTTTTGAGATAAATAATCCAACGTTACAAATACAATACGTTTGGCATCGTAGGGTTAAAGTCATGAAATAGTAAATTGCCCTTATTTAATGTGTCGATAATTGAGAATCCTTGACAGAAAAGACAGAAATTGGCTGCTACAAAAAGAATTTTTTTTTTTACAAAAATGTTGGTAAATTTTGGAATCTCGTCTTGCAAATGTAAAATACATCAAATATTTACGTAAATATTATTAGATCAATATTGAGACAGATATTTGTTGAGATAAATAGTCCAACATCACAAATACGATAAATTCGGCATCGAAGGGTTAAAGTCAAAAAGCGGTAAACTGCCCTTGTTCGATGTGTTAATGACTGAGATACCTTGACAAAAAAGAAAGAAATTGGCTGCTGCAAAAAGAAATTTCTTTACAAAAATGTTGGTAAACTTTGGAATATCGACTTAAAAATGTAAAATTCCTAAATATTATTACGTCAATATTGGGAAAGATATTTGTTGAGATAAATAGTCCAACATCACAAACACGATAAATTCGGCATCGAAGGGTTAAAGTGAAGAAACGGTAAACTGCCCTTGTTCGATGTGTCAATGACTAAGATACCTTGGCAAAAAATAAAGAAATTGGCTGCTGCATTTTTCGGATGGATACTTGTTCAGGAAGAAGAAGAAGGAGACAAGGCCCATCGTAGTTGCTTCTGCGGGGTCCGATGGGTCAGTGCAGCCTACAGCGAGCTCGATGCCTCCGCGAGACCGTAAATCATCGAAGGACCAAGGGAAATCCAGCAAACCACACTACCGGGCCATAAAGTTTTACGGTGTTTGGCCCTTAAAGGTCGACTCGGCGCGGGGGTTTCTTCGGCATGTATATATTGCTACATGCCGTAGCAGCGCATGGCGTATGGATCCTCGCTCCCGCGTGGGCCCGTCTCCTCCGATGTACTAGTCCCATCACGGTCGTATAAATCTTTACGGAAGTGAAACTCCCGAACCGACTGTTCCCCCGCACCGTTCGGGCCTGTCCGGCACAGCCGATCAGTGTTTCAACAATATCGGTCGACTCGGCCATTGTCCAAATGTCCCGGCTCGTCCGGGCGGCGATCGAAACGCTACGACGTGCACAACCCCAACCGATGTTGGAACTCGAGGAACCACCGAACGTGATATACGAGCTTATTAAGAGGCATGATTTACGGTGGTCCCGTAAGTGCACTCGCCCGATGACGGAAACGACCGCGAGGACAAGCAAAAAAAAAGGGAAAAAAAGACGAGAAGTTAAAATCGTAACCTTCTCACGGAGCTTTTACCGTTTTCTCGACTTCGATTTTTTTCTGATACGTCGAAGGATCAACCAAAAAAAAAATATTGCGTGAAGAAATGTCCGAAGATTTTTTTGAAGTCACAAAAATTCATCTCACTCGATTTTACCTTCGGGCCGTTTTTCCAAAAAGCATTTTTCATTCCTGCGTTTCTCCGAACGAGTCCAGCCTCTCCTCTCCTCATCCTTCTTTCGCCTCACCTTCGTCCACGTGCGTTATAGCAAACGATTAGAATCCTTTTGTGAATGATTGCTAGAATTTAGTTAACTCCGATGGGCTCTCTTATTCCCTTTTTGAAGCTGCGATGCAAGAGGTTGGAGGGCTGTGGAGTCGATTTTTTTCTTTTTTGCGTGTCATCGTTCGATCGTTAAGGAGAAATCGATTTTCCTCTCGGAGAATCCTCTTGGAAAGATCAATCGAACGAACGTTTGGCCCTTTCGTTCACGCCCCCGTTCCACCAAAAAATTACCCCGACTTTTGATGATTTTGCGCTGGGATAAACGCGACTTCGTCTCAATTCAATCAGCTTCATCCTCTGCGGAAATCGAATACAGTAACTTTTTGATCTTTCGACAATTTTTCAAATTCGTGTCTCCCATCGCTACTGCAAAGCTTTCTGGCTCCGTCAGGCCGGTGCGAACGAGAGATAGTGGGTAACATCGCGAGATGAGAAAACATGGCGCAGCACGAGGAAGAACCGTCCGTACATCAAGCTGCCGATCGTAAACTCCAAGGCGGAGTATATAATAAGTGAAGTAGGTAGTAAGGATCACGAGTGGCTGCGCATTGGCGCTGTCGACAAGATACCACGAGGCCTCGCTATATGCAAACATGAATCTTGGGGTAATATTTCTGCTGAGATATCGGAGCTATTACAATTTTGTGTCATACGAAAAAAAAATCCTATCCACATCCGGAAGTAGTAAAACTGATCTAAGAGATAAATGACGATGACCTAAGATGCGAAGTGAATTTACGAAGTGAATTTGCGGAGGATGAGGGAAAATGTTCACAACCCCATACATTGTACGGTGTATTGCAGTTTCCTTACGTACGGTCAGGCGTGGCAAAACGGGACTCCTGATGTTTTATCGGCCCGGTACATTTTTTCTAATTTTTCTAAGTTCAAAAAAAAAAATAGTTTTGAGTTCCGTTTTGCCCGACTCTCCCCTGTGTTTTTACACCAACGGGCTGCCCTTCTCGTGTCTATCTTCATCTTCCTTTATCCATCGAAAATGTTTGGACCGCGCGCTTTTGCCCCCAAAAAAAAAATATATATATATATATATATATATATATATATATTTATACATTTACATTACATTACATTACATTTTTATATATTTATTGGGGTTACATATATATATATATATATATATATATATATATATATATATAGACACGAATCCCACACATCGGACTCGTGGCACCGCGGGATACAGCGAACGACATGTGTTCCTACGATGCTTTCTACTCTTTTTCTCTATTTCTTCTTTCTTTTCCATTTTTTTTTCTCCCCACCCCTTGCCGGACTTCGCGCCCCTTCGTTCCGCGCTGCAAACCTAACATTTTCTTCACTCCTTGTCTCCAAACTCCCACTGAACATTTTCTTTCGACACCTACCGCATTATTTCACGGTCTTTGCTGACGAGAATTGGCCACCTTCAAGCTCGACGGGGGGGTTGTCGAGGGCGAATCGTACCAGTCGATGAAACACTGGTAAAACCACCCTCGGCAGACGGAATCCATTTCTCTCATTCGAAACTCGAGCACGGTCGATATCATTTTCGAATGAATATATGTCTATTGTGTTAGAAAAAAGGGGGCTCGGAGCGTTACGAATCAAGGGGATGTATCTCACTTCCGAAAGTGGCACGTGTTTGAAAAATTGCTGTCTCACAAATTTAACACCTTTTTTTAGTGAAGCACCGCGAAGTACTCTTCTACTTCACCGCCCGATCCAAATGCTACCCTACCTTGGTACAATTTTTTGGAGGGTTACGTGAGGCCCTGGTGATATTTGGAAAAAACCTCACAAGATTTCGACAAGGTCCTTAGGCAAACCCAAAATTAAAATTTGAGCGTTTTAGAGCAAAATTAACAATTTTAGTTTTTTAGTAAAAAAAAAAATGTAGCGTTTTAGAGCAAAAATAACAATTTTAGTTTTTTAGTGAAATAAAAAATCTAGCGTTTTAGCAAAAAAATTAAAATTCTGGCGTTTAGCGTTAACGCCACACGGAGGAAAAAAAATGGTTGGGACAACAAGAATTTTTTTACCATACCTCATTTACTTGTTAACTTAGGGACAACAAAATATTTTGTTGTGGCAGCAAATATTTTGTTGTGGCAGCAAATATTTTGTTGTGGCAGCAAATATTTTGTTGTGGCACCAAACATTTTGCTGTAGCAGCCAAATGTTTTCCTGTAGCAGCCAAATATTTTTGCTGCCACAACAATAAATTATTAACGATCTACATTTTGGTAGAGAAACAGAACTATTTTTCTCCGTGAACAATAATAAATTTAGCGTTAACCGCAGCACCAAAACAAAAAAATTGCCTTTAGTGTTTTACCACTAAAAATTGTATCGTTTAGCATTTAATTTCAATCCGGAAAACCGAGTCGTACGAGACAATGAAAGTCAACAGCGACGATTCTTGCTCACAGGCCTGGAATCCACTCGATGCATTAATTAATGCAACTTTCCACCCAGCTCAATTTTCCACGGTATTACCTGCGCGAGAGATTTATCTCCCTCGTGCCGGAGGGATGGAGCATAGGAGATAAATCCTTGGGGTTATTAATACGAGATCGGTAGCGTGGCACAGTGACAATGACGGAGAGTCGGTGATACATGCGCGGCGCAGAATGCATAACATTACGGACATACGGAACACATAAATGGTCGAATGGACCATAGGGAAAGACGGGGGGCTGACTCAAACCCTGAAATCCCGTTCTCCACGGCATTGAGTAAACATGACATTAGTTCCCGGACCGGCAGAGGGGTTAAAGGAAGCTGCTCGTCCCACCCCATCGGTCTATCTTCTTACCTCTCTCCCTCTCGATTATGTACCTATATACCGGCGATAACAAATGCGCGGCGATATAAAATAATAAGCCTATTAGTCACGGGGTCACGCGGGTGCTACGTGCTTGGTATAAAGGCAGGAGCAGCGGGGGCATCGAGCACGAGCCCCCGAACTCGTACCGGCATAGAAGAGGACGAAGAAGAATAAAAAGGTGGAAAGAAGGAAGAAGAAGAAGATTGAAGAAGACTATGATTGTGTGTGTGTACATGTATCTCTATATATATGTATATATATGTATCCACCCCGGCAGCTACAGCATCACCAATGGTCCCACAGCATTCAACCTCTGCCGGGATTTATGATACGTCCGCTCATTCATAAAAATATTCAAATTTAGAACGTCTAGACGTGGCGCGTTGTGGACCATCCCAAGAGGATAGAGCCAACGTGGCAAGGTGCTGCAAAAAAAGAGTTCCCGATCCCGGACCGGGACCCGACCCGCTCACTGCCCGCGTCCTCGCGCATTGACAGCTTCGTTTTGCTGGTTCATTGATAAAGAATTTTATATCTCGCTCACCCTGAGATCCGGCGCCTCGTCTAGTTTTGTATCGGGGTTATCGATCATTTTTTAATTTCGTTTTGAAAATATTTCTTTGTCGCAAGGATCCTCGATTCTTATTTTCCGGATGATTTTACAATCTGTTGTAATAAATGTACTTGTAATTGGCAAAACAAATATATCAAATACTTCATTTAAATTTCATGCATAATTTTAGTTTTTATTTAAGTTAGCAAATTGGTAAGGAAAACATAATGAAAATATGTAAAAAAAAAAAGTTTGCGACAATTTGTGGATAAGTAACGTTTGTCAAACGTACAATTATTTATTTATCGTGCAAAAAAAAAATCGTGGTGCATATAAATTTAAAAAAAGATAAAGTTTTTTAAGGTCAATTTTGCTATTATTTTTGTTTTTCAAGATCCCGCCTCGTTGATCCATTAAGCTAAACGGGGAAGTAAACGAGGCTGCGCGAAAGGCGAAACGAGCTGCGCACATTCTCGTATAAGCTCGTCGACACGACTCGTTGGAAAAGATGTCGCATAAAGTGCGTGACGAGTGCGAATGGTGAAACGTATATATCCACACAGATATATAAATTTTTTTTCATATTGAAAATTAGTCGGTTCGACCGTCCCGAAGGAATGTAACGAGACGGGCGCTAGATTTCTGCTCTGTAAAATGGTCCGTCGTTTTGTTCGTGTTTTTATTCCCGTCTCAATATTCGATCGAGGTTTTCGGACCGGTGATATCGGATGCGCAAAGTTCAGTCGCGCCTCCGGTCGCCGAGGTGCTGGACATGAGGGAACCTGGAGCAGAACGAGGGGACAAGTTATTGGCATCTCCTTTACGACATCGAATTCATATACCGACATTCTTGCCAACGCCGCGCTCGCCTTTATATACATAACTATATGCACATTTATTATACATAAATATGTATATATTTATCATAGGGTAAGTCAGGGTGATTTGGTCACGCGGGTGATATGGTCACCCATACAATATTTTGAGGTAACAAACGATTGGCGCTACCTTTTGCACAGTTTTCAGTATATGTGGATACAATATCATTGCACTGAAAATTATAAGATTGTATGTCAGGGTCAGTACGATATGTCGGGTGATATGGCCAGTAAGACCGTTTTCTTTTTAGCTTGGCATATGAAACATTTGACGGAGCTAATTATTGTCTTTCTATAGTTCATATAAACAAAATAGAATATACTAAGACTAAGACATGTTTTGTGCAATCGCTCTATGCTTCTCTATGCCGAATCGATTACCATCATTATTATGGCACATCACCCGTAGATTCCGGGTGATATGGTTTCTCGGAAATATTTGTACAGAGTTGCACTTAAATCACGCATCGAAAACATCGAAAGTTCTGAGTGAATTATTTCAGTTTGATGTGTCTAGACTTCGTTACGAACAAATTTTAAATGTTATTTTAACGTTAAAACTCCAATTTTAATTGTTTAAAAAATCATGGCCATATCACCTCGACTATTTATTATACATATTTCTATATATTATAACTACTACTACGAGTTCTATATACATATATATATATATATATATATATATATATATATATATATACATAGCGGCACCGAGGTTTATATATATTTCACTCTTATAATTTATGCATCGCCGAGATACACACGATTATTTCGCGAGATAGTGCATCTATATATGAGTGCGTGCGTTTTGCGTGGGACGTGAAAATTATGAACTGCCGTACAGCCGGAGACAAAAATATATATTGTCTCCGATCCCTCGGTATTTCGCACGGCGCCACTAGCTGTATATGCGTGAGAGAAATGATGAACTTTTTGCACGCGACGTTTCTCGCCGTACCCCCCCCCCCCCCTCTCCCCCCTCTCCCTTTTTTATACAGCTTATATTCGCGTATTTTCTTCTGTGCCGGGACCCTCGAGAGCCTCGCGTACAAAAACCACACGTTGTTCCTGCTGCTGTTCCTCCTGTCGCCCACGCTTACATCTTGATTCTCGCGGGGCCATTCTGGAATCGTAAATAATTCTCACATTCGTGGAACCTTTTGTCGTGGGTTCCCTTGTCCTCGAGCCTCATCCTCCGCCTCATTTCTCTCTCGTTTTGCTTATGGGCCGAAAATTTGATAGCCGGCGCGGGACGCCGCAGCATCGTCACACACATTTCTCGGCCACAATAATCGCCCACGATATTTTTTTCTTTCTCGATATTTTTTTTGTCGTAACTAAAAAAAATTGCAGGATCGACGGAAATAAAAATTGAGGACCTTTGTCGAAATAACATAATCAATAATAAATCAAGAAGATAACCTCGGTAAAAAAATCTTGCAACCCTTAGAGCACTTGACAAAGCCTTATAATAATAAATAATAAATAATAAATAATAAATAATAAATAATAAATAATAAATAATAAATAATAAATAATAAATAATAAATAATAAATAATAAATAATAAATAATAAATAATAAATAATAAATAATAAATAATAAATAATAAATAATAAATAATAAATAATAAATAATAAATAATAAATAATAAATAATAAATAATAAATAATAAATAATAAATAATAAATAATAAATAATAAATAATAAATAATAAATAATAAATAATAAATAATTGGGCTTTAAAGAAATCTTTGTTAAATGTGCGAATGCTTTTTAAGTGTGTACTTTTCGTTACACGCCATTTGTCATTCATCGGCGACGCTCATGCAAATTCACGGTAACCCTAGTCGTTAAAAATTTATTACGCACGATGATGTTACTTAAAAACGTTTAATCGGACCCTCCGAAAAATGTCCGCCCCTCTATAACTTCATCCCCCATGACGGTCCATGTGTGCGCAACGTTCTCGCGTCTCTCGCTTCGGCCGCGACGTGTAATCCCCGTATCGCGCACCGCTCGCGCCGAGAGTCCCGTCCACACACGTGTAGCCGAACAGCCGACGATACCGAGATTAAACAAGTCCCGCTGTGCCTTCGTAATCCGCCAAATTTGTGTTCGGGGATTATAGCATCAGTCCGGAGAGGATAACACGATCGGTGTGCGGGATCGCAGTGTCTCCATCTCATCGACGTCCCTTTAATCTCTCAATTAGAACGAGAACTCTGACAATTTTTATCCCCAACGGTCCGATCTTCCTTCAATTTACATCTACACTTATCTTTAGTGTGACCATTTTTTTTTTTTTTTTTTTTTTTTTTTGGAGCACTATACCGTCAGCGTCGAACAGAAGCTCGATGCCAGTCGCGCACATGTCTTTTTAATTTCTCTCCTCATCGTTTACCTCCCTTCGCACCCCTCCCCCCCCTTTATATTATTCGTTCTTTCATTATTGTTATTTTTATTTTTATTTTTATTTTTTTTCTTAATCGTCGAGAGAGCTCGTCACGAGTCGGCGCGCGCGCGCGACCGCGTGGTTTTCTTGGTTTGCTCGGTTTGCTCGCGATACGGGGGGTACCGTATTTGCACGTGGGGGGTACAACGTCCGACATACGGAGGAACATAGGAGATGGTGGCCCACATACACCTAAGCGGTGTCAGTTATGGAAGTGCGCGTCCCAATGCCTCATGGGTCCTGTGCGGGATACCCCCGTTGGCCCTTGGATAAAAGCGAGATGGGGGGTCCTCACAGGGCAGCAGTAGCAGCGACTCCCTTTACTCTCCTCTTGCACTGCCTCTGTCGTCGTTGATGCTGATTCTGCTGCCGCTGCTGCTCGCTGCCTCTGGCCGCGTCTGGCCTTCCATTACCCCGCGACGATCTCTCGCTGGGAGGCGAACAGCTTGTCGACGCAAACACGAGTGCCAAATGCGTAATGATCGCTAAACGAGAGCCCGATGACGCCCCGTCGACGAACCCGGCCGATGGACCAACGTCGCAACTCAAACTTACGAATGCCGAGGCAGTTCGTATTATCGGACAGGAAGTTTTTCCTATATTTATGTGCCTGTGTGTCGATTCTCTGGATCGTTTTTCGGATTATATAGTTTTTCGTTTTTTTTATTTAGGTTTTTTTTTTTAATTAACCAGAAAAATATTTCGTTAGCGCGCTTCTGGATCGAATGATGGGGTAGGAGTAAGATGAGAGACGGATTCGTCATCAGCAGAGGAAAAGTTCGTCGGGTACAGGATTTAAGCGACGAGTGGCAGAAACGAGATTTTTGTTCCGCCTATTTTTAGATAATATAGATTTTTTGGTGTTTCGATCAGCCGTATATCCGCTTCCCGATGGAATTATGGAAAATCCCAGGTGTCCACCGTGTTTTACGGGAAAACATACAGAAGATAGTGCAATCACCGAAGTGCGAAGACCATTTTTTCGGGTAGTTGAGTGACATCGAAAAACATCAAAAAAGTGTGATGAAAAAGTGTTCTTTTTTTTTAATCAAAGTATCCCAAAAATCTTCGCGACTACAAATCTCCCCCTATTTTTTATGACCCTGAAAATATCTGCAGGAGACTTAATTTCATGAAGTTACAACGGTTCTGCATCGCATAAGCTTCGCTCGGGAAAATTCACTTGGAGAATAAAATTCTACAAGTGAACTTCTTTCTTCTTTCTACAGCAGTGCCTTGACAGAGACTTGCCAAAGTTGAAATGTGATGTCATGCACATATCTTCAGGGTCATTATTTTTTTGCCACAAACACGAATCTGATGTCGACCCAAAGCCAAGCTCTGAAGCTCCAATTACATAAAAACAATATCCCTCTTGATTTCTAGTTTCTGGCACAAGTTTAACCCGAGCAGTTTCAGCCATCAGCCTCAACCAATCCTCGACCAACAGTTTCGATCATGCCAGTTTTTCCACTCTCTGACTTTGGTGCAGTCAAAAAGCAGAGTGACGACGAGCACGGGCTCCTGTCAGCTCAAGCGGTGGTGTGATACGACGTCAAGCTGGCAATCGCCGTCGCGAATTTTCCGTCCGATCGATGACGACGGAAAGGGAGAGAAAAATAGTGAACGCGGTCTGTTGAACGCGCATGCACCAGGTGCGTTATCGGCAGTTATTGCGGCCTAAAAAAAGTCGAGTAAAGAGTCGCGGCAACGAAAGCCGATCGAAAATTACAGAGTAGACGCGAAGCAAAGCGGAGACCGGACAGTTAGAGAACGCTGGTAGCGCGACGATGCCTCCCAGGGCGAGAGGGCTATTCAGTACGCGAAAAACCCGGGAGGCCTCCGAGTCGACAATGCCAACCCCCCCGCGGCATCGACGACTGATCACCCGGGGGGTCCCTTTTGCCCCCACTGACAAATTCGCGCTTTCTGAGCTCTCCGGGTATCGTGTGTGCCCACCCTTTTTATTTCTCATCTCGTGGCACTCTTTTGGATTCCCTTTTATCCCTTCTTCTCCTCCGCGTATGCGCAATCCGCGGACACGTATAAATACACGGACGAGTGCTCTCGCGTGCGTGAGTGCCTTTATCGGACGAGTTCACGAGCGCGTTACCATGGCCGTCTACCTGGACGTGAAATTTGCCTGTGGCCCGTTTCACAATGTTATTCGCAGTGGCTCGAATAAACCGGGGAAGGAAGGTGATGCTCGATTTGGCGGGCAGTTTTGTCCACACGTCCGACGACAGCCCGACTGTGAGCCACACGTGTGCCAGGCACCCCCTTGACAACCGCACTCTGTGGTCCCGGATATCAACGATCTCTCTCCTCGAGAGTGCCGAAGAGACTCGGAAGCGTCGTTCTGATTACGCATAGGGGATGATGGAGTGAAACGGGAAAGATACGCCGATAAAAAGGTTTGGTAATATCAACTAAGCTGCGGTTGCGGGTGACGAAGGAAATATTTGGATCGATTGAAAGAAATATTTAGTTGATTGAACGAATATTTAGTCGTGTGACTGAATATTTGGTTTAATTCACTGTTCTGTTATTAATAGTAAAAAACATTTTGTTCAATCGACCAAACATTTCCTTCGCCACCCGCAACCGCAGCTTATTTGATATTACCAAACCTTTTTATCGGTGTAAGAATTATTCCCGGGATCTGAGGAAAATCGCAGTGGGGCAAAATGATCCAGCTTTGTCCAGCTCATCGTCACCGTAGGAACTGACATTTTTTTATTCACCCCTTTGGGCCCAGCATGCCCAGAGTTCCCATTTTTTTCCCAGCCTCTTCCAGTAGTTCAAAAAATCGAAAAAAATCTCCGCTACCCCATTTCGTCCGGAATTCCCTAGGTCCGGAAAAGTGGTGAATATGTTCCGTTCGACGCTGATTGGTGTGGGTCGTATTCGCCACTTCAACCCTACGATAATTCTCCCACGATTATAATTTCTTGTTTCCCGTGTCTCCCGCATTGTAATCGAGTTAATCGGAGTGGTGAGCCGATCTCATCGAATACCTATTGAAATGACGAAGTCAAAGAGCTTTTTTTATTTATTTTATTAATCTCTATTGAATGGCGGCGCGTTTGTGTCTCTCATTAGTCGGAGATTCGGACGATTATTCGAGTCCCAAAATCTTCCCATCAACAGCATCGATCCGGGGATACCGGGTCCTCCGGATGAAGTTGACCCTCTCCTGTGGCTGAGGATGACGGGAGTCGATCAAGTTTACCGTGCGTTCAAGATGGACCAGCGAGGACGGCTCGCGAGGACCACCTTCCTCGTTGCCGGTCCCGATTATGGCTCTCGCGGAGTTTCGCCTTCCCGGGTCTGGTAACGCTGCGACGGTATAACCGTATGTATACCGTCCTATCGAGAATGAGAAGAGAGACGAGGAGAGCCGAAACCACGGTCGGCCGCAACGAGAGAACCGCCGCACGGGGGCGTATATCATTGTATCGGGGCATTGTGCTCGATGAGAAGGAGCAGATGAGAGTTTCGACGCTTTCTCGTCTCGGAGACTCATCGGCTTTTAGTCATTGTGCTCATTCGCCGCACTATAATATATATATATACATGTATGTATACATATATATGTATTTATAAATACCCTTTCGGTCTCTGAGGCCCTTGCAGCACGGCTCTCTTGATCCATCTCCCGCTCACCCGCTCAACGGAATCGTCTGGATCTATTTTTTTAATTTTTTTATTTATTTTTTTTTATCGACGATCGATCGAGAAACGAAATCATAATTCGATCATTGTTACAGATAATTGTTACCGAGACTCCATTGATCATTGATATTTTTTCATTTTTTTGCTACTCAAGATTTCGACCCTGGACCACTGTGCGAGAAGTAGAGATGAAAGTGGCGGAATATGGACCACCCCGACTGGCACGCGGATCAATAATGTACGGACCGATCCATATTCACCCATTTTGTTCTGTACAGGATTTTTTTTTTCATTTTTCCGTGACCTAAGATTTCGACACTGCAGCACTGTGCGAGGAGATAGGGGGTGAAAGTGGGGGAATATGGACCACCCCGATTGTCAACGGATCAGTGATGTACGGACCGGGCCATATTCACCCTCTTTGGTCTGTAGAGGATTTTCTTTAACCCTTTCGATGTTACAATGCATTGTTGACTAGCGACAGTTACAAAACGTTAGGATCTTGAATAAATCGAGCGTCAAGAAGGGAGTGAAAAAAAAGAAAAAAAAGAAAGGAAAACCGACATGTGAAGTGGAGCGCGTGCAGCAACGCGTGCTAAGATGTTGAAGCACCGACAAACATCTGGCGCGACGCCCTCGAGATCCGAGCGAGCCAGAGGAAACTGCGAAATTTTTTGGGGAGAGGGACATAATACACACGTACACGGGGAGAGCTCGCGGGAGTCGAGTGGCAAACTCGAGGACGACGATGAGTGCACTTGGACGCGAGCCACACCGAAATAAAGAGATGCAAGAGGCGTAAAAGGTTTCCACCTTTTTGAGCTTTCGTTATTTTCGGATCGGTCCCGGCGATGTTATACGGTACTGAGGCACAAGTGTTCAATTTTTCCGGTCGAGTTGATCCCTTTGACGACGGACGCCTAATAATGAATAAAAGTTGTCATTCATGTAAGAGCCGAATTTTTTCAATGAGGAGAATCTATTTTAAATGCGGGAGAAATTGGACTAAAACCACCCAGGCTGATTTAAAATGATCGAGCAACGGTGTCAAGATTGGTCTTGACTTACACTATCGAAACAAAACGGGTGAGTGAAATTTCATTGTTTTGTATTTGTTTTTCTTGAGTTATCGTTCATTAATCATTGATCTATAATCTAATCTAATAGAATATAAAAATAAAAAATGGCTGGCTAGTATCACTCGAGTGCGTTGGTCCAGTACCAGCCAGGTCAATTTCCAATTGTCTTTTCGATCGTCGATACTAGTTACTTACCAATGACTTTGCAGCGAAAAACGCTCGTATTTGCTAGTCATCATCTGTAAGTTTGTACCCGTTCAAGATCTTTCGTCGAAACTTCATCTTGCAGCTGAGATATTATGTCTCTTCCTTGGTACAATTTATAGACTCTCTACTGTATATTCAGTTACTTAATAAAACATTTCAATGATTTCTGTTAATCCGGTCGATAAAAAAAAACAACAAGTTTCGAACCATCCCGAACCATCCCCTCAATTCTAAAAGCTTCTCGTACATCGGAAACCCGCTCTCGTGCATACGTGACCTTAGGTCATCCTCCCATCAAAAATTCACGAACGTGTCGGTGTTCTGCCTCCTCCCTCGAATTCTTCTCGTCATCATCTTTCCCGCGTGTCTGTCGGCAGGTTTATTATTATTCACTGAGAAAAAGGATGGTATTTCCTACTATAGCGAATAGTTTGCAGGGGGAACGTCTATATAGATACTTTCTGATAGTATATATTTAATTGATTAAACTATAATTATGGTTGCAATCATGATGTTTTGTCATTGTTGTAACTATAAAATGTAAACGTTCCGCCTGGGAACTATGTTTTGTGGTAAAAAATCAGTCTTGTTATTTTTACTATGTAATTTTTTCTCAGTGTAGTTCAATACAAAAAATGTTAATGTCTGGCTGGAAGTACCAGAGTGCGTTGGTCCAGTACCGGCCAGACTAACTTTCAATTGTTTTTTCGACCGTCGACACGAGTTACTTGCCAATGCCGTAAGTTTGTACTTGTTCAAAACCTTTCGTTGCTACAATACAATTCCTACGCTCTCAACGGTAGGGGAGAATGGGGGAATGACGGTCATCGGGCAATGCCGGTCACCTCAATTTTACAGAAAATAACAATTATATGGATTTTTTTTTTGCTTTATCCGATTACATATCGGATCAATGACTAATTTATTGTGCCTTGCCTATAAAACTGATATAAATGTTAAAAAAATGTGATTCTCAGTTTACGCCCTTTTTCGTATAAGAAACAGCGTATCTTAAATAAGAATTTTCCGACACAGATAGTTGAAAAAACACATCTACTCGTTTTATATTTCTTCTGTGATCCTTTATCTTGCATTTCGACTACGGTAAACTTTTAAATATTCTATATATACATTGTAATTGGGTATATTACATTTACTCGGCTGTCGGGGTAACGGCGGTCAGGCGCACGGGGAAATGACAGTCGAGGCACGCCTTTAGCCATCCGGTGCATACCGGCAAACGTCTTGTTTATGTTACACCGTAAACATCGAGGTACGTATATATTTTTATTACGAGTTCGGTAGGATTGCTTCAGAATCATTGAGAGCGATACGAATAAATCTATAGAAGTGTATATAAGCAGAAAATGCGTTTAATGTGCCGGCAATTTCTGTCTTAAAATAAAGCCGGTTTTGGGGTCAGGATTTCTATTTTTGTCGACATATTAATTGAAAATACATTAATGTATTTACAGATGCCACGTTTTAGAAAAAGAAAGACCGAAAGAGGCAAATGGTCCTCACAAGAGCTCCAAGCAGCAATTGGAGCAGTGGAAGCTGGAATTCCTATTCGTCAGGCTGCGGCGGCATCCAACATTCCCTTCAGCACGATTCAGCAGAGACTGAAGACCGGAGGCAATTCATCGGAGCCTAGGATGGGTTGAAAGCCTGTTTTTACAGCAGCCCAGGAAAGTGCGTTCGCTGAGATCATTAAGACCTTGGCAAAATTGTTTTACGGACAGACACCTCTTCAAGTGCGCTGTGCTGCGTTTGAGTTTGCTGAGCGTCACAACATCCCAAACAATTTTAATAAAGATAAAAGGTGTGCTGGCACAGATTGGTTCTACGGCTTTCAAAAGCGGAATCCCTCAATTAGTCTGAGGAAACCCGAGGCAACAAGTTTGAATCGTGTGACAGCGTTCAATCCGGAGGCGGTCAAATTTTCTTCGATAACTTGGGAATCGTGATGGAGAAGTATAACTTCGCACCGTCCCAAATTTGGAACATGGATGAAACTGTGGTATCACCACCGTTCAACAACCTCAAAATGTGGTCGCTGCGAAAGGTCAGAAGAGACTTGGAGCCATCACCAGTGGCGAACGAGGACGAACTGTAACAGTAGTTTGTGCTGTCAGCGCTGCAGGGAATTACATTCCTCCAATGTTTATTTTTCCTCGGCAGAGAATGGCTACGGGTTTATCAACTGATGGCCCTGTCGGCGCAATTTACCATTGCTCGAAAAATGGTTGGACCACGGCTGAACTATTTCTCGTATGGCTGAAGCACTTTGTAGAGAGCTGCAACTGTACGAAAGAAAAGCCTGTGCTACTCATTCTAGATAACCATGCGAGCCATATTTCTCTAGAAGCATACGAGTTCTGTCGTGAGCATGGTGTAGTGATGGTTTCGTTGCCTCCACATACTTCACATCGACTCCGACCCTTAGATGTAACGTTCTTTGGTCCGTTCAAAGCTGCCTTCCGTAAGGAAAGTGATAATATGATGAAAGGCGAGCCGTCACGTAGAATTACCGAATATGATCTGGCTTCGCTCTTCAACAAAGCATATATAAAAGTGGCGTCAATCGAAAAAGGCATATCTGGATTCAGCTCGACCGGAATCTGTCCACTTAATCCAAATATAATTGGTCAAGACGATTTCATGGCCGCGTCGGTGCTACAGCCAATAAATCAGGCTCGACTCGGCAACCAAAACATCACAACGAAGATATTGCAACAACCAGAGCCTGCGCGGACTGATATTGAGGACGATACCTTGATGTCACCATCAAATATCGCAGACGGAGAATTTAATATCGAGGACCTGCCAATTTTGCTCGTAGATTCTTGCGATGAAAATCCACAAAATCTTGGCGATGGTGAAGAGAAGACTTCGTTTGCTTATGCACTGGCGAGCACAGCTAGCGGAGAGGAGAAGTCTCTCGATTGCGCATCAACAAGCACAATACCCAGCTCTACATTGGCTGTAAACACGATGTTAATTAGCGACAGATCATCCCCGCTGCCGGAAGTAAGTAGCATTGGACCCTTCATGCTGCCAAAGGAAAATACGCTGCCGCAAAATTCGGGACCGAAAAGGGCTGGTCGGAAGCGACAGCAATCGATCATCATCACCGGGTCACCCATGAAAGAAGAATTGGAAGTGAAGAAGCAAAAGAAAATAGTTAGAGAAGAGAAATTGCAGGGGAAAGCAAAAGGAGCCCAAAAACAAAACGAAGAAAAAAAATGTGTCGACCAACCGGAAAAGTCAACGACAGCCAAAGCTCGAATGCAAAAGAAAAAAGAACCGGTTGATAAAAAGCCGAGAGGAAGACCGAAAAAACAGAAAGCAGAAGATCACGCGAATGAAGAAACCAAAGATAAGCCGAAGAGACAAGTTAACGAAACAGCAAAAAGCATTTAAAAAGTTAATGATAGTACAAAGTTGCGCTGCTGAAAAAAGAAATCACTTTATTTAATTTGTTTTTTTGTTTAGATGATAGTATTAATATTAGATGTGTACGGAAAGCGGTACTAAAAGAATCCCATAAGAGTTATAAATATAAGCGTTATGTTTGTATAGCCAAATAAAAAAAATACTTTTATCTATTTAATACCCGATAATCATTTATTTAAATCGAAACAACATTTATCGGCATCCAATATAAAAAATAGCAAGTCGAACAGCCGCGGCTGGCATTACCCCAAAGTGACCGTAGTTACCCCGAAAGTCGACTGCGGTTACCCAAAAGCCGACCGTGATTACCCGAAACGTTGGACAATAGCGGTCAATGCAAAGATTCTTATAATCAACGAATGGACTACTTATTTATTTATTTTCCTTACTTATATGCTACTATTTTCAAGGAATACGTTATGAAGTATTCATTAACCAATCCATATTAGTTTGAAAAACGTTCTGTAGCTAGAAAATAACAAATTATTCTTAGTGACCGTCATTCCCCCATTCTCCCCTACATTTAGTTATTAAATAAATAAAAAAACAAACCTTTCCATTACTTCGGTTCGATAAAAAAAAATTCACACCATCTGGTACTCGACTTCAAAAGATTCTCGTACATCGGAAGCCCGCTCTCATGCATACGTGCCCTCAGCATACCGAGTCCTCCCATCAAAAATTCCCAAGCGTGTCGGTGCCTCCTCCCCGAATTCTTCTCGTCGTCACCTCTCTCGCGTGCCCGTCGGCAAGATTATTGTAATAGTTCAATATATAAAAAATGGCCGGCTGTAATACCCAAGTCGAGCTGGCCAATACCGGCCAGCTCGACTTTTATCAATACTAGTTACTTGCCAGGCACTTTTCGGCAAAAAACACTGGTATTTGCTAGCCTTCATTCGTCATTTTGTACTTATTGAAGACCTTTCGTCTGAGCTTCTGCCTTGATACAATTTCTACGCTCTCTACTCTATAGTTAGTTATTAAATAAAACAAATTTGAATTATTTCCATTAATTAGATCGATAAAAAAAAATGTTTCCAACCATCTCATACTCGATTCGAAAAAAAATGCTCGTACATCGAAAGCCCGCTCTCGTGCATACGTGTCCTCAGGATATCTCTCGTCCTCGCATCAAAAATTCACAAGAGTGTCGGTGTCCTGCCTCCTCCCTCAAATTCTTCTCGTCGTCACCTTTCTCGCGTGCCTGTCGCACTCAGACAAAAAATTTATTTGATGGCTGCCGTTTATTAAAATTAAGTAAATAGTTACTTAAATGAAATAAATATTTTGCTTAAACCAAATAAACGGCGGCCGTCAAATAAATGATTTTTCTGGGTGCGGCAAGATTATTATAATAGTTCAATATATAAAAAATGGCTGGCTGTAATACTCTGTGCGTTGGTCCAATACCGGCCAGATTGTTTTTTTATCGATACTAGTTACTGGCCAGGGAATTTTCGGCAAAAAACACTGGTATCTGCTAGCCTTCATCCGTAATTTTGTACTTGTTCAAGACCTTTCGTCTGAGCTTCTCCCTTGATACAAGTTCTACGCTCTCTACTCTATAGTTAGTTATTAAATAAAACAAATTTTAATGGTTTCCATTAATTACATCGATAAAAAAAAATATTTCCACCCATCTCATACTCAATTCGAAAAAAAATTCTCGTACATCGGAAGCCCGCTCTCGTGCATACGTGTCCTCAGGATATCTCTCGTCCTCCCATCAAAAATTCACAAGAGTGTCGGTGTCCTGCCTCCTCCCTCGAATTCTTCTCGTCGTCATCTCTCTCGCGTGTCTGTCGGCAAGTTTCGTGTCCACCAAGGAGAGAAACCGGGTGCTAAGTCACGCGCCGCCCGCGGTGAACGTTGTCATTGCAGTCCTCGCGGGCGTGCCTCCGGACGACTCGGCACGCACACCCCAAGAATAAGTAGTCGTTCTCTTTTCTCTCGACAACAGCATCTCCTCGCAGAGATGCCTCTTCCTCTCCGACTCTCCTCTCCACCCTGAATTTCTCGTTTGGTTACTCGTAACTTCACCCGGCGAAGCGACTCTCGGAAACTCGCCCCGGAGGTGAAAAACTCCAAAAAAGGGATATGATGTATATCTGGTTCTTAGCAATTAATTAGTAATTCATTACAACCTGCACGGTTTTATTTTATTTTTCTTCTTGCTCCTTCGTTCTTTCGTTTCATCGTCATTCCGGCATTTTTGTTTCAATTTCCTGCTCGTTAATAAAACGATGATGGTACGTGCGTGTGTCCGCCGTCCCCAGAGGAAACGTCGAGCGCCAGAGGCACTTCCTCGACTGGATCAGAATGAAATTCCACACAGTCGTTCGACGTCCGCTCAGGCGGGGCGGTTTGGGGAGGGCGAAAGAGGAGAGACGAGAGCGCGTGCGTGCGTGGACCACAGCATCCGCGGCTCTTCGTCTCCGCGTTCTCCGTCCCATCCCCGCGGTCCTGGACCGACGTGCGACTCGTCCAAGGTGGATGCGCAGGTTCGAGAAAGAGTGCTCGGGAACTGTCGAGGTCGATTGTCCGGGTCCCGCCCAGCAGCGGACTGACCAATCGCCGGAGAGGAGATCTCTCTGTCCCGTGAGTTGCCGCGTCTTCTTTTCTCCTCTTATTTTTATTTCGTTCGTAAAACAGTCTCGTTATTGCGGAAGGCAACCGAGCGCGGAGAGGCATTTTCTTGTCCCAACGCCATCTTTGATCGCGGTCGGACATTGTCGGATCGCTCGCCCGGCGATAAATATTTTATTGATTTCTTAATGAGGCAAAAATAACGCCAGACTCGTTTCTACTATCGGGGGACCGGGGATTCTAAGAGATCCTGGGAGATTATAAAATCCGGCGCTGGTAGGTCGAATCGCGGTACAGACGAAGTCGGTGCAACATCCTGCACGGTTGGAGAGATTTGCACATTTAAGGGACATCTCTTGTTCACTGAAGGTCCACAATTTTTTCAATTCTTTTTCGTAGTTTTCTTGAGAGGAAAAAATGATCAATCTTTTTGGTCGAATAAGTTTTTTTTAATTCAGGCCTTTTTTTGCTATGCATATAAGAAGCCAAGTATCAGGCAAGCCAAGTATCTTCAAAATCTTTAGGTAGAAGCCTTGTAATAGAATTTCAAAGGTTCCGCGCGCTCTCAGGTCAGATATACGTAGAGACGTAGAAATCGGGGAATTTGCGCTAATTCAAATTAGGAGGTGGGAGGCTTACGTATACTCATCCCGCCCAAGTAATCAGTGCTCGCGTTACTTCTCGTGCGGCTGCCGTAGTGGCCAGTTCTTGAAAATGTCCTCTATTCTATAAAATATTTCATAATTTGTCGAAATTTACATAACTGATCGTCGGGAACTTCGTCCATAAATCCTGGCTAGGATCATCAACAAGCTATTTTCAATGGCGAAATGGATCGACGCCGAAAATAAGATGAGTTAATTATTGTATAATTATTTTCGACGTGACATTGATGTACAGTATTATTTAAAACTGGTCGGCAAGCCTGTCTCACATTTACAGTAGATCCCGATTAACCGGGTTCGGATTAACCGGGAAGCGGATTAACCGTGCGTCTTCCGAGATTTTATTTTTTTCAATGCTCGGAGCAAACCAAAGTCACGGAGTACTTTAAAAAAAGACTAGCTTACGTTCTATTAATGAAAAAAAAATGCAAAGCTGTACATTCGAGTTCACACTATTTGACAATTAAGTGCAAGCTGTACTAAATGACATTGCAACTAATCAAAATAAAGTTGTATCATTAGCCATTATTGACTTATATATATTCGCTGTCTATTTCGCATTAACCGGGATTTCGATTATCCCGGGACTCTAAGGTCTCGAGCATACCGGTTAGTCGGGGTTCTACTGTATAGAGAAGTTTGTTTAAAGATTTTCATTTTGTTTGTCTGTTAATTTATTGATAAAGTATGAATGTGTGAATGTTAATATGATACTACTTTTATTGTTAATATTGGATTTTGTTTGTTGCCATATGCACCCGATTTTTTAAAATCTATACATGTATTTATATTTTTCTTGACCTCTTGTTGTGGTTTCACTTCTTGGGTAATTAAAAGAAACAATTATAGCTGGCCATATAAATATGTATCTATTTCTTTTGTTCATTTATATACCAAAATGCACCATTTTATCCATTTTCTTATTCCTCTCATCGGTGTGGTAATTTTTATGTTCATTGTCATTTTTATAATTCAATGGTCACTCATTTTTTAAATTCGATGTGTTTTTAATTGATCACACAATTAATTATCGCATTAAACGTTTCTCAAATTAAAATAATTTATTTTCATCATATCAAGTAAAATCATGATAGCCCATAACAGATCTACCCCATGCAATTTCATTGAATTTCATTTTAAAAACATGAGCCAATAATTCTTTTCATCTTTCTATACCCCGCCAGTTTCTTTGCAATCCGAGTTTTATATGCACGCTGAGAGAAACATCGGGGATGGAGCGAACACACATGAGAGGTTGACCGAAACAAATATGGTTGGCTCAATGACGTTTTAGGTGGCTTAACCACCGAGAGGTTGAGTTAACAACATAGAGTTGGCTCAACCTCTCGGTGAGGTTAAATACGGCGAAACTCATGATAAACTTGAATCAATAGATCTCATCGAGGCTGAGCCAACCTCAGTGAAGTTGATTGATTCAAATTGAGGCTGACTCAACCTCAATGAGGTCGATTGGTTCAAGTTCACTATCAGTTTCGCCGTATTAACCTCACCCAGAGGTTGAGTCAAGCTTATGTCGTTAACTCAACCTCTCGGTGGTTGAGCCACCTAAATCGTCATTGAGCTAACCATATTCGGTTGACTCAAGCGCTCATGTATGTTCGCTCCATCCCCATTTTTTCTCTTAGTGCATGCCTCTGTAGAAGCCCATAACAGATCTACCCCATTCAACGGTAGGCCAGTTTTTGTTCGCACCAAATTGTTAAAAAATTGTTGGAATTAAATTTTTTTAATAAATGAGGCAATAATTCTTTGCATATTTCCCCATTCCGCCAGTTTTTTTGCGAGCCGACTTTTATATGTATGGGCTTGTAGAAACTTATAACAGATCTACCCCATTCAACCGTAGACCAGTATTTCTTTGCACCGAGTCGTTAGCAAATTTTTTAAATTTAATACTTTTAATAAATGAGGCAATAATTCTTTTCATCTTTCCACTCTCCGCAGGTTTCTTTGCAATTCGACTTTTATATTCATGCCTCTGTACAAGCCTATAAGAGATCTACCCCATTCAACGGTAGACCAGTTTTTCTTTGCACCGAATCGTTAGCAGATTTTTTGAATTTAATACTTTTATTAAATGAGGCAATAATTCTTTTCATCTTTCCACACTCCGCCAGTTTCTTTGCAATCCGACTTTTATATGTAATGCCTCCGCAGAATTCATACGGTGAGAATTAAATGAGGACTCAACAATCTCGACGTTCGGCGTCAACGTCTTTTTCCCATTCATTCGTTCCATCCATCGCCTCCTCCTCCCGGCGTACGAATCAGTTGGAGTCAGCGAAACGCGTTGGTCTGCTCGCCATCCCCGTAACGAACTCCCATTATTGTTACGTGCATTGGCTCGCACAATCGCATCTCGGGGGTCTCTATAACTGTCCGCGGAGTCTCGTACGAGTCGACTAATGGAGTCTCGACGTGCGGAAAGGTACAAAGGCCTTTAATAATGAGAGCAAGTGGAACGGGACCGGCCGAGAGAGAAAACGATGTCTTTAGCCCCGAATGACTTCGATCCGACTTCAGCGAGGGCAAAACCTGATCGTGAGAAAAATCTTTCTCTCTTCACGGAGCCATATAATTTTCGACTTCCTGTTCTCATAAAGTGCACGACGAGAGGAAGAGAGAGAGCAATTCGTGTAACAATGAGATATATTTGCTCTCGGTGAGATCGGACAGGGGCAACGCCTCCCCCTTCGGCCCCGAGGGGTGCCCACCAGCGGACCTTCGCGACGTGGCCCTACCTCCCCCTTTCTTCCTTCCGTTTCTTCCGTTTCTTCGGGTACTCCACCTGGAGCGCGGTAACCTGATGCCGCCATTGTCGCAGGTGCCTATTTGTTCGGGGGGGCTCTTAAGCGTCGAGAGGAACAATGAATGCTCGAGAGAGAGTCAAACGCGAACACATCCACCCAACCAGTAGACTCCATCGGGAGTCTCTTTTTTTTCTTTTTTTTATATTTATTATTTCTTTCCCGACTCTTGCTTTGTATGGATCAAAGTCAACGATTTTACGCCTCGGGAATCTCAACGACTGTTTTCCCCTCTACAACGTACTCGGGCCAGAGCACGTGCGCTCGAGTGCGGAGCCAGGAGACTATCGTCGTTTTGAATCGGGCTCTCGCTCCGTGTCGGTTAAGTCGAACGACGATGAAACTGTCCGCAATTATTTTCTTCTTGATTTTACTATTTTCATTATTTCTTTTTTATTCTAAAAATAATTTCTTTTTTGGCTCAAGGACTTAGGTCGATGGCCGATTGGTAATGTATATATGTGTTCTCGCGTCAATGTACGTTATGTCATGCTATGTTCAAAAAATTGCACCATCTGGCATATTGCCAATAAATACACTATTACTACTACTATTAATTTATTTTTACTGTAAAAATGATTCATTTTTGATTCTAACAACGATTAATTTTTTCTTTACTCATGCATGCAAAATCCTCGTTTGCGCACCATTCACAGCAAAATGGCTGATTCCCGCACGATACGCAAACGCGATGCGCAAAATACTTTCACCGGTGCGCAAAATGCCTTCACCAGTGCGCAAGGTACTTTGCGCACTGTTACCAAGCGGTTGCTATGGTAACATCGAGGCGACCGAGGCGCCACAGGCATGCGCCATTGGGCATGCCTGTGAATGGTGCACAACTTGGATTTTGCATTGCCTTCGTAAAGAAAAATATGGTTCGATACACGAGGCCATCTCGCTTCTTGCGCACTGCTCGTTTTGGCCTCTAGTATCGAAATATACTATTAAATTTGCCAAAATTGTGAAGTTCGGCGGAAAATAATTGTGGTTGTTTGCGAACAAGAAATGTTTCGTTAAATGTCCAAATTCCTTTTTTTACCGTGTAGATGAAGGGGTTGATATGCTCTGCAGTGTCGAATTCAGTGGGGACGAAAAATTTGTAAAACTGTCCTTATCGTTGTTATTGATAGGAGTTTACACTATATCCGAGCGACCGGCATATCAGAGGCGCGACGATATACTTGTCAAGGCGTGGTGCAGGCCCGGTCTGTATCCGGACGGGGGGAGTCTCTCTCGAACCCCTCTGGGACACAGCTTCCTCGCCATGGGACATCGTGCTCCGTACGCCTCGGGGTGCAAAACCGAGCATGGGCCACCGTGCCTAATAACTTCGTATTAGCATTGTCGCGGCTCTTCTCAAAGGAACATATATATCCTGGCTTCCCTCTCGACGGTTGTCCTGCCAGCGTCTCGCGTGCCCTTACCAACGCGCTATTGCCTTTCAGATGCATTTCTCTTTCGCAAAGTTAAGAGGCAATTTGTTGTCAAGTCTAAAAAAATTTGTAAGAAAAATTGAAGCGTTACATGAGGTCCTGATGAGGACCGGAAAAGGTCTGGCTAGGCGCTGGCCGGCCTCTGGCCAGGCCCCGATGTAACACTCTGAAATTTTTACCCAGGAGGCTGATTTTACAGAATTGCAGCAATGAGCATAAGGGTCTGACTTATCACGCACTTCGTGACAAATCGATTGAGGCTAATTCCATCGTTTTAACTGGTCCAGAAATTTTCTTGGACGGTTTACGTAAAAACGTATTTTTTCTTTCCTTTTTTGCAATAATTTTAAAGGGTGAAACGCTGATATTTGCTAAACGATACACCAAAGTTTGTACACTGAGAGAAGGATCTCGGAAAAACTACCATGTCATATGGTAAATTTAACCGGGCAACATGGTACACCAGCGCCACTACTAGCGATATGTGAAATTTTCACAGGGGCCATAGCAATTTTTACCCAACTCATATGGCAATTTTTTTCCCGAAGCCGGGCTGGCAAAATTGTGCGCATCGAGCTAAAAAATTCGTGGATAAAACTAAGAATTTCGTGGATCAAGACCGATAATTTCGTCGACTAAATTTTTGTATGCGTGTATAAATAAAAAAAAAAAATTGATCGATATAATATGCCGGCATAGTCTACAAGTCTAAAACCAACGGTTCGCAATCGCGACGCCACCGATTACTATATTTTCTAGTAAGAACTTATATTCTAGCAAAAATTCCGGGATATTCGAGTAATATCCTCGATAGCGAAAATTACCATAATTTCTAGCACAATGTGTCAAGTTTAATACGAATGTTTTCCAGGATGTCGCTGTAGTTCCCATATACTTGAAAGTTCTGTCTGTTTTTACCAGATTTATAGTAATTTCTATCAGATTCTTCTCTCAGTGTACCTATTTAATACTTTTGTTGCCGAAACTTAAGTTTGCGTCTTCGCCCACTCCCCGTTGATACTCCGAGTACCTCCTGAGGGATCGGTGAGGGCGTTTTTCCTTCACGGTATGAAAAATTTTGTAGCGAGAAAAATCCATTAGCGATTGGTCCTGGGGGAATTCTCCTCGCTCGGACAAACTTTCCATATTGTCGAGCATCTGTAAGAATCAATAATGAATATTATTTATTTTTTCTTTTATTACGAAGTACCTTGTCGTCGCGCGAGAAATAGGAGTGGTTCGAGTCCCAGCGAGTAAAAGTCCACTATTAGGTCCTCCGGGATAAACTACGACCGTAAGGAGGTTCCATCTCCGTGCGATTCGTTCTGCGTACTCCGGGAGATCGTGCTTTGGCAAAATTTTTGAGACATTCAGAAATTCCACGGTTCGTCTCTCGGTAATTATATTCTTGACCGGGAGAAAATTTGGGAAGCAGGTACCTGCTGCCGCAACCGGAGGGGGCTAAACTTCTTCTTTTCTTATTTCCATAACCCCAGATGCGATGATTTATGAACTTCTCTTGCGAGAACTTTGCTTCGCCCCTTTTTCCACCGGTGGAAACGATTCTTCGACAAATTTAATGTATTTTCCAAATTCACGAAGAATGCGCCATTGGTTCATTGAACGACCAAAAACGTATCACGGAACATTAATCACATTAATATTAATATTAATAATATTAATGATAATATTAACCCTTCACGTACGGAATTCTTGTTCAACGAGTACCTACAATTTGGCAAGTCGCGACCCTCAAACGATTGGAATAACAATCTGTAAAAATTCACAGACATGCCTTGAAGTGTTGTCTTTTTATCAACAAAAAAAAAATTCATGACGAACATCCGTATCGTTTTTGTGCTTAAAAGAAGGCATAGGGGGGGGGGGGGGGGGAGGGGGCAAAAACTTTCTCGTACTTGAACGGTTAATAACTAATAATAGTAATAAAATAATTTTTATTATTATATTATTTTTTTTAATTAAAT
This sequence comes from Ichneumon xanthorius, assembly GCA_917499995.1. Lineage (NCBI taxonomy): Eukaryota > Metazoa > Arthropoda > Insecta > Hymenoptera > Ichneumonidae > Ichneumon > Ichneumon xanthorius. The sequence continues at coordinate 22,920,752 of OU824203.1, read as the reverse complement.
TTATTATTTATTAAATTTATTATTTAATAAAATAATAATTTAATAAAATAATAATTTAATAAAATAATAACACTAATATTAGTAATATTATTAATCAATAATATTAATGTCAGTCAACTTCTCGATAAGCAAACCGCAAACCAATAAAATTTCAACGACGATCGAAGGGCCTGGGCCCTTCGACTTCTCTCCGCGGAGACTCGAAGCTCACGCTGGACCACTGGATACTATATGCTGCGTCGAGTACGAGACGGAAATAATGAAAGGAAAAAAAAATCTATAAAATATGTGAGTAATAAAAAACGTACAATGGAGGGGTAAATTAATATTAAGGTGCAGCAGTTGCGACGCGACGATGTTCGTCCTGGCGCCCGGGCGTCGGACCGACAAGTCCACGAGCTGCTCCTGCCGCCGATGCTGCGGGACAACGGGAGAGGAGCTGCGAGAAGGGGGTGAGCGCCGTGTGGGCGTGTGTGGAGGGATGAAGAAGAGGACGAGCCCGTGGATACGCGAGGAAAAAAGGTGTACGAGAACGAGTAAGAGGGAACGATATGCATAGAGTGAGATCGAGCGAGGCAAAAGGTGGTCGAGAAAGAGCTTCGAGTAGGGACAGTAATTTATCAAGCGCAGATAGGGATCACCGTTGGTCGCGTGTGCACAACAGCCAAAGTCTTGTCCCGGCTCTAGTCCCAGCTCGGCTCGGATATGCTAAGAGGAACGAGAAAGCCGAGAGAAAATCAAAGCAGCCACCTAAAAAAAAAAAATCCTTCGCCAATATCCCAAAGTTTTCCTGAAACACGAAACCGTCCTCCGACCAAAGAATTTTTCTGTGCCGGTGCCGTTTTATTTTTTGTTTATCTTTTATTTTTATTTCTTTCCTCTCATCCATGGCTGAATTTATCGAAGTGGAAGTTTTCCTCGGGGAGAAAGGGAACTGAGGCACCGGACAATAATTCCTCTACCTCGATCGTAGCTCGGCGTGTGTGAGCGGCCAGCCAAAAATGCCAGACATACCAGCGGGCGCGCGCCCAGACGCCGCCTGACTACGTCGCTGCCGCCGCTGATCGCAGCGACGAAAAATAATAGAATAAATAAAAATAAATAAAAGAAATTCAGAAGAGAGACGAATCGTGAGCTCCTCTATACTAAAGCTGTAGTGCCGTAGTTTGAAGCTCGGAAAATTAAATCACAATTAAAAAATTTAAAAATTTAAATAAAACGGAGAATTAACTGAGGAAAAAAAAACAAAACAAACAACGAGATTCGATTCCCCTCGCCATAGCAAAACTGCGGGAACTGCATAACGTCACCGGAAGTGACGCTATGCGGGAAAACGTAATTTTCGGTTTGAAAATCTACGTTTCTCACCCGAAGCGACGTTATGCGGGAAAATGTCATTTTCGGTTTGTAAATCTCAGTTTGTTAACCGGATGTAACCTCATAGAGAAAAATGTCACTTCTGGCTTGGCAATCTTATTTAAAAATATGACAATCTTATTTAAAAACATGATAATCTTACTTAAAAATATGATAATCTTATTTAAAAATATGATAATCTTATTTAAACGTATGCCAATTTTATTTAAAAGTATGCCAATTTTATTTTAAAATATGACAATCTAATTTAAAAATATGACAATCTAATTTAAAATTATGACAATCTTATGTAAAAATACGACAATCTTATTTAAATAGAAATAAAAGACATTCGGAAGAGGGACGAATCATGAGATCCTCCATCACGAAGCTGTAGTGCCGTGGTTCGATCTCGCAAAATTGAATCACAAAAAAAAATTATGAATTTATTCGTGAAGGTTTTTCTCTCGCGACTGACAATTCGGTGATCCCTCCGGTGCGAATGTCCCCCGCGGTTCTACCAACTGGCGAAACATTGCCAATTAGTTAGGCAAATTTTCGAGTGTCCCGCACACTCTCTGCCCCCATATCTACTATTTTCCATCGCTTACATCGAAGCCCCACGGTGAAATTGACCGACCACAATGCCAGATCGTCGGGCACTTCTTCGTCCTCTTCAATGCTCCTGATGGCCGATTTGACGAGTCTCGCGGACGAGTGTGGAATTAAATTTTTTTCACCCCTCCCAATCTCGACCGAGCGTTCGTTCGGTCTCATTCAGTGTATTCGGTTATCGATATAAAGGATGCAACGAGAAGCAAATTTTGATCTCGTGCATCGAGTGCGTATCACGTTGAACCAAAGTTTCTTTCCTGCTTCTCCTGTAAACGAAACCGCTTTGGGATCGCGTGCCCGGGCGATCGAGATCTCCGGGCAGGGGGTCGTTCGGATCCCCCCTCTTCTTCAAGTATTATAACTATAACGCATACACCGGGACGAGATCGCATACGATCTCCTCATCGCGCCCGCGTCGCCGTTAATAAATTGATAATTCATTCAGTATGCGAGGCAACATATTACGCGCGTCAACACAACCTCTGTGATCGGAGCCTCGGGAGCAAAAAAAAAGAATATTAAGATCTGATACATAAAAAAGAAAAGGTAAAATAAGAACATTTTTTGAAAAAATAAAAAAATAAAATAAAAAATAGTGCAACGTATGAGGGGGTTGAGGGGGATTGAAGGAAGCTCGCGGATTGCACGGTGGAGAGGAAGAGAGGCATCTTCCTCTCGACGTTTCGTAGTTTTCGCCACCATAAATCTCACGTATTTGGCGGCGCGCGCGGTGAGCGCATCCTGACGCAGCTTCTAACGATATATTCTGATATAATTAAAACAATAAATAAGATGGCGTCCCACCGGGAGCCGGGAGGGGGTCGAAACTCACTCGGGAATTACGTGCGCGGAACCTATAGACTATCCTCTCGCGCGCGCGAAGAGAGCCTTCCCCCGGTTATATTCGTTTCTATCTCGCGAGGGCAGTTTTGCTCTGGCGAAGGAAACAAAAAAAAAGAAATAAGTAGAGCGCCTTAGACGTATATCAAGAGAGTAGAAATAACTCTCATGATGCGGGACGGCAGAGACTACGGGGGTTGGAGATTCTTGACCGGCTTGGACATTATAGCTGATATGCGGTCGAAGAGGGTAGCCGAGAGGGTGCATTATCGTTTGGTATCGGAACCAATTAAAATATTAATATACAAAAATATTTAATATCAACGGTGACACGATACTAATTAAATATTTTTCATTTACACATTTTATTTATTTATTTATAGTGTATTATAATATTCATTATTAATATAACAATATACTACAATATAATATATCATGCATAGTTATTTTAATATCAATAATATTAAAATATAAAAATTTTGTAACTTGAATAACTGAACGAAAAAAAAAGATCAAACAGTTGTCTTATTTGGTTGCTTCTTCGTCGTGGATTGCTTCCGCGATCCTTCGCCTCTTGTTTCCTCATCCACTTAGAACCAAAGGTAGTGAGCCGGAGAAATAGAAAACAAGTGTTATCGTGGGCGGAGCGCGGCTTAATTGCCGGTTAAACGGTAGTCCTACCCGCCTACCAAAGTATAACCCATCATGATCTCAGTCCGGGAGCCGAAGCCTCGCAGACGCTCCGTTCCCCGTTCCTTCGTCGACCCATTACCCTTCGCGGGTAGTTACGGGGGCCGGCCACGATTTCGCGTTTGGGCCACCGTTAAATTACACGTTTGTTTCAAGAGGGAACCCCGCGATTCGTGAGGGAAGAAGGATAATAAGAGAAACAGAAAACTAAGGACCGAAGGGCCTTTGCACCCGAATAAACGAAACTGTGCCTGATTTATCGTTTTCACGTTCGCACGCTGATGCTGCAGGAGCTTCGGTACAGAAAAAAAAAACGGAGAATTAACTAACCGAGGAAAAAAAAACAAATAACGAGTTTCGATGCCTCTCACCACATTCGAAAACTGCGGGAGCACATCATGCAATTATTTTGCACGGAGTAGCAACAACGCCTACGAAGAGCGCGTGCTCTTCGTCTGCCTCCCGCCGGAAGTCACTTCATAGAGCAAAATGTCACTTTCTGTTTGAAAAGTCTCCTTTTTCACCGGAAATGACGTCATAGAGAAAAATATCACCTCCGGTTTGAATTCTCATTTTTCTACCGGAAGTGACGTCATACCGGAAATACGCCACTTCCGGTTTGAAAATCTCGATTTTAGACCGGAAGTGAACGTCACTTCCGCCGGTTCGAAAATCCCAGTTTTCCATCGGAAGTAACGCCATAGAGAAAAAATTGTCCAACGCAAAATCGACATTGTTTTTTTACATTCATTGGCACCTTTTTATTTCCATCCTCCCTCTCTCAATCCTCGAGACAGCGATGAATTATTCATCACCTGCATCATCGACGAAAGCTTCGAAATAATTCTGTTTCCAAAACATTTCGAGTTCGCGAATCTATTTATTTATTGATGGGACAGCTATTGTCGTTGTACGATAAATCGTCGCGGTGAAGAGACATGCGGGCGCCACGAAGATCCTTCGAGATCTCCGTGCCCTACGCAGCGCGAGTCGTCCTCGGGCGATACTATCGTAGGGGTGAAAGAAATACGGGAACGGATGAATTTGAGTGGGTCTGCCAATAGAACGGCAATCAAGTGTATCTCTCTCGACCACCCTCCGCGGACAACTATACCTAAACCGTCACCCTTTCGCCGCAAACTCGATCGTACCGGATAACGAGCTTATCTATCCATCCCCCGGACCCGGATATTGGTCGCGTCTAACTAAAAGTCGTTATCCCCGTCCGTTATAGTTAAAACAATTAGTTAGCTTTGGTAGCGGGATATCAACGGCCTTAAGGGGCTGCAAACAGTGGACGGAGCGTACAAAAAAGGCTTCCCCGCAGAGCGCGTAATTATTTTCGCTATCTCGTTTGTTTTGTTTGTTTTTTCTCCCCCATTCATCAATTCCTGCGACACAAAAAAAAATGTAACCTCCCCAAACTCTATTAACAATAATCATTATTGTAAGGGTTTTTTGCCTTTGGACACGAAATAGACAATTATTTCATTCTTCTTCTATTCCAATAAAATAACTCGTTAGTTAGTGATCGCCGTGGAAGAAAGGGAATGATACAACCGTTCCGAAACGGGCATCCGCTCCGATATGTCAATACAGAAAATGGAATCGTCTTTCTCACTGCAATAGGGGAGAGCGGGGCACAACGGGACAGTCAGGGCAAAACTCAATTTTCCAATAATTTTTGGATGCCCCATTTTGTCCCAACGATACATCCGGATTTTTAACCCCGTTTTGCCCCACGTACCACCATCGCCACCATCCAATAGTTATTGGAAAATTGCGTTTTGTCTCATTATCCCGTTTTCCGCCGCTGTGCCATTTTGCCCCAGTCTCCCTTACATGCAAGTTTCGCCCGAAAAGCGATACCCTAAATCGGCTGAAAGCGCGACCAAGTGAGGGATGAATTTTTAAATAGTGGGTTCCTTTAATACCATCGCTTCAGCCACGCGAATGCAGGTGCTCGTGGCTATTTGCCCCTTTCCAATTTAGTTTTTAAAAAATGTAACCTCCCCAGACTCTATTAATAATAATCATTATTTTAAGGGTTTTTTGCCTTTGGATATGAAATAAACTATTTCATTCTAACAAATTATATAGATTATATTTAATTCTAATAAAAATAGTAGTAGTAGTAAAAAGGTATTTATTGACAGTAGCAGTTGATCATTACAGTCTCCGATACAACTCTCTATATACTCTCTATTTTATTGATACGTCGCTTTTAATAAAACTGCCAATGGGCCATCGACCTGAGTCCTTCAGCCCAAGGTTTTCTCTATATTTGGATGTGTTAATTAATTTTGCTTCCCCATGGAGAAAGCTTTGTTTTCGTGAAAAAAATTTTTTTCGAGATTTTAGTGTCACAGTACTTAAAATAGACTGAAACGTCGAGAAATGTGATTTTTAGCTGGCGTCCGGACGTGTGTGTGTGTGTGTGTGCGTGTGTGTGTGCGTGCGTGCGTGCGTGCGTGCGTGCGTGCGTGCGTGCGTGCGTGCGTGCGTGCGTGCGTGCGTGCGTGCGTGCGTGCGTGCGTGCGTGCGTGCGTGCGTGCGTGCGTGCGTGCGTGCGTGCGTGCGTGCGTGCGTGCGTGCGTGCGTGCGTGCGTGCGTGCGTGCGTGCGTGCGTGCGTGCGTGCGTGCGTGCGTGCGTGCGTGCGTGCGTGCGTGCGTGCGTGCGTGCGTGCGTGCGTGCGTGCGTGCGTGCGTGCGTGCGTGCGTGCGTGCGTGCGTGCGTGCGTGCGTGCGTGCGTGCGTGCGTGCGTGCGTGCGTGCGTGCGTGCGTGCGTGCGTGCGTGCGTGCGTGCGTGCGTGCGTGCGTGCGTGCGTGCGTGCGTGCGTGCGTGCGTGCGTGCGTGCGTGCGTGCGTGCGTGCGTGCGTGCGTGCGTGCGTGCGTGCGTGCGTGCGTGCGTGCGTGCGTGCGTGCGTGCGTGCGTGCGTGCGTGCGTGCGTGCGTGCGTGCGTGCGTGCGTGCGTGCGTGCGTGCGTGCGTGCGTGCGTGCGTGCGTGCGTGCGTGCGTGCGTGCGTGCGTGCGTGCGTGCGTGCGTGCGTGCGTGCGTGCGTGCGTGCGTGCGTGCGTGCGTGCGTGCGTGCGTGCGTGCGTGCGTGCGTGCGTGCGTGCGTGCGTGCGTGCGTGCGTGCGTGCGTGCGTGCGTGCGTGCGTGCGTGCGTGCGTGCGTGCGTGCGTGCGTGCGTGCGTGCGTGCGTGCGTGCGTGCGTGCGTGCGTGCGTGCGTGCGTGCGTGCGTGCGTGCGTGCGTGCGTGCGTGCGTGCGTGCGTGCGTGCGTGCGTGCGTGCGTGCGTGCGTGCGTGCGTGCGTGCGTGCGTGCGTGCGTGCGTGCGTGCGTGCGTGCGTGCGTGCGTGCGTGCGTGCGTGCGTGCGTGCGTGCGTGCGTGCGTGCGTGCGTGCGTGCGTGCGTGTGTGTGTGTGTGTGTGTGTGTGTGTGTGACAGACTTGCGTCGTTTAGAACGACTATAACTCGGAAACGGTTCGAGATAGCGAGTTGAAATTTAGTACACTAGTAGAGTGGTCACGTCTCTTCCCCCGTAACAATTTTCATGATGATTGAGGCCTGTTTCGAGATTTTAAGCGATTTTGAAATTTTTGAAAAAGGGTCGTGGTAGCTCTAATTTGCGTAAATTTTGAACGATCGTCCTGAAATTGCACATAAATATAATACTATGACCAAAGATCTTTGGTATTGAATTTGGCCGAAATCTATCGAAGCAGTCAGATTTTATGAAATTTTGATTTTTTTTGAAAAATTTCTAAAAACAGTCTAATTCGAGTAAACATGAAGGTATCGAGCTCAAATTGGGCACGGGAATGGACTAACACTGTACAATGTTTCGTATTAAATTTGCCGAAAATGGATCGAACCGTTTAAATTTTCAGGGATTTTGAAATTTTTGAATTTTTTCAAAAGTTGTATTTTTTGTCCGACACGAGTTTATGTATCAAGTGTCGTCTCAGGAGTAAAATAATTTGGAGACTTGTCATCGGTGGGGGAAAAATACATTGGACGTGGCCACAAAACGGTGAATATTGGATAATTGACTTAATAATTAAAAAAAATCTTTTTCCAAAACCCTGTATTTTCGTTAATTAAAATAGGTGCACGGATGTAACAAAGCGAAGACATCGGTGTATTTTTTCGCGCTGAACCTGAATCCGACCAGTCGTTTTGCATAAAAGGCAAACACGACGTTGACGTTAAAACAAGTTGAAAATAAAAATTTTCATATCGCTTCCTCATAAAAGTTGAAAATTGAAATTTTCATGTGGCTTCCTCATAAAAGTTGAAAATTGAAATTTTCATGTGGCTTTCTCATAAAAGCTGCAAATTGAAATTTTCATATGGCCTTCTCATAATGTTCCTTTATTTGCGAAGCTTCCTCTATGAGGAAGCCAACAATACAGAAAATGCTTCCTCATAGAAGAAGCTTCGCAAATAAAGGAACATTATGAGAAGGCCATATGAAAATTTCAATTTGCAGCTTTTATGAGAAAGCCACATGAAAATTTCAATTTGCAACTTATATGAGGAAGCCATATGAAAATTTCAATTTTCAACTTTTTTTACCTTACTTAATTAAACTTATTGCTGTGGTTTTGTTATTGTGCTGTTGATATGGCTGGAAAATGTACCAGTACCGGTATATATTTTATACTTGTATTTATGCATTTTCTGGACCCACTATAGTGGCCATTTGTTGAAGCTGTTGGAAGATTATGTGCGTAGGTGATTTGTATTTGTGTGTTATCTGCTGTTGCGGCTGCGCGCATAGTGGTTCAATATTATTTATTTGGTTGACAGCGAATCGTTTGGTGAGGTATTTACATCTATCTACTATGGGTGTGATGCCTGTTGTCTTGTAAAGCAGGGTGTTACGTGGGTTGTAAATAGGGTTGGCGGGGTGACGAATGCGTGTTAGTCGCCGGATTGCACACGTTTCCGCAGTTTTAATTTTTTTTTGTGCATTGTCTTTGCAGTTGAGAAATATAGGGTGGCCATATTCAATTATAGGTCGGCATATGCTCTTATATATTTTTATTAACTGGTTTGTCCGGAGTTTGCGGGTCCTAAATGTGATGCTTCTGAAGTGTGAAGCTCTAGTTGATATTTTAGATTAACATTGTTGCATATGGAAGTTGAAGTTTAGTTTATGATCTAGATTGATACCTAGATATTTGGCGTGTTGACGGGCAGCGATTTACACATTAAACATGTTGATTTTAGGAGACTGCGGATAATAAAATATTAATTCTAATAAATATTAATTCTAATAAATATTAATTCTAATAAATATTAATTCTAATAAATATTAATTCTAATAAATATTAATTCTAATAAATATTAATTCTAATAAATACTAATTCTAATAAAATTACTCGTTAGCGATCTCCGTGCAAGAAAGGGAATGATAGAACCGTTCTGAAAGGGCCATCCGCTCCGACAAGTCAATACATAAAATTGAATCGTCTTTCTCGCTGCAATGCATGTAAGTTCCGCCCGAAGCGATACCCTAAATCGGCTGAGCGCGCGACAAAGTGAGGGATGAATTTTGAAATAGGGGGTGCCTATAATACCGTCGCCTCTGTCACGCAGATGCAGGTGCTCGTGACTATTTGCACCTTCGGCACATTAATACTGCTTAGCTCGTGAAGGCTCGAATAAGTTTCGCCGAGGCGGGAGAGGGCCGGGCCCGTTTCATCCCTTCTTCGTTTCGCTTCTCGATTTCCCTCGTCCTCCCCCGTCCCCTAACCCGATTAGCCGGGATCCCGATGCGAAATGAAGTTTTTCCCGCGCACAGTCATCGCTCTCGCACAGTGTAACGCTTCACCGTCGTGAGCAAGTGCACGCCAAACGCCGTCCCGAAGCGAAACAGCGAGGAGACGTTAATCCGTTCGAAACTTGGAGCGGAAAAGCGGAGTACCGCAGCGTTATGCGGCACGGGTTTTTAATTACGAAGTAATTACAAGGAGCAACAAGCGTCCCAGGCTTCGTCCTTACCACCCCCTCCCCCACCCCCTTCTCGGCTCCGCTTCTTTTCTCGTCGACCTAACTACCGTGTATATATGTTTATACGTTTATCTCGCTCACTGATTTCTCATCGTGCAACACACAGCGCGGGCACAGTTCGTAATATACTCTCGGCGATAAATTAATAAAACATGCTCACCACCGCGTTACCCGTGCCTGTTTCAACTCTCTGCACAGTACGCCGAGCGCGCGCGCGAGCGAGAGTTCGCGTTGTTAATTTCGTTGTGCACCAGCAGAGTAATACAGCTATATATATATATAGCTGTATATGGACATATATATCGTATATACATATATATATGTGTATGTAGCTGATGGGAGGATTCCCGCCAGCAGAGCCGACAGAGAAACCGCCTCGCGTGATAACAACTTCGTAATTAAAGAAACACGCCTCGTCCCCCGATCCTGCTGCCTCCCACCGACATCGGGCTTGCGAGAGGATACCAAACTTTTCGCTGCTCTTTTCGTCGAGCGCTAATTACTCCGGAACTCGGAGAGGTGGGGATGGAAAGAGTCCTCGCGTTCCCTCTGGACACTAATTACAATTTTTGCCGAGAGATGATTAAAAAAGAAGAGAAGGAAAAAAGAAATTGGAGAACGAAAGGAAAAGAGGTGAAATGATGAATAAGATCTTGACTTATGACGAATGAGCTCCGCGAGCCACGGGGAGTGGCTTCAGAAATTGAAATTGCAGTTTTTGTTGATTTGTAAAAATTATTTTTATTTTTTTAATTATGTCGCCGGGTAAAAGAAAATGTCGTGGTGTTTGATTCATGAAACGTGTCATAGTGGACACGTGCGCGGCGCACAGAGGCCTAGGAGGGGTGAGGCGAGAACGAAAGGAAAAGAGGTGAAATAATGAATAAGATCTTGACTTTTGATGAAAAGGCTCCGTGGGCCACGAGGAGTGGCCTTAAAAGTCGAAATTGCTGTTTTTGTTCATTTTTTAAATTATTGTAATTTACTTTTTTTTATTATGTCGATGGGACGTTTTAATATTTCAATTTACTTTTTAAAAATTATGTCGATAGGTTATTTTTATATTTTAATTTACTTTTTTAAAGATTATGTCGATCGGATAAAAGAGGAATGTCGCGGAGTGTGATTCATGAAATGTGTCATAGTGGACACGTGCGCGGCGCGCAGAGGTCTACGAGGGTTGTTTCGGGGGCTCCGTGTAAATATGCTTAATGTACGACCACGCGCTTGTATAATCCTCGGGCGGGCTATAAGCGGATCTCTCGGACCCAGCGGGTGCCTCAAACGTCGATATTGCAGTACGGAGGGATGGGAATCGATCGGTTTCGGTTACCGATCGATAATACGCTTTTTCGGCGGAACATCGGTTAGGTTCGCTGTTTCCATGGGATTAGAATAATCATCGCAGGACAGGTAGTCACCGAGAGTTTCGATGAGGATTCGCTGGTCGCACGTAAACGGTCGCGTTACGTCCTCGCGCTCGATCGGTAAAAAATCGGTTTGTGTATTTTCGTCGAGACTGCACTAACAAAAAATCAATGGCTCAAGTAAAAATCGCTTGCGGGCTACCCAAGAAAAAAAATGTTATTTCAATTCTTAACATTCCATACGGTATTGAAACTATAACTTTCAATAAGTTTCCATGTCATATGGAATTGTAAGAATTGAACGTAGAAATTAAATACATTTTTTTTTCCATTGGCAGTCCGCAAGCGAATTTTTGTTCTTCCGAAGAAGAAATCGATATTAAGTAATTTGTAAATTCACCTTAAGAAAGAATAAATACCGATGGAGGTTTTGCCGATTGAACGAAAACGGCCGATCAACGTAACGATATTAATATCCCAACCTTCGGCCAATGTTCGGCCAAGTACTGGTTTGCCAATCATAGTTTTGTCGATTTGCGGCCAATGTTCGACCGGGTATTGGCTTGCCAATTGTTGGTATGTCGATTTGAGGCCAATGTTCGACCGAGTATTGGCTCGCCAAAAGTTGGTTTGACGATTTGAGGCCAATGGTCGGCCGAAGATCGAGTCGCCAATCGTTGGTCCATTGATGCATGGACTGACGAACCATTGGTCTGCCGATTTTAGATTAATGTTCAGGCGAATATCGACCCGCCAATCGTCGGTTTGCCGATGTGAACCCAACATTGGGCCATCAACCAGCGACTTTCGCCGCTAGATGGCGCCAAGCCGGATTATTTCGAACAAACGAAAGTGTACCCGAGCGTCAATATAAGAGCATAAGAAATGACACATTCTTTAATTCTCGCAAAAGAGTCGTATTATTTTTCGATTCCGTACTCCATAGTCAATAAATACTTAGGCGATACATTGACTGAGTATGATTGCTTTGAGAATTCTCGCAAGAGAAAATATATAGAATATAATCTCATACAGATATCCGACGCATAAAAAAGAGTCGGGGATATTTTAACTTTTACAATATTCAAAAACGTATTAATAATAAAAAGTGCGTTAAGATTTTGGGAAACAGTAAATTGCGTTCTCGATGTCAATGGAACGACGCGTGAAAACCTAATTTTATTTCCCACGAAATATTAACAGTTACGGAGAATGTAGGAAAGAAGATTCGTTACCGGCAGCGGTATTTCGCGTGCCTATTAAGAAAATGCAATGTAAATCATACGTTCGTTCATTAACGCTGGAAGCGTTAATTGAACGAAAGAACGAACCCGGGGGGTGTGCTGCACGCCTCTGATAATCCCTTGATTATAAATTCAAGTTGAAACTTGTAATCGTGTTTGTTTTAATTAGTAATAATAACAGCGGAGCACAGCGTGCCTCTGCCGCCTGGCCGCTGTTTTACTCATTTAAGGAGTCCGCTTTTAGAAAACGAGGCCGTCCCGTACGGTTACCCACTGACGATGTTATAGACACTCGCTTTAATTTTCGCCTACGGTATTAGTTCGCTTAATAAAGCGTTATTTATCGACACACAGCGAGAATTCGAGCTTCGGGTTTTGAACCTTAAGGGGCTGACTTATCTTTTTTCATTCGCACTCCAGCACCCTGTACTGAGAAAAAGAATAGTATTTCCTTCTATAACGAATATTGGTTAAACTACACTTATGGTTGCAACCATGATTTTTTGTCACTGTCGTAACTATAAGATGTAGATGTTCCCCTTGGGAATTATTTTTTATAGTAAAAAAAGTCAATATTGTTGCATTTACTGTATAATTTTTTCTGAGTGTACCGAACATTTTTGGATCATTGAATTCCGGTGACACTGTCACGGTGAATGAGACTCGTCGCTGGAAGAGACGGGAGATTTCACGCGGATAGATTTCAAATCGCTGCCAAATCCTATCCCATCGTGCACTGGTGCGCGCGGCGATTCCCAGGGGCACCCACCGGTTCAACCCCCGTCGGGGATCTTTTATATGGGAACCCTTTATACAGAAAAAAAAGGAAGAAAATCCTGATCTCTCGGTGTTTAATGTCGCATCAGATACGAGGCAAAATGGTGTAAAATCACCTGAAGGATTAAACGGATCCTACGCACATACGACTTTTTACAGTGGAGCGTGATACGACTAAAAAGAATATTCACTCTTCCTTCGAGGATTACATGCGAGAGCTATTCATCTCTCTTGGGAGAAGGATCGTTGGTGCTGTTTTTTCTGTTCTTTTTTTCTTCATTTTTTTAGATTCTTATTCATTTATTTATTATGCTTCCCCGGACTTGAGTCCTGGAACGATCTGCTTGCGTATTATAAGGTGAGGATCATCACAATCCTATTTATACTTGCTAAATCCTTGGTAGCTAATGTGCCATGATAAGCCACCAGTTTTATTGGGGGGAAAAAGAAGCCCTTGTGAATGATTCCTGAGACTCTCACACAGTCATCCTCTTGAGGACAGGACGAATGCTGTCGGTCCAGTTTGCTACTGATGGTAAGTCCTCGGAGAACCGACCGTCGATAGATAGGCAATTCGGAAATAACCGCGCTAGTCGGTTATTTCCGTGATGGTAACGGTAATATCCCACGATGGTAACGCGTCCGATCCGAAGCGATTTCTACTGGACCGACTGTCTTCGGCAGCGGGTTGCAACTTCCAAATAGTAAAAAGAGTCGTTCTATTTTTATTTTCAATTTTTTCTAAATTTCTATATTATCGACGGCACCGAAATACATCAAGTGCCTTGCAAGGCTATATCAATTGCATTATTCAATAGTGAGTTTTTTAGTGGGAAGAGATTTTTTTTTCATCCGGTCAGACGGTCGAAATATTAATAACTGGGAATACATTGTCAATACATAATTTATTTGCCAACACGCATTTTCCATAAATATATGATATATCAATATTCATCTTATATATTTTTTTTGTCTTGTATGCATATATGATGTTTTTTCTTCTTCTGTTCTCTTACACAGTACACAATTAATATAATATATAGTATTCTTCATAGATCTCTTAGTAAAGATTTTGTACCAATCTGAGATGTTTCTACCACCTCACAAACTGCTACATCGTTCACTATTTTAATACTCTTTGTTTAATTCCGTCGTATATTCTTGCAGATTTTTCACTCGATCTGATTGAAGTTGCAGATTATTCGAAAAAAATATGTGTACGAGAATTTGGTTTTATGTCTGAAGTTTCTGGATTCACCGATATGTGTCGGATATGTCTCGTGAAAAATTGAATTATTGCAAGGTACTAAAAAGCCACAATGCGAACTGGTAACAATCTGCAAAAGTATACGCGAATTTTAACATCATCCAGTTCTGTGCTCAGCAAGTCTCGATTTCGCATTTTATCATCATCGGTGTATGAGCGTATCAACGCTATAATTTTTTTTCTTTTGTCATTTTGTTTTGTTTTTTTTTTTTCATTTTTAGTGCTACACGGTACGTTAACTTCTCTAACTCTCGACCCGCAAGAGTGGGTTTCGACCGACGTCGTAACGTGGTCGTTAAAATTATTAGTTTTTTTATGATAGTTTACAGCACAATTAATGCAACAGCATTTTCTTATAGCTTTCGCTTGAGGTTTATCGTAACTAAGGGAAAGGCAGTGCAAGCGTCGACGCACTACCAAATCATTCAGGAGGCGACTCCCTTGGGGGTTTTTTTTTTTGTACCGTACATAGAAAAGTCGAAGCAAAATTTGACGGTAAGTAAAATCCTTTCGGCATTCGATTGAATCTTGCAACTTTTTCGATTATTTCGAATCTTGACAGTATTCTACACAATTGACGAAAACGAAGAAATATATGAGGCATTCCATACCGTTTCGACCGGTCAAAAAGTGCCCAACAAAAATGCGACCCAACAAAAATGAAATTTTGTCAAATTATGTAATTACATAAAAAGAATTGATGTACATTTTTTCAGAATTTTCGGATCGCATTTTTTTGAGTTGCCCGAAATTGCCAAATTTTCTAAGAATCGTTATATCTTGAAAGCATACGATTACACAGAAAAATGGACGAGGAAAAAAAGTTGCAGTTCTAGGTGAACTTTGAAGAAAAAATCTTTTTTGAATTTTCCGAGTTGAAAAACTGACAATTTTTATCAAAAATATACGAAAATAATTTTTTTCGGTTGGTATGTCACTTTCGATTTATCTCAAAAAATTCCAGAAAATACTCTCAAGTGTGTACAGTAAATACTGTTTTTTTTCAATGGCTCGAATACCTGTTCGGAAGCTATGCTTCGTTTTATTATTATCGTTCTTATTTTATTTTTTTAAGAAAAATCAATTATTATGGAAAATTATAGTCTCCCAAATTTTTCTCTCACATTTTTAATGTTTAATGTAATAATGTTTTGGAGCTTAATCGTAAATTATCGGTAAAATAGAACTGTATCGGAAGATTATCGGTGTATACAGAGTAACGTTCGCCGTCCAATGCCTCCTACATCCTTGAGTTTGTCAACATTCTCCATCCATGCCAAAATACTACCGTAGTTCTCATCGTATTTAGATTTTTTCACACTAATTTACACGGTGTAAGCCAAGCAGAGAAGCCGTGCTTCCTTTGAATTTTCTTTGTGGTTTCTGGAGTACATTGTTCAAAATTAATTTATGATTAATTATTATATCCATAATTATGATATATCCATAATACTACATTTTGTAAAAAAAAAAAAACAATAATAATAAAACGAAGCATAGCTTCCGAACAAGTAATCTAGCCATAAAAAAAAATGTATCTTCTGTACACACTTCAGAATATTTTCTGGCATTTTTTTAGATAAATCGAAAGTGACATACCGAGAGAAAAAAATTGTTTTCGTATATTTCTGATAAAAATGGTAATTTTTTCATCTTGGAAAATAAAAAAAAATTTCAAAGTTCACCTAAAACTGCATTTTTCTGTGTAATCGTATGCTTTCAAGATATAACGATTCTTAGAAAATTTGGAAATTTCGGAAAACTCAAAAAAATGCGATCCGAAAGTTCTGAAAAAATTTAGATCAATCCTTTTTATATAATTACATAGTATGACAAAATTTCAATGTTTTTGCGTGTAGACAAGTTTTTGACCGTTCGAAACCGGATGGAATGCCTCATATGTTTTGTCAATTAGTATAAGACTCGACGAATAGAGAAGCCACGTACGCACGTCTACGCGATTGGCAGCAACGACTGTCTTTTTTATCACACTTACAATATTAGTTTAGCATCACTATGATCTAGCAATACATCATTTCAGCTTCTTCTTTTATTTGTTGTCTAAGCCAGCAGTGTACCCATCACAGCGACACATTAAATTATGAACGTACCTACATATCGAACACTAAATATATCCAACATACAAACATTACTTTACTCCATCTAGTCCATTATTCTCTACATACTGCTATGTATTTTTTGTCGTTTTTGTTTCACACTAGTTCGCGTAGAAGTGGATGTGCAGGATGACAGAATCGGAGTCGTTATTTTTCACTGCTATTCAACAGCTTTTATTTTTTAAGGATCACGTTATCCTATTTCCTAATCTACTTGTCATCCTACGGTCTACAATTTATTCGAACATCTGCGCGTTTATCTTTTGTATATCGACAATATCGACCATTGATTGTACAATTAGGATTTGTGCACTGCACGCCAAGCAATCACATTTAAGACTCCCTTCACTGATTCTCTTACGAATTTCGCTGACATTAAAAACTGCCGACGGAAATATAATGACGCGTAAGCATGTGGAATGCAATGAAGCTTTCTATGACATCGGTAAAAAGTAAAAAAAAATCTAAATGGACAGGAATTAAATGTCAATTTAATTTGCATAATTTTAATTTTAAATAAAAATTTCAGTAGGTCACTGTTTAGCTGCAAATTGAACCTAACACATCATATAACGAAATACTAGGACAACGAACAATCAGAACGATCGTTCTGAAAATTTGATTTGGATCATTGCAGCTTCGAACGCTAAATAAAACATTATTTGTCTACTACGAGACACGACATGAATTGCACTACAACATTACAGACCCTCTCTAAAGCTGTACCAATTTCTCTGAGGCGTACAATATAGTTCGCAAGACTATATCAGGCCGCGGAGCCTTTGACTAATAAATTCTAAAATCTATGTTTTTTTTTTTCTTAAAGTGTGCCAAGTAACGATTTTTCTTCGTTACTTGGTTTTGAGACACGTTTTTGAGACACGTCTCTGACATTGTTAAGGCTCGTGAACAAGCCACTGTGAGAAATAGAGTGTATATGATTCGCTGTAGCTTTTTTTTATAGAAACTCGTAAGTTTTAGCAAGCTCAATAACGATTGTAATAGAGGCCTATGCAGACTCTCCATGATTTTTCTTACGTAATAACATATACTGTTATTATATATATATATTTTTACTTACAAATAATATATCTGTCTATTCTATCCTATCTATTTTTTTCGAAGTGAGTATGCATGTATATGTGCACAACGCGTGTACGTGTATCTTAGATGTCTCTTATTATCCAATTAAGCCTGTACGAGGCTACATTATCTTGCCTGAATTATCTAATGTATACAATATAGTATTTGACTGATCTTCGACATTGACTTGACAGGAGTAGTTATGCAATTTTCATTGTTTCTTTTTATTTATTTTTTCTTTATCCATGAAAATAGTGTCCACCTTCACAGACCTGTGTAGTTTGTGCGCAGTATTTCGTTTTATATACTTAAGCGAGAGTACGCGTGATGACATCACTAACTCCGAAATATTTTTACTTTTTTTTTCTTTTCTTTTAACGCTATTAGTTACACGAATTCACTAAGTGGCTACGAATCTACATTGACTACATTGTTATTGACTCATATATCTCCCGTTAAAAATCTCCTCCAAAAAGGCTTACAAATTGAGATCATCGACGAACCTGTCTGATGATGTACGGTGCCCGCACCTATTAAAATAACTCTCATTCTTCGGTACATTTGTGTATAAGCGCTACATGTTTTATATTGTCGCACGAGATTCGATTTGTATATATATATATATATATATATATATATTTTCTTTCCATCGATTCCATTTTTTTCTATCGTAATTAAGCTTTCGCGAAAGAGCCAATGTGTTCGTTCAATCATAAATTTCAACGTTCATTTATATCTTATTGAATTCACTTTCTCTTATCACCGATCAACGACTCACGACATCACATAACGATTTTCTCTTATTAGACATTCAACACGTTCTCAAGGTTTTTTCCTTTCTAATGCAGCACCAATATTCACGAACGAACAGATTTGCGACACCTCCTGAATCTATGGAAAATATATTTCTTACACTAATTTAGCAATTATTTATCGATTAATTTGCGACTCGCAATTACTCTAGTCCATTAACTATTTTTTTTCTTCTTATTATACATCAGTTACGCTATGTTATATACTTTGCTGAATACAAAGCATACGCTTCATATATATTTTTCCATCTTACTCTCGGAGAGTGTAGCTTTCGAAACTACGGTTTATTTGAGTGTCTCAAGTCCGCAAGTCTGCCTATCTGATTGTCTATTTTTTTCTATTTTTTTTTTTCTCCGATGATCGTCAGACGACGTTGCGTTTTACAGCAGAAAATAAAATATCCTGAATGTTACGACAAGTCTGTGAACTCATTAATTCATTCCTGTTACCTCCGAGAGCAAATTGGCTTTAAAACTCACCCGTCTCTAAACCTTATCTTCATTTTCATTAATAAAATGACTTACTCTTACTTTAAGAACGACGTTAATATCTAGGCACATAAATATTAATCCTTACGCTATATCTTAATGGTAGTTTTTATTGTCCATCTTGGAACATTACCTAACAATATTTATTGTCTGCTCACACAGTATTGTCGGTTATTATTAAGTTTCATTTTTTTTCGTTACAACTATATGTTGTCTGGATACTAAGGAAGACGTTTATTGTCACGCTTTTCGGTCAATTATTGTCAGCAGAAAAAAGAATTCCCGTTGCTAAACAGAATTATTTTTTGAGTTTACACAATCGAATAACAAGAATGTACAGTTCGTTTTTAGACTTTCAAATATCAGGAGGTATTAATGAAAACAAAAAAAAATACATCGTTTGTTACAGTTGTTACCAACAATACCGCTAGTCGTCTTATATCTCAAAATACTCCAAGTCGGTTAGTAAGCCTTTTATAAACAATTGTCTTGTATAAAGTATATTCGTTTAAAAACTATTTCTTAAAATTTCCTTTGTTTAGAGTGCGAATCAAAAAAGTGCTGGTGCAGTAGATTATCCCTAGAATTCAGTCAACGTTTTTTTTTCACTAATCTAATCGATTAATAATTAGTGTATATTTTAATAATAGTACAACAACCTACTCTACGGTCAACTACAATTTACCAAGCTGACTCTAATAGTATGCTTGAGCCGAAAAACGATTTTTCGATAGAATTGCCTGGACAATTCTTCGAAAGTTTTTTTCACCCCAACCATTTAAAGCTTACGGATGTATATCAACTCTGTATTTACAGCATACATATCGCAATATGGATAATGTGGTAAGCCTATACTCACAGTTCGATGCTTAAAGCTACTTTTGCAGGAATATTTTCGTCCCCCTCTCCCTCGCCATCGTTATTATGTTTCTTACTATTCTCTTAATGTACAATATACATATCGTAAAATACACGATAGACAATTATGTTACTTTAATTTACTCTGTCGCATCACATGCGTTATCATATATATATCAACTATAACGGGTGTACAGTTGGAAGGTGATGAACCCCAAGCACAGGGATAATTTATTGTCTCGTGTATCGTATTGTTTCAAAAAAGTTAAATTCGTCGTCCGTCCAACCTCTGTGAAAAAAGTTGTTTACAATTTATGTACGATCTTTATTGTCGTCTGCCCTCAACTATACACCCAAAAAATCGATTCGGCCACTTGGTGACCCGCAGTCGTTATTTATCCCCACGACGTTAAAAAATGTTTTTTTTTTGTCGCATCACATGCGCGCATTTTTTTTTGTTATTTTTATTCTTTTCTTCTCAAATCCATATGTTTGGGTTTTATCTTTGTTTTTTTTAGTTACCAAAAGTGTCTGCTGCGTATTCACCTTATTACTCAACTTCATAGAAAATAATACCGCGGCCGCTCATCGCTCGCATATTATCTGAACTTTACTATAGTTAGTACGCGCCGAACCTTCGATAGTCGCGCGTTTATGACATCTTTTTTTCTCCTTCTCTGGTACAATTAAATATATCTTACTATGTTTCCAAGTATTTCATTATCATCGCGGAGTCCCGTTGAAAGAACTAATCCTCCCATTCCGCACTTTCTTCTCGTTAGGCTTATGTACTTTATTATATTTTTCTTTCTTGTTGTTTCTTAATCCGCCCGGGTAGTCTTCCATTGCATGTATGTTTTTTTCCTTAATCCTAAGCACACCGCACACAAGATAGTATTTGGATCCTAACGACACTACATATCTAATTCGGCCTTTAAAATAAGAGAAATAAAAAAGTGTATCACCGTATAAAAAATCTTCACCCTCCGACGACCATCTTTTCCGTCGTTTTGTTCTTTGCGTAGATGAGCCTCGACATCTTCTTACTTGAGAAGCTTCTTGTTTTTTTTTTCTTTTTGTTATTATTCCAGTGCGAATTTTATACGAGAACCATGAACCGTGCTCTGATCCAAGAGAACAACAGAAATAAATCTACGCGGATTTTCGTCGCTAATTATCGACTTGCCTTGTTTGATGTTTCGGGGGCTATCCCTTTGCTTCAGCCTCGTTAACTTCCCACCCGCATCTTTTTCATCCACTCGTCGAGCCTCTTCGTGAATTCCTTACCTACGGACTTCTTTTTGCCGGCCCCGTTAGCCGCGTTCTTCTTATGTTACCCTTTTTCACGTTCCGAATATTTTCCCATCTCTTTGCGAATCCAAGGTACGTACTTTGGGACGTAGGCGTAAACGCCCGGTAACTTTGGGTGAGCGCATTTTATTCCCCAGCTGACGATACCACCAACGAACCATCTCTCCTTGTCATTCTCGTCCTGGCAGAGTAACGGACCACCGGAGTCACCCTGCGGAAAGTTCAAAGCTCAGAGCTCCGGTTGTCGGCGTAATTGGGCTTTTTGTAGGTCGCGATAAGACAAATTACCTGACACGCGTCTTTTTTGCCTTCCGGATAACCGGCGCATATCATGCCATCTGTCACGTTCAGATCCCTGTGCTCGAGCCACAGATTGCAAAGTTCCCTCTCGAGCACGGGGACCTTGACTTCGTTGACAGCTGGCTCGTACTCCGAATCTGCGATCAAAATTCGGCTGTGACTCATCAGTTGTCAGGAACAGAGAAAAATCCCAAAATCTCAAAATTTTGATGACCGGCATTACCGTCAGTGTCCTCTTTCTTGCCCCATCCAATAACGGTGCAGAAGGTCCCAGGCGTCAAGTCCGTTTCCGGCTTGGGGAGACAAACGGGCCTCAGATGATCGTGAAAACGAACGCGTTCCTCGAGCTGGAAGAGCGCCACGTCGTTGTCATGTGCTACACCCAAGTTGTAATTCGGATGAGGCACAACCCGCTTCACTTTGAGTTTCTCTCCGAGGTAGTTGTGAGAGTGCCGCCGAGTGATGCCCAACTGTATCGTCCAGTCGGAAATGTTCGAGTGGCTGAAACTACCGAAACTTGATAACATTGAACCATCGTCATTGGGCGAAACTCGCAGAAACGTCGAAAAAATGGGTGAATTACAGGACCAAACTCACTTTCCAACGCAGTGCGAAGCCGTGAGAACCCACTGATCCGCTATGAGAACTCCGGCGCAGTAAAAAACTTGCTCCGGACCACCGAGCAGAGCAGCGAGAAAGGGCCAATCGCCGGGCGCTGCCTCGACACCACCAACGATTCTCGGTCGCGCTCTCGCGTTTCCATAGACGTGGCGTCTTCGCCCACACGCTGAAGAAAGAACAAAACATCGTCAGCAAAACTGCGAAGAATCACGCGAAGGAATTTAGGGTAAAAGTGGTGAATATGGCCCACCTCGATTAACACGTAAATCAATGATATATGGACCAGACCATATTCACCACTTTTACCCTAAGTGAAAGTACCAAAAATTAAATTCCAACCATATTCCGAGCAGCTCAACTCGACGGTCCGATAGTCGTTCTGATCAGTGCACTCCTGCAGTTCCTTCAGCAAGTTTCCCTGTCCCTTCTGCGCCAGCCTCCAGCTCTCCGAGGTGTCGATTTTCGGATCTATCACTGTGTTGATGTTGTTTTTCATCGACAAGTTTGATGAATTCACCAGACTGGAACGTGGACGAAGAAAAATCATGCATATCGAAGACTCGGGGAATGTTGAACTTTGGGTGTTCCATTCTTTGACGCACGTTCACCTCGGGACGAGCAGTGTATAGGGAACGAAATTGGCGATGGTCGAGCCTGAAAGGTTTTTCTCCAGAGACGTGCCCGACCACCGTGAGATTGCTATACACCCTCGGTGATAGGGTAGAGCTGGGCAAAATGGGGCCGCGAGGCAAAACGGGGCATGGGTCAAAACGTCATTTTCCAATAATTTTTGGATGCCCGAATTCGCCCCATCGATGCATCAGGCTTTTCTGCCCCGTTTTGCCACCTTGTCCGATCCAAAAATGATTGGAAAATTTAGTTTTGCCCAAAAACCCCGTTTTGCCCCGCTGCCCCATTTTGCCCCGCTCTACCCTATATACCCGGCCCGTCCCGGTTCTGAACCGTGATGGAGTTTTTCGGAGATCCGCGATATCGGATTATCGTCAAGATACTAGCTATGAGAGAGTTTCCCAGCTGAAAAGGGCCGATATCGGTGCACCCGCGAGGAAGGGCGCCAGTCAATCGTGAACATACCGTGTACTGCACAATATCGGTATGCCCGAGGCACTTTGCTTCTTAACTTATAAAACTCCGAGGATTTTAAGCATGGCTCATCGCCGATATTCGTTTTTACGCTGCTACAGCGATAGAAATCGACAAAAATGTTTGGCGCAGGGAGGGGGGGGGGGGGCAGGGCAACTGGCCGGTAAAATATTCTACTCACTTGTATCCGAGAAGACTACAAATTGCCTGGGCGGATGTGGGCTCCCAGTTGGCTATGCAAGCCGGAATGAAGCTGCCGTTCTCCGCATGGTAAACTTGCAGACGTCCCTTAGCGATGTCTCCGTTTCTGTCGCTCAGTCTTACTGAGACGTTGACAATGATTATACATAGCTTCAATTTTTATCCTCCCACAAGTTACGACACCAGATCAATTATCCCCCATTCTGCAAACCTTCACGTACGGGGGACTTGTAAAGCATTCGTTGGGTATTTCTGGTCGGTCACTTCAACATATCCGTTTGGTTACAAAAATTGATGCAAAAATTCTGAACAATTTCACAGAGCAATCTCGAAATGTTGTTTCATCGATGACTCAAAAGAAAAATGATTAGGAACATCCGCATTGTCCCCACGAGCAAGTACGTTGCCAGGAGAAAGTCCGCCGTACGTGAGGGCTCGACATATCGGTAATCTCGATGGTAAATCGGCTATCTGGAAAATCAAACTTAGGGGATGGTGCAGGAAAAATTATGATTGGGACAAAGTCTGTACAACTTCATCGTCCACGTAAGAATCGATGGTTCTAATCTCGTGTAGAAAAGAGGGTGATGAAAATGACTCACGGCAATTTCTTTCGTCCTGACCCCAAGGACAGTCCATGACTCCGTCGCAAACGTGCTCGGCGGACATGCATCTCCTCTCGCCGCAGTGTACGCTCGGCCTCGAATACATGCTAGCGTAACTTTTGCCATTGAACTTTTTCGGTCTCCGTCCGGGTCCACCGTCGACAAACGGTTGAACAGTTGTGCTACCATTGGCGATAGTGCTGTTCGGGCCATTGCCGTTGTTGATTCCACACTCTCCGCAGCCGATCTCGTCACTCTGATCGAGACAATCCACGTGCCCGTCGCATCTCCAATCGACTGGAATGCATCTCGTACCGTCGCATTGGAAACCGCTGGTGCATACTGCCGACGTGCACATAGAACGAGACAGAGACAGACAGAGAGAGAAACACAGATAGAGCGTGAGTGAGATATCCTCTGGGCCACAAAGCCCGACAATGAAGTTGCTGGGGGGGGGGGGGGGGGTCGAAGAGATCGTTCTCTCCCGTGCCCAATATATCGATTATGGCTACAGAACGACGACCAGAAATAGATGTTGCGGATGTTTGAGCTCGGTATCCCCACGGATGATATGGTGCAGGGTAAAATTGGCGAATATAACCGACGGGGTAGGATGGACAAGTGGGCGATTAACACAAATGCGAATTTTTAAAAAATCTTAAATTTCACTCACTTCTATCGGATAACTGTGAAGTATTTCAACTGTCGGACTTTGATTCTTATGAGACTTGGAAAATATCACGCGAGCTTTCTTGATTTTCACAGACCACTCGTCGGTCAGTACACCCAGAAAAATAATTTATTTGACGACCACCGTTTATTTGGATGAAGTAAAAAATTTATTTAAATTAAGTAAATATTTCCTTAAATGAAATACACATTTATTTAAATCAAATAAATATTTTACTTAAACCAAATAAACAGTGCGGGTCAAATAAATTATTTTTCTGGGTGTATGGACCACGCTTTTATCTCCATACAGTAGAGAAACTCACTTCATTTCCATGAAAACTTGAATTTCTGGATTAACTTTAATTCCATTCTCAATGCAAAAGCTTTAACGAGACATTCGTAATTAACGTCCAGTATTGGCTGTATCGTATGGTCCATATTACCATGCACGCGGAAAAAGCGACCTCCGCCCCGCTCCGGCTCTTTCTCATTTGTAAATATATTTGAAAGAGATTATGAATAGTTTTTTTCTTCAACTAAAAAGGTTAAAGAGCTTTTAATCAATAAGCCACACGTATCCGCCACATCGTCGACGAAAAGGATATATAATATAGTAAAGCCTCGTGTTCGCGAAAAGTATATACAATAACGTAGTGAATGCACCAGCTGCAGCTTCTATAAAGGGCTGCTTTGCTCCACTCAGCGATGAATTCGCTTTCACTCCACCTCTCTCGCTCTCGAGGGAGGAAGAAGAGACTTCGTTCTAATTTCGCTCGAATAGAGGAACCGACGGGGTTCGAGGCTGCATCTTGAACCCGATCCAGTCTCGATGCATATTAACGAGAAAATCGTCGAAGCGGCTTAAGCTTTCAGCCGAAATTAAATTCGATGCATCGCCTTCGCGGGCACGGAGTTTGGGAATATTCCATATATTAAATTTGCGAAAACACGTGATCGGCCAGGCTTTGAAAATGGGCCAGATGAAGAGCGAACGGTGCCGGATTGGCCGAGGGCATTTAATCCTTTGATGCATACATTTGTCCTTACATGTTCACTTGAAATTTGGTATCCAACATATTGAATCCTTCATTTTGAATTTCTGAATACTGAATTCAGATTCGAATTCAGCGATCCAAAATACCCCCAATTATGAAGTTTCAAATACATCGGTTGGTTCTTAATGCATTTTTTTCTGAATCCAAAGAGTGCTATTTAAAGGGTGAAGGTAGCTACTGCACGGAACACTAGTCAAACGAGTGCCAAATTTTTACAGTTGTTTATCTAAAATGTTAATGAGTCTGAAGATATTTGCATGACATGAAATTTCATCTTTGGCAAGTCTTTATCAGGGCACAGCTTTAGGAAGAATAAACAATTGTTCACTTGTAGAATTTTATTCTCGAAGTGAACTTCCTCGAACAAAGTTTGTGCGATGAAAAATACAGTCGTTATAAGTTCATGAAATTTTGTCTCGTGCAGATATGTTCAGGGTCATAAATGTTATCCATTTATTATCAGTAACGGAAGTCAATTTATATTATTCTATGTGTCCTCAATCAAGGAAACTATTGATAATGATGTTTTTGCAAATACATAAACTGATAAATGCAAATTTCCGTGAAGATAGATTTTCGTTGAGTTTTTTTTCAAAAAGAATCCTTATTTTTCAACCCATTGTAATATACCACGGCGCATTTTGTTCCTCAAATGTTGTTCTACGAATTCATCAAGTAGTTTTTTTTATGGCATTGGCCATTTAAAAATTGCAACAGTTTGTTTATGGAAAAAAAAATCACTGGTTCAACAATATTTGTCAAACGGTCAAAACAAAAAAAATAAAAAAATCGACTTGGTAAATTCGTAGAGCAAAGTTTAAGAAACAAAATCAACGGTGGTAGATTAAAATCGATAAAAAAATACGAATTTTCTTTGAAAAAACCCAATAAAAATCTACTATCATGGAAATTTGTATCTAACGGCCGTTTTTCTTACAAGACCATCGTGATTAATATTTCTCTTGGTTGTGATCACATTCGATAATACAAAACTACCACATTTACTGTCAATAAATGCATACAATTTTGGATAAAAATTTGTAAAAATGTCGCACTCATTTGCATAGTGTGTCATGCAGTGGCGGCCTTAATCACGAACTTTCATAAAGGGCACAATGTGAGACCGCGAGCAAAGGGTGAAGAGACGGAAACGAGCAACGAGGATTCGCTAGTTACGTGTCAAAGAGACCACCGGCGTACCGACGCGTGGATCTAGACGTTTCATCCTTTTGGATCCTAATTAAACGAGGCTGTGTGAAGGAAGTAACCATCGGGGAAAAACTCGCTGTAGAAAAAAAATATTCGCGGTTGCCCGCAGGGAAATCGGAAACATTAAGAGAAACCAAAAAGGAAAAAACAGTGTTTGCCGTTCATTCATTAACGTCCTTTGCGCATATTTTTTAATTAACGGGGAAAAAATGTTATGTAACATTATTCGACTCTTGAATGGTCAAGATAGCTTCCGACTGCACAGTAATAAAGGTTTATAACAAACATTTCTCGTTCATTGTAAAATATGAAAAATTTTCGTAAAATATACAGACTCCTTTTTGGTATTGAAAATATAAATTGTAGCTAATTACCGACTAATATTTTAATTAATAATGAAGAGAATCTCAAACAAAAACAGAAATTTCCGTCAATTAACTAACGTCCTTTGCGCATATGTTTTAATGAACGGCAAAAAAATTTTACGTAACATTATTCGACTCTTGAACGGTCAAGATAACTTCCCACTGCACAGTAAAAAAGGTTCGTACATTTAACTAAAATTTTTCGTTCGTAGTAAAATAAAAAAAAATGTTCGCAAGATGCACAAACATTTTTTTGGGATTAAGTGAATAATATTTACTGTAAGTTTAACAAAAAAAAATGTTCTTGTCCTGTACAACGAAAAGAATACTTATTTTCCCAGCGACCGTTGGAGGGTTAAATAGTAAATTTTCAAGTAGCATGGTTCATGTTTCCCTCCGGGATACTTAACTTGGCTGCGACTCAGTTGGCTTGCTTTATCGCACAGTATTAAGCGATCTCGCGAGTGGACGACGCAATTTCTCTTATCGCCCCGAGGCTGCCCCCATACGCAATTTGCAGAACCTCTCCGAATGTCCCCGACAATTTACTCTTAATTGCATAGCATGGGAGGTAACTCGAGCGATCAATTAGAATCTATATGGCTGGTGCGTTGTAGAGATAGAGCTTGTGTTATGTGGTCCAGCGATAGCTGCGCGCTTCGGAGAGACTTCCCGCAATAATGATGAGCAGAGAAGGCCGGAGAGAGTTTCCACCATCGGGTCTTCGCTGGAGCGATTCCGCGAGGGCTTCGTCGAGATCATTATCGCGACGCTGTTAATGCCCGCGATACCCCGGCTTCTCTCGCCCCATCGATCGCTGTGCCGATTATCGAATTATTACTATCGGAAAAGCCCCGACGAAGCGGCAGCTGCACCGAGCGTATCACGATCACACGAGTCCAATGCGTTCGCCCGGCTTCCTGCGAACTTTGCGGACGAGCTTTGCACCGACGGAGCTTCGGATGATAAATTGAAGAACAATAGTACGACGCGAGCGGAAAATTTTCGAGAGGGAGGGGAAATAGGGAAAAGGCGAAGCGGAGTTGACAAAACGGGGATGAAACCTGCTGCTGATGCTGCTGCTAGCTCGACGCTTTTGCATTTGTGCTTCCGCATTTGCGAAACAAAAGGGAGGCGACGGAAAGAGAGATTGTGAGAACGAGAGAAAGCGAGACGGAAGTCACCGGTAGTTGAGGACTCGGGAAAGAGAATGGCCGGCTATGATGTGCGGGAAACAAAGAGCGCATCGGACAAACGCGATAGTTGACAATTAGCCCCGTTTCCGCGTTTATCGATGCGTTTCTCGTCAACCTCGCGTCTTCTCTCGTCCTCGCCGATTCGCGAGAATTCCCAGATCGAGACGAGAGAGTAGAGGATGGTCGGGTAATGGGAATCGCCCAAAGGGAAATCTTGAATATCCGAATAAATAATAGAAAGTTGACGTGACCGTCACGTATTGCATAATCTGTGCTGGAAACGAAGAACGCGTTGAACAAACACGATACTTGAGAACACAGCTGGGCAAATTGCACAATGTACTTGATGTGCGTATTAAGGTGGTACTAGCGGACAGCTTGAGATGAGGCTGAAACTTGCCGGCAAGAGCTAGCCGCCAGAATCAGTAGTTACGACTGTGACTCCATGCGCTGGCGACGGCGGCTCACCGGCTCATTTTTTGGATTGTACCTATCTATTTTTTTTTAAATTTCAACAGGTAATTCTTATGTATTTTTATGTGCCTGATTGAATGGCACTATGCAATTCGTAGCAACAAGTATTTTTAATAATAAAGCCCGATGAACAATTTCTTAGTTGCGCCGTGGAATATTTGATGACTCGTACTTACAGGCTTTGCATTTTTTTAAATTTTTTGCAACAGGTCATTTTTATAGCTTTCGACGTGCCCGATCGAATGGCACTAATTACAACCCGTAGCAATAAGTATTTATTAACAATAAAGCCCGATAAACAATGTGGTCGACGCGCCGCCGGATATTCAATCGCCCATACCTAAGGCTTTGCATTTTATTAAATTTTTTAAAATATATCAGTCTTATAGTTTTCGGTGTGCCCGATCGAATGACACCAGTTACACCCCGTAGCAACAAATATTTAGTAACAATATAGCCCGATAAACAATCTGGTCGGCGCGCTGCCGGATATTCGATCGCCCATACCTAAGGCTTTGCATTTTATTAAATTTTTTTCAATACGTCTGTTTTATAGATTGTTATGTGTCCGATCGAATGGCACCTGTTGCACCCCGTAGCAACAAATATTTATTAACAATAAAGCCCGATAAACAATCTGGTCGGCGCGCCGTCGGATATTCGATCGTCCGTACCTAAGGCTTTGCATTTTATTAAATATTTTTCAATACGTCAGTTTTATAGATTGTTATGTGCTCGATCGAATGGCACTAGTTGCACCCCATAGCAATAAATATTTAGTAACAATACACTAAAACTTGCTACGGGGTGTAACTGGTGCCATTCGATCGGGCACATCGAAAACTATAAGACTGATATATTTTAAAAAATTTAATAAAATGCAAAGCCTTAGGTATGGGCGATTGAATATCCTGCGGCGCGCCGACCACATTGTTTATCGGGCTTTATCGTTAATAAATACTTATTGCTACGGGTTGTAATTAGTGCCATTCGATCGGGCACGTCGAAAGCTATAAAAATGACCTATTGCAAAAAATTAAAAAAAAAAATGCAAAGCCTTAAACACGAGCGATCGAATATTCGGCGTGACGACTAGATCGTTTATCGAGCTATATTGTTACTAAATATTTGTTGCTACGGGGTGTAACTGGTGCCATTCGATCGGGCACATCGAAAACTATATGACTGACATATTTTTAAAAATTTAATAAAATGCAAAGCCTTAGGTATGGGCGATCGAATATCCGGCGGCGCGCCGATCAGAATATAGATTATGTTTATAGAGCTTTATTGTTAATAAATACTTATTGCTACGGGTTGTAATTAGTGCCATTCGATCGGGTACGTCGAAAGCTATAAAAATGACCTATTGCAAAAAATTTAAAAAAATGCAAAGCCTTTAAGTACGAGTCATCAAATATTCCACGGCGCAACTAAGAAATTGTTCATCGGGCTTTATTATTAAAAATACTTGTTGCTACGAATTGCATAGTGCCATTCAATCAGGCACATAAAAATACATAAGAATTACCTGTTGAAATTAAAAAAAAAATAGATAGGTACAATCCAAAAAATGAGCCGGTGAGCCGCCGTGGCCAGCGCATGGAGTCACAGCCGTAACTACTGATTCTGGCGGCTAGCTCTTGCCGGCTAGTTTCAGCCTCATACAGCTTGAGCCCACGTGAGTTCAGAGAGGATTGAGAGAGGAATTGCGAACACTTCTCGATGAGATAAAAATCTGAAGAAAATCAACCGTATGGAAGGTACTGAAAAGATTAATTTTGCATAATAATAATTCCAAAATGTTATTAACAAATTAACGAAAAAAAAAATTCCCAACAAATCACCCGGCTACCTAACTTTTTTTTTATGAAAACGATTTGTTAATTCTTTTGAAGACGTATGAATTTTTTCAGACTTTCGTGTAATTTTTGAAAATCGCGTTTTTAGCTAATAGCTAGTAATTTTCAAAAATTACATAAAATTCTGAACAAATTCATACGTATTCAAAAAGATTAATAAATTGTTTTTATATGAACAAAAAGTTAAGTTGCCGGGGGATACGTTGAAAAAAAATGTTTTTCATTAATTTGTTAAGAACATTTTGGAATTATCATTATGCATAATCAATCTTTTCAGCACCTTCCATATGCTTGATTTTTTTCAGATTTTTATGCCGTCGCGAAGTGTTCGCAATTCTCTGTCAATTCTGTCTGAACTCACGTGGGCTCAGGCTGTCCGCTAGTCCTACCTTATAGTACCAAGTACCGAGCACTCTGGATGGTGCTCGATTACTGACATGTTAATTACTGGCAGGACTTGACTGTAGTCGTCCTTAGTACCGGATAAGTTAGCGACTCAGATAAAGTTGCCGTTCTCCGCGTGGTAAACTTGCAGACGGTCCTTAGCGATGTCTCCGTTTCTGTCGCTCAGTCTTACTGAGAAGTTGATAAGGATTACACATAGCTTCAATTTTTATCCTCCCATAAGTCAAATTACGACACAAGATTAATTATCCCCCATTCTGTAAGCCTTCACGTACGGGGAACTTTTAAAGCATTCGTTGGACATTTCTGGTCGGTCCCATCAACATAATATCCGAATATCCGAATAAAAAATAAAGAGTTGACGCGGACCGTCACGTATCGCATAATCTGTGCTGAAAACGAAGAACGCGTTAAACAAACACGATAGTTCAGAACAGATCTGGGCAAATTGCACAACGTACTTGATGTGCGTAGTAAAGTACCAAGTACCGAGCACTGGATGGTGCTCGACTACTGACATATTGATTCCTGGCAGAACTTGACTGTAGTAGTTCTTAGTACCGGATAGCGACTCAGTACATGATGCTTCAATACATACTTCGAGTACTTAGCCTATTTGCCCAACCCTGGTTGAGAATCAGCCCCGTTTCCGCGTTTATAGATGTGCTCCTCGTCGACCTCGCGTTTTCTCGTCCTCGTCGATTTGCGAGGATTCCCGGATCGGAAAGGGAGAGTAGAAGATAGTGGGGTAATGGGATTCACCCAAGGGTTTTACGTCAACACATCAAAGGACAAACGCGATAGTTCAGAATTAGCTCGGTTTCCGCGATTATCGATGCGTTCCTTGTCGACCTTCCGTCTTTTCTCGTCCTCGCCAATTTGCGAGAAATCGCTGATCGGAAAGGGAGAGTAGTGGAGAATGAGGTAATGCACCCTGACAGAAGATTTATTCAAATCAACTAAATTTCGATCTTCAAATGACGTTTATTAAGATAAAAACAGCTTTTCTTTACTTTCAGTAAAAAAAATTATTCGAAGTGACTATTTATTGATTTATACTTTAAAATAAATGTTTATTCGACACAAAGAAATCGAATTATTGAAAATACGATTTTGAATAGATATGTATTCGCGCCAAAGAATATATATCCGTATTTGTCACCAAGACAAAACACGGCTATTATCCGGCAACGCGCATTATAGAGTCGTGAACACGTCAATAAAAAGAATGATACTATCCAACAAATAAACATATTAGAATTTAATAAATGCTCTATGAGGTTATGAACCAAATAAACATTTTTCTTCGTCCCTAATAAATTTTCTTTGATTGGAATAAACTTTTTTCTAGGTGTGCGTATCACCAAAGGAAAAAATCCGAATATGCCAGCAACAATGAACACTATTACGTACAACATCGCGGATGTTTTACGTAAAAACATCAAAGAAAACTTTGAAGTGTCTACTACAAGGTATTCTAGAGGTCTTTGAGTACAATAAGCAGCTTGTACCATACCTCAAGCTACGATCGTTAAAGCGAAAAAATAGATTGGTGTCGGAAGCAATGGGAAGTTCGCAAGTACTACATGTTGCAAGAACACGACCCACAGCCGCGGATGTAATTTACTTAACATTGCATTTCTCATTACTCTAAATTTATCCAATTAGCATTTCTGTACTTACTAGAAAGATATTAATTAACAGACTGAATTCTATCAAAGTGCGCAGACGGATTCTGAGGGATTGGAAAATTGCTGAGACAGGAGTTGTTACTGTCGTTTCAAGTTACGAGTTATTCTATAAATGGTTCAGCAAACTACAGCGTTTCTTCGATGAAACTAAAACGTTGCTGGGTAAAACTAATATCCCTCCTAATATTTGTACTAAATTGATTGCAGAAACGAATCAATGCTCGATTGCTTGGTTACAATGTCAGCCACGAGTTAAGAGAAGTACCGTTTCGATGTCGTTTGTGGATTGACTGTAACGACGCTCATTACCCAACGATCACCATTGCCGCACTTTTCCCTAAGGCGAGACGGGGAGGGAGAAGGGGCGCATTTCACCAGTGGGATTTTGAGAGAACTGGAAAATTTGTGAGTTCTTGCTTTCATCTTAAGTTACGAATGGTTCCGTAAAGGATTTAGAGAAGGACGCGTTTCTGCGATGATATAAAAAATTCGCTGGGTCAAACTGGCATCCCTCCAAACGCTGGTATTAAATTAATTACAGAAACGAATCTATGCTCGATTACTTGGTTACAATGTCAGTCACAAGCTGAGAAACGTACCGTTTCGATGTCGTTTGTGGATTGACTGTAACAAGAGTGACACTCATTACCCAACGATCACCAATGCCGCATTTTTCCCTAAGAGGCGACGCAGGGGGGGGGGGGGGAGGGGGGGGCATTTCACCAGTGGGATTTTGAGAGAACTGGCAAATTTGTGAGTTGTTGCTTTCGTCTGAAGTTACGAATGGTTCCGTAAAGGATTTAGAGAAGCGCGCGTTTCTGCGATGATATTAAAAATTCGCTGGCTCAAACTGATATCCCTCCAAACACTGGTATTAAATTAATTACAGAACGAATCAATGCTCGATAACTTGGTTACAATGTCAGTCACAAGCTGAGAGAGGTACCGTTTCGATGTCGTTTGTGGATTGACTGTAACAAGAGTGACTTCCATTACCCAACGATCGCCATCGCCCCGTTTTTCCCTACGGCGAGAGGAGGGAGGAACGCATTTCACCAGTGGCGGAAAA
The DNA here is from genome assembly GCA_917499995.1 of Ichneumon xanthorius. Taxonomy (NCBI): domain Eukaryota; kingdom Metazoa; phylum Arthropoda; class Insecta; order Hymenoptera; family Ichneumonidae; genus Ichneumon; species Ichneumon xanthorius. Next base: position 22,887,072 of record OU824203.1, on the reverse strand, counting down.
CAAAAGACTCTCGGCGTCGATGCACCAGGAAGTGAGAGACGAGAGAGTGGGATAGTGAGGGAGGCGGTTGTAAAGCGACGCGACGTTGGGAAAAGCTTGCGCTACTTCGCATAAATAACGCTAGCGCGCCTCGACCATCATCGTGGAGCGTTGTGCTGCGCGGCCAGAAGCTCCTCGCTTTTGTTCCCGTACGAACAATGATGATGAGAGAGCGCGAAAAAACACCTCAACGGGGGTTATTTATATACATATATGTGTTGCACGCTTGTTTACGAGCTGACGCGCTTGTTTCCCGAAACTGTGTGTGCATCCTAGAATTGTGCGCTAACGAGGGTAGTTTTGTCTACTTGCTATAGAACGTTGTAAAAATTAAAAAACAGACGCCGCATTTTTTGGAACATAATTTTTTTGCTCAAATTAACTTGAATGTGAATAATTTTTTCAAATTTGAGCATAAATTATGATGATTTATTATAGGACCATCGACGATAAAAAGAATGCTAATGCAACCAGTCCGTCCATTTGGCTCTTTGCTCGAGTAAAAGATAAAATAAAATAATAGTTATAGAATGATCACGCGGGAAATTGCGGGATTTTATGAACTGCCCCTCAGAACCTCGAAGCGTCGCCGAGCCCCCCCGTCGTCCTGAGATTATTTTAATCCCTCAATTACCCGACGCTTCATCCACACTCCAGGCCCAACCCTCTCTGCCAAAAGGATTTACCGCTCTCCCGTAAAATAAATATAAAAGGAGAAGGTACAGGAGGATCCACACTATGTACGGAGGGAGCACGCGAGAGCGAAGAGGAGAGTTAACGATTTTGCAAAAAATAAAAAATAAAAATGTTATTTCGACTCACCAGGCTTTTCGGCTCTTCTAGCTGCCTCGCGTACCTCGTTGTAACCGACGCATACGTCGGAATCACTGTTCTCCGGAAATAGATCGCATTCCAAAAAATCCGGCAGACTGAGACTGAAGACTTTCAGGAAAAAACCGCAACGTCTTATGGTTTCTGAAAGAAAGAATAAAAATGAATAGGGCCACTGCAAATCTTGTACAATATAGAGACAAAGGTGGGTGTGTATCCTTAGACATACTCAGACCCTTTGAGACCCGCAGACCCTTTCAGACACGCAGACCCTTTCAGACACCCGGACCCCTTCAGACACCCAGACCCTTTCAGACACCCAGACCCTTTCAGACACCCAAACCCTTTCAGACACCCAAACCCGTTCAGACATCCAGACCCTTTCGGACACGCAGACCCTTTCAGACACGCAGACCCTTTCAGACACCCGGACCCTTTCAGACACCCGGACCCTTTCAGACACCCAGACCCTTTCAGACACGCAGACCCTTTCAGACACCCGGACCCCTTCAGACACCCAAACCCTTTTAGACACCCAGACCATTTCAGACACCCAAACCCTTTTAGACACCCAAACCCTTTCAGACACCCAAACCCTTTCAGACACCCAAACCCTTTCAGACACCCAAACCCTTTCAGACACGCAGACCCTTTCAGACACCCAAACTCTTTCAGGCACCCAGACCCTTTCCGACACCCAAACCTTTTCAGATACCCGAACCATTTCAGATACCCAAACCCTTTTAGACACCCAGACCATTTCAGACACCCAAACCCTTTTAGACACCCAAACCCTTTCAGACACCCAAACCCTTTCAGACACCCAAACCCTTTCAGACACGCAAACCCTTTCAGACACCCAAACTCTTTCAGGCACCCAGACCCTTTCCGACACGCAGACCCTTTCAGACACCCAAACCCTTTCAGATACCCAGACTCTCAGACACTTGGAGCCTTTGAGACGCTCGGAGGCTTTTTAAAAGCAAAAAAGGAAAATACTCACGGACGCATAGACTTCGACAGGATGGAACCATTTGGCCTCGAGTGCCGCATTTCGGTACAAATACGCTGCATAAGAAAAGTGCAGCGAGCTCGTAGCATCTGACATCGACGACGGCGTCATACATCTCGAGCTCGTGTTGGGCGTCTCTCTGATTGAAATTTCCAGCATAGTTCGGGAAAACGGTGAAGTTGTAGGGGATCTGAAAGCCACGTGTGGCACAGGCAGACGTTCAAGTAAAATTCCTAGAAAGTGCAATGCCATTCGAACGATGCCGTCGAGATAGAAACGATGTAAAGCACAGATAGGAGAAAACATATTTTTTCCGGATTTGTTTTCACCGGAGAAACTTCATTGAATGTCCCCAGCTTCGAGAATGGTTTCGCTCGAAGCATCCTTTGCGGGAAACACGAGGATAGACAGCGATGCCACACACTGGAGTCTAAAGGGCTCGCACTTATGGTCTTCCCTCGTGTAATTATCGTAAACGTTGCTCTCAGCTGTACGCCGTCGTGCAGAGCGAAGTATTCCGGTGGAGAGATGCAGGATAATCTGAAAACTATATGTAGCGCGTATCTCGCTATCGGGCATCCGGCGTACACGTCGCTTAGCCCCTTGATTGCACGTTTGGGGGCTCAGCTGGAAAGCCCGTTGAGGCTGTAAATGCGATAATCAATGTACCGGCTATAAATTGTTCAACATTTCTCTCCGTCCCATCCGCGACGTTTCGCAATTCCAAATAGACCCTCCGACTATATCGCGGACGGTAAACAGAACGTATCTACAAAAAGAAAATGGATACCACAGAGACATGATTAACGTCAGAGCGTTACCTCAAACCCCGGCGTAACGCGAAATAAAATTTAATATGCTCATTTCCCTCTCGTGTTTCGCCGGGCAAGGGAGCGAGACGCTGAGGGGTGGGTACACGTAATTAAGCTCTCGACGGACCCACCAGGCAATATCCGTTTATCTTATCGCAGATGCGAATATCCACCGTGGTCCAAATTGTCTATTTTATTTTATTTTTATTTTCGTTTCTTTTTTTTAAATCTTTTTTACTGATTTTCTCGGTACGAGGGAAATTGGCTAATCTTCCTGGTGCGCGCCTGTTCCGGCCGCGGTCCCGGTTAACCGGGGAGCACTATGAATTTTAAATCTCACCCGAGTGCGAGTGAGGGTCGTTAAAACGAGCTGGATAAGAGATAGAAAGGCGCGGAGAGATAGGAAGCGAGGAAGACGAGCTAGAAAGATAGGAATGTACATGGCCGGGACGAGCCCGGGCGTTTCCGCCACGCGTGCAACTAATGTTTCTGTCAGGGCGGGCCGTGTCGGCGGAGATTTTCCTGCCGCTGCAGCAACAAATAAAAGTCGAACGGGCGAGGCAGCGCACCTCGGAAATTCCGGAAGAGATGAGCTGACACTGTGCCACTTTGGCGGTAGGAAAATGCCGAGGTTTCCGCATGAATAAGGCAAAAGTTTGAAGAGAGCTTGGGGAAAACTGCGCAGAGACAATAACGGAGCTTATGCGTCACTGAGGGCGTCGGAGATCAGGATAAAATTACCTTTCCGTCACTTGCGGGCTTGAGATTTACGGGTTATAGAAACTTTTATCTCACACAAGTGCATTCGATAGACATTCGCGATTTTAAAAAAATTACATTATATACAGTCGAAAAACAAGCGTGATGTCAAGTGTGTATAAACAACTCACAACACACGTATTGCATGTGTTGCACCAATGAAATGCATTAATAAAATACGTGTTGGTCGGCTTGCGTGTTGAAACAACACGCTTTCATTGCATCTTTCCTGGATTCCCTGTACATACACACACTTCTATGTGTATGTTCTTAGTGTTTTCCTACAAAACACGCTTATTGGAATGCACGTTATTTGTGTTGTTTCAACGCGTTCACGGCCGAGCAACTCATTTGGTGTACATGTACAACAAGAAATCAAAACTCTTGCATATGCATTTGATTCAATCGCAATATGGCGAATTCGTTTATCTCACAGCAGGATCATAGACAGGCCGCCCGATATTTGCAAGTGTCGTTTGTGCTACTTTGAAGTTGCGTCTGAGAATTAGGTATTGAAACACGTTGTCCAACATCATCGATTGGATGCGTCGTTTAAAATGCAGTGCAACGAATATGGATGTGGTGCCATGTTTACAAATTGGAAGTCTTTCAAGCAGCATGTATTTCGAAAGCATCCTCACGTCGACATTAGCGAAGAAGCTGCGAATATGTCGGATGTGGACAGAGATGACAGGGTTGAGATAGAAGGTAAATCATTGTAATTAATTTGTAAGATGATTCATAGTTGGCACAGCCTCATTGCTTTTTCACACCTACGCACTACGGTATCAATTGTCAACGTGTATTGGAAGAAGGGGGAGGAGGTGAACACATCTACAACCGTGTAAAAAGTAACGACATGCATGAATGCGTTTTAAGAGTGTTGAAACAATGCACGTAAAGCATGTAAAATTTACACACTTTGACATGTGTTGAGAATCAACACACCTTAAAGCGTGTAAAAAGTGAGTACACGATTTACACGCCTAAAGCGTGTCGGAACAACACGCTTTTAGAGTGTATCCGCGGAAATAAATGTATTAATGTAATATATTAATATAATAAATATATTATTGTAAAAGGATATATTAATATACGATAGATTTTGCGGTGTCGATTATCGTTACCTGATGGTAGATGCAAAAGCGTACGATGACGGGCAGACAGATCCCCGGAGCCGGATTCTTCGATTCCACGAGAGTTCTCATTTGTCCTGGCACCGAGACGACGGTCGTCGTGTAAACCGTCTTGTTCTCCAGTCTCGCGACGTCGCGAGGATAAGCTGGCAACAAGAAGAAGACACGCGGGCTCGAATCAAGCCTCCATTGTGTTCGCATAATGTATTTATTATTTATACAGTCGAGGAGCCGAGAAACCTATTTATAGACATAAAGTTCCTGTCGTGAGGTAATACACAACTACAGTGAAACGCGTCAGTGCGAAACGAGAGCTTCAAGTCCGATCGACTTGAAGCTCCCGGTTTCCGATACCCGCCCGAGGGAAACTCGAGACTCCGCTAGGGGAGTATAAATCCTCTCCTCCGGGAGTGTCTGGCAGGACGAGGGCCGAAAGGAAAGCAAACGATAGGTACTTTCAACGAGGGAGACGAAAAACCCTCTCGAGCTTGCGGCTGCAGAGCATTGATACGTTGAGCGGAAACTGGTCAACATAAAAGATAGAAATAAAATGAAAAACTTTTATTACGAAACTGCGAGTCTTTGAACAAAAGTGTCGCTAAGCTTTGTCAGGGTGTTTGTCGACCGTTACCAAAATATCGCACCCGCGCTTCGCGTGTCCAGCTTTCCCGGAGTTTCAGACTTATAAGTGTACCGTGACGGTGCTATGGTAACAGACTCAAAGCGTCTAGGAGATGAAAAAGCTGCTCGCAGTATATGCAAACTTCGCATTCCTGTTGAAGGTGAAAGCTTGAAAGTAGACGAGTCCACAGAATTGTGAATTCCCAAAGATCCTATTGATCTTTCGAATGGCAAAGGAAAGCTTAATGCCACTACGCCTATTCCCACATTCGCCTATTCCCCCTTCGCCTGTTGTCCATGAATAGTGAAAATAATAATATCAATACTGTTTTGCTGGCAGAAAAATATTGTGAGGCGCCGTAGCTTCTGGCATCTATCGTGCGATAGCCGATATATATGTCAGTAGACGTTCAATGTTTACAGCCAGTAATCGACATGACGTAGCTCCGGCACAGTGATGCAAACCTAGAAGGCCGACTGTTACTGACATCCAAAAGTACAGTTAACGTTCACTCATTATGTCTAGTAACCCCCAAAATGGTATGGTTCATACTAAAGGGAAAATATTAGGTCCCGTCGCTAATAACCATAACAGTTGATGCGACGTTAAATAATAACAAATAATAAAAATAATAATATCAATGACCTGAAGGACCAAGGTCGATGGCTCGTTAGCTGATAATGTTACCATAAATTCATGTAATCAACAAGGCATATGTAACATACTTGAATTATCGAGAACCAATGTAACATCTTGCAAAAAAATTACTTGTACTACTACTAATATCAATACATTTGTAAACGAATAACAAAACAATAATAATAAGAATAATGGGATTGGAACGGTGGTAGCAGCTTTATAGCTTGAAGTTTGAGGAATCAGCTTAATGGCTCTATAAACGCCAGTATTCCAAATTGTTACGTCCGAAAGTCATTGCGGGGATCCATGAGACGTTAGGACAATAGTTGGTCAATGAAAAAATAAATCATGCTAAATATGGTCTCACATTTGAAGTACGCAACGAGTCCACCAGCGATGGCGAGTAGAGCGACAGCGTTGAGTAGTACCTGAGCGAAACGGAATCGTAGCCTTCCCCGGGTTACATAGTGGCTGCTGGGTCGCCTGATGTCCCTGATTATCTGAATACGAGAATGAATAAACCATAGCGGGAGGTGGGCTGGATGTTACCGCGTGACGCACGAAGCAATTAGAGCGCCCGAACTCGTGATCGTCAACTCTGTGATGCGCGTTTGGAACGTTCTAATAATAACCGTTTGATAGCCGGCCAATTCCCCGGTTGGGTTATACATAGTCAGACTAGAAAACCCGAGAGAGGTATACAGTCACGGCTTCCACCGTTCCCTCAACCGCCAGTGACTCGTTGAGGTTTCTCCGGTTAATTGAATGGACTCCGTCTAGACGACGCAACCGGCTTGTTTCGTCGGGCCAAAAGGACCAGGCTTGATGGAAACTGGGTATTCTGAGAAAGCAGCCACCCTCACGATGTTCAAACCGGGCGCCCGAAGTGCCTCATGTGCCGTTTCAAAACTCACCCTGTGATGTAGCGACATGTTGCTGCCATTGTGAAACCTGACGATTGTCTGGAGACTCGCCGGTGTGCTCATTGACTTTGTGATCGGGCTGCCCGGCGGATTGTCGGTTTCCGGCGCAAGAGCCCTACCTGCAACTCCCGCAATGTCGACATGAAAACTCAGTTTCCCTCAGAAAAGCCGCTCGTGATAGAGTTAAGTACTGTTGCTCACCCGGCACTTTTCCACCGATGTACTTGTGTGGCAGTAAAGGCGCCTCCATGGTCTTGCTGGTGTAGCTCGGCGAGCTGGTCTGACTGAAGCTATCCGACGATACGTTGCTGTCCTGTCGGACGCTCATGGGTTTCGGCACTGGACTCTGGCACATCGCGCTCAACGGCGGTGGAAGATTCGTCTGTGTAGCTTTCGGCAATTTGTCAACGAGCTTTTCCGCCAATCTATCGTTCGCGCTTCTTATCTCCTTTTTCTGATTGTTTTGCAGCATCGTTCGTGCCCTCTCCATGTCGGCTTCGTACTTTCCTCGATGTTGTTGCTGCTGCTGATGCTGCGGTTGTTGTTGCTGCTGTTGTTGGTGATGATGCTCGTAGGGGTTTGTCGTCCTCTCGTGGAAACGCTTGTCCGGCTGCTCGCGAATGGCAATCGCTGGCGATTGACCGTGATCGTCGTGCTTGCTCGAGCTGCAGGCTTGAAAACGTTTCTCGATCTCCTGAAGCCTCTGGTGTCCGGGTTCCTCGCGTCCCACGATCAAGAGCCTGTTTTCCAAGTTTCTCGAGGCTGCTTGAAGCGCCTCGAACTTCGATCTCTTCTCCGCCTCCCGGCGAATACTTATCGGACTTGAGAATACGTCGAACTTCGGTTCGGTGGATTCGTCGAAGGGGAGGGCCCGAGGTGGACGTCTGATCGTTGAGTCGGGACGCTTTCGAGGCTCTTCCGGAAGGTCGTCCGAGTCCGATGAGAACTTTGTCCTTTCGCGCTGCAATCTGTGATTTTTTTTAAATTGAATAACAATGCTTCAATCGTGTCAACAGCAAATTGCTAAGATAACGTGGAGAGGAGGGGAAGTGAGAACTGCAAGGGCGGCACAAGTCAAATCGGGCAATCTCGATGACGCGGTTCAAACACCAGGAAATTCTGATACATAGGGCGGTCGCCGAAACTTCCGGCTAATTTCAGTCCTGTGGCCCAATAATCCTAGACCGCGAGAGGATTCGGGGTAAGGGTAGCTCCCGAGCACCGGGTCGCATATTTCTGGTATAACTGACGAGCCACCCGCGTTCCCGACACCTGCGCCCAACACGTCGGAGAGCGCTGGAGATCGATCAAGCGTCCGAGAGAATCTCGAACAGTTCTCGTTTGAACCACCCTTCATTCCTATCCCAAACCACCCAGCTATGTCACGCAAATTATTTCGAGATCGATTTATCCCAACAGTTATTGGACGTTTCTATACAGAATTTATTGAAATTCACCCGCATTCACACCGATTGACATTTGTCCAATTTTGAAATAAAATAAATTGGTTCATATTTACCACTTGTACCCAATACACGATTTTTTGTTTTAATTTTCCAGACACGATGATATCGCATGATTCAGAGATTATAGCTGATGAAAATATTTTAATAGTATGTCGTGCTACAAGGGTGGGAAGTGCGTGATTTTCACCGAGTATGAAAATTGTCGCCGGGGCGAGCCGAGGGCCTCCGCTCCTTCCGGTCTAGCATAGGGTAAGTCGGGGTGATATGGCCTTGGTTTTTTAAATCACGAAAATTTGAGGTTTAACATTTTTATTCCAACCAACTCTAGAAACTTCAAACTAAAGAAATTCACTTAGTACTTTCGATATTTTCGATGCGTGATTTAATTGTAGCTCTTTAAATAAATATTTGCATTCAGCCGTCTCACCCGGGCACTACGGGTGATATGACCACAGTAATGATGGTAGTCAATTAGGCCTAGAGAAGCATCGGAATCACACAAACCATGTCTTACTATATTTTATGTTGTCTAAATAAACTACAGAAAGACAGTAACTTCCTCCGTCAAAAGTTTCAGCTGGGAAACTAAAAAGAAAATGCTTTCACTGGCCATACCACCCGGATATTGCGGGCAAGATGGCCATATCGCCGGCAATATCCGGGTGATATGGCCACCGCCTGCTATTGCGGGTAGCCGCTCCACACCGCTGACGTGGCCATTTCACCCGCAATATCCGAGTGACATGGCCCATGGCTCCCGGGAAATAAGTGGCCATATCACCCATTTTCTCGAAAAATAGCCGCTGCTTAAATTTAGCGAAGGAATTTTAAAAAATCGGTTTACTACGCGCCAATTTTTTCTTGGAGATCCAACTATAGTGTGCAATGTTGATTTACTAGCAACATTATAATTTCGTATGTCTCCAGAGCGCTAGAAATATAGCTCGAGAAATTTCTGGCTATCTTAAAATAGGGATTCACCGCTCGTACTGACCCTTGCACGTATAATCTTAACATTTTTTTTGCAATCGCACTGTATATACTAAAAACTGTGCAAGCGGCGGCGCCATTCGTTTGTTACGTTACAAGATATTACGGGTGGCCATCTCACGCGCCTGGCCATCTCTGATCCTGATTAACCTGATTAATCCCTGATTAACCCTACGATACTTTGTTCCCGACTTCGTTAAAATAACCACATTTCGTGCGTCGCAAAATCGACATATTCGCCAATGACCATTACTGCCCTGGTAGTAATAGGGCTTCCAGAGGAAGAAATGAGCCCTAGAGTAATGATACAGTGCTGCGCATGCGCACAGTATAATAATGATCACTGGTCAATAAGAAGCGATTTTTCACCCGCGTTGCACGCAAGGAGTGTGGTTATTTTAGCGAAATCGGGAAAAATAGTATATTATGCCACAAGGGAGGAAAGTGCATCTTGTCACCGAGTGTGAAGTTTGACGTCCGAGCAAAGCGAAGGCAGAAATTCACACGAGGTGAAAATGCACTTCCTCCCGAGTAGAATACGCTATATTTTTCCCGACTATTCTAAAAAGTGCCCATATTTCTATGCATGCAATGGGGATGGAAAGTGGCTGATTCTTGACGAGCGGGAGGTTTTCCTCCCACTAAATCACTTTTCCTCCGGCTAATAGTACATTACTCCACGAGGGCGAAAAACGTTTTTCTAACGAGTGTGAGTTTGCAGCACGAGCCGAAGGCGAGGGCTGTAATCACACGAGTTAGAAAAAGTGTTTCGCACGAGGGATGTACGAAATTTTTCATCACAAGGTGCGAAAATGGCGGTTTTACGCACGCGAAGCGGGCGGAAAAGTGGCCATCTCCGCACCAAGTGATGAAAAATACTTTATGTCACTCGGTGGGAAAATGGCGGTTTTTCACACCTTGTGAAATAAAATTTTGTTCGATACTCGTGCGAAAAACGTTTTCTGAACTCGTGTGATTGCAACACTCACCTTCGGCTCGTGTTGCAAACTCACACTCGTCAGAAGAAGTTTTGTCGCACTCGTATCGAAATGTACTATTTCCTCCCGCTCGTCAAGAATCGGCCACTTTCTAGCCCCGTTGCAGGCATGAAGTAGGGCCTTTATAGCGTAGTCGAGAAAAATAGTATATAGTGCAGTAAGGGCCGAAAGTTGGCAATTGCGACGACCGAAGTGAGGGTGGCAATCACACGCGTCGCAAGTGCCAATTCGGCCCTCGTTCCACACTGAGAAAAAGAATAGTATTTTCTACTATACCAATAGTTCCCAGGGGGAACGTCTATGTAGATAGTTTTCGATAGTATATATTCAATTGGTTAAATTATAATTATTGTTGCAACAATGATTTTTTGTCACTGTCATTTAACTATACAATGTAAACGTTCCCCTTGGGAACTATTTTTTATGGTATTAAGTCAGTATTGTTGCTTTTACTATGTTATTTTTTCTCAGTGCCTATCATACTTTTTGCAACGAGTGCATGAAGAATAGTGGTGCTTCGAATGGTAGTTTTGCAGGACGAACAGTGAAAAGTGAGGTTATAACTTTTCCTTCCTAGGATCGAAAGTGCAATCCCAAGGAACGAAAGTCAACCAATGGCGAACTGCGCATGCGCGATGCACCTTTTCTACACTGCTTTGAAATTAGCTACTTTCGGCCCGCAAAACTGCCATGAAACGCACCGCTTTTCATGCACGTATTACAAAATAGTTATTTTCGTTACAAGGGCGAGTAAAATCGATCGTTCTCGACGAGTGTGAAGTGGCGCACGAGCCAAAGGCGAGTGAGGCGCTTCACACGAGTCCGAGAGAGATCGATTTTTCTCGCCCGTGTCACGAAACTGTTTTTTTTCCGCACTAGTGCGGGAAAAGATAGGGAAAATATATTTCAAAATTGAAGAATTTACGTAAAGGAATGACCAACGAACCTGCCATTCTTGGTGCTCCCAACGTTGCTATCCCACTGCCCAGTAGTTCTTCCACTCTTGGAATCCCCGTTGGCGCTTTGCCGAAGATCGCCGCCACCTACGACACTTCTAACTATACCTTCGTGCAATCGTTTCTCAAGATCTCGCGAAACTTTCTTAAGCTCCTCGAAGCTCGACTTGAATTGCAGCTCGGACGGTCCCTCCTCGAAGTTTCCGTGAAAATCAGCGACGAAAACTTGTCTCTCGGATTCGTTCGTCGGGACGACGTTACCACCGACAGCCTGGACCGAGCCAGCGGAGGAATAGATGCTGCTACGCTTATCTTCCCTTCCGTTCGACAAATCCAAATCTATCAGTTCATCTCCATTGTTGGGATCCCCGTTTCCGGACCAGTATGCCGATGCATCGATGCTGCTGTGCTTCCTCTCCAGCTTATTCGCCTTCTTCGGTACCGCATCGATGGTCTTCCTGTCTTCGTCCCTCCGCGAATTCGATTGACCCTCGAGCATCGACGAGTTAACGCTGTCGGTGACATTCTTCCGGATCAGAAACACCGGTCGGTCGTTTGTCTTTCGCTCCGGGATCGGTGGCCTCAGCGGGATCGGTGGCGGCGCTACCTGATTCAGACATACATACATTCCGATCTCCTTCCTCTCATACGATGATTTTTCTTTTATCGCTATTTTTATATTCATGCACTGAAAGAAAGATGTAGTAAGAACTACCGGCGATCTCAGAAAAATTACCATAGCTCTTGGTAGTTCGCAACTAGGGCGCCATCTATGTCCCAGATTTTACAAGAATTTTTACCATTATATCTACGGCCAATTCTTATAAATCTGGTATTTACTGTCATAGGTGGCGTTCTAGTTTCCTACTGCTATTTGCTATAGTGTTACCTCTCAAGCAGTGTAGTTATATTTACTAGATCCTTCTCTCAGTGTAGTTCTGACAATGCCCGTTCGGCCAGTACCGGCCCATTACTGGAAACATTTTTGACGTTTCCGTGGAGCACAAGGAAAAAAAGGCTCGCCACCACAAATGTCTGCGCCGGAAAAGAATCGGTCCTCCCAACCATTTAAATGGTTGGTACAACTATTTTATTAATAATATTAATTATTAATTGATAAGTAACATATTATTTATTAAGTTTACCAATTATTGGGGCATTAATTTACAAGCAACTAATTTGGTGACACAACAAATTTTTCGCCTGGCTCTAGGAACACCTAAGAAGTTAGCTGGACCAGCCAATCCTTTTTTCAGTACAAAGACTACAAAAAGCATTTTTCCCACTCCAAAAAATCCGTGACCAAAATAATTCGCATTTTCGATATGTTTTGTTGTCGCTTAAGAAATACTTCCTGATTCGCCTAAAGCTGGAGACGTTCGATAATTAATTTCAGTCAAATAAACCAGACTATGTGTTTGGCAATTGCTGTGGTTAAAGTTGTTGTATTGACACTGCATTGGCTATTAATAGCCACGAGTATATCGTTATTCTTAGAAAATAACATTTAATCTAAAAAGATCGAAAATAATAAACCAAATCCCGATATTGGAGAATTTGCACGCGATCACGGCTAGAGGCTGAAGTAGAATCTGAAAAGTATCCTCAAAATCAATAAAACTGTTCCCTTTTCGATTTTTTTCTTAATTTTTTGGAACTTTGAAATTTTGAAATAAAAAATTTGTAATTCTGAGATTTTTTTATATTCTGAAAAACGCCACTTTAGCGTATAACTGCATGGTCTATCTCATAATCTTTTTTTAACTTGGCGTCGAGATACTACCGTATTTCTCGATCCGAGCAATGTTGACCGCTAATATTGATCCTTCCGCATCAATCGCAATGCTCATTTCCCATTAATCCGAATACCGGTCGCCAAAGCAACGAGAGATTTAATAATGTACAGCGCGATTGAATCGGTCAAAATGAAACGCGATACATCAGCCGTTTTAGGTTCAGCGTACAAACAGTGGTAAGCCCGTGTTTGTACGTCGCTCACTCGTTCCGCGGTTTTTTTCGTCGATCGCTCTGTCGCGCGTCCATCGATTTTTCCGAGCGAAATGACGGGAGCACGCTCGGCGGCACTCTCGGTCGGAAAAATTCTCGTGTTTCAATTTCGTTCGGACGTATCGAAAATTCGGTGATTCGATAGCCCGACCAGCTGGATTTCCGAAGCCCGTGCAACACCACGTGTTCGACCTCGCGAAATGTATCGCCCTGTTCGATTCTGTTCCAACGATTTATTCCTTCATTTTTATTTTTTTAGCGTAAGTGTGTAAATGGACGAATAAGCAAACAACGTAATAGCATAAGAGCATAAAGCAAATAAGCGAATACGTGACTGGTGTACCTATGCTGACTGTTTTTTTTATCCTACACACATATCGGCTCTCTTCAATCCCTGGTCAGTGTCGTGTTGATTTGGTGTGAGTGTCAGTTTGACCTAGCCGAGTATAGGTGATCGATTATCCGAGTTGCAAGGAGAGTTTACCAGAAATGCTTCAAACCCGAAGCAGATCCAGGAAGTCGGGAGGATAATCGGTCTTCGCGGATCCTGGAAAGATGCGGCTGCAACGAAATACGTTTTTTCCATATCTGGATCTACGTAGATTTTTATTTAAAAAATTAATACAATAGATGCATATCTGTTGTATTAATTATTAAAAATAAAAATTACGATACCACCTCAGACAAAACGTAATAAAATTATATGGTAATTCACGATGAACAAGCTTTGTAAATTTAACATTTTTTTTCATCCACGTCCACTACCATGGTAACTTCATTCTCGGGCGATATTGCATTTTTTTCTGGATCCTTCTCTCCGTGTATACGTGTTAGGTTTTTTTTTCTTCTTCCTTTTTTGTTTCCCAGTTTTCAAGAGAACCGCGAGAACCTCCTCTACTATTATTTCCGAACGAGTCGAGGGGGAGGCCGTTGGCGGGTCACCGGTTCGTAATATCGGTTTGTCCAACGTACCGTGGGGGTTACGGAATGACGCCGTGGTATCGGAGGCTGGCGGCGACTTCCGGTGGGCGGTGGTTCCGGCAGCAGAGATCCCCGAGCCGGAAGTCCGACGCTGTTCGTCCTGCACTGCCTGTAACATGCGCGCACCGAGGGTCGTGTAATAAATCAAGTTGACTTTTTTATATATATGTATAGCCAGTATGTCGCTGCCGTACTCGTTTCGTGCATGGTCTTTGCGCTTGGGGAAATCCTCGAGAAACAAATGGCATACGGGGAAAGACGGTCCGCTCCTTACCGAACAATTATTGTCAATCTTTTTTTCTGTCGCTCGTTCCGGCACGACCGGTCTTTGCCAACAATTTTTTTCAGCGACCAACATCGTGTAAAATAAGTGTCGAAAGTCTGGGGAAAAATCGCGAGGAGGTCACTCGAGCGAAGCAGACCAGATAATTTGATAAAGGGATCTAATAAACCGAGCTTGGAGTATCGCTGAAAGGGTCGAGAACCTTCTTGCGCCTTGACCGAACGAGACTGAGGTCGCCGATCGGGAAAGGGTTGAGAGAGGAAAACGACGGCCTCGGCGGACCCGCCGCTGCCTGTGTCCTGTAGCTGATAAGTTTACGATGAATCAATTAAGGACCGAGTGCGGCTGGATACGAAATGAGGTTGGGCGGACGCGGTCTCGAATTTATTGCAGAATCTAATTACGGGTTAAACAAAAAAGTTCTCCGATATTGTAATGCTATTTTAATGCATAAAAAGGCATTTTATTATTTACCTTGGCTGATAAGTTGGACTTGTCTCACCGTCCCGGATCTCCGTTCGCGACATGTCGATAGCTGCAACAGAAATGGAAAAAGTAAAAATTAATAACTATCGGTATAAATATCGAATCGGTGTAACGGTTCGAAAGAAAAATCTATGATGGACTGCGGAATGAAGATAATATTTTACGTCTCTCGCGCGACTCCCCGACGATATATGCGGACTGTCATCCTTCAGGCTTTATACTCTCGTGTGTGTATCTTATATCAATTTGTCACAGTAGGTGTACGTCCTCTCGGGAGGCAGAACGTTCCATTACACGCGGTATTGCCCGTATAATATACATTTTAAATATATTCCTCCTGTCCCGCACCTGACATCGTAGCGACGATTTTTCTCGAAGACCGATCGAATAATCGGGCGAGACCAATAAATAGTATATTATGCCACAAGGGAGGAAAGTGCGTTTTTTGACCGAGGGTGAAGTTTGATGCCCGAGCGAAGCGGGGGCTGAAATTCACTTGAGGTGAAAATGCAGTTCCTCCCTTGTGGCATACGATATTTCTTTCCGACTTCGTTAAAATAACCACATTTATTGCGTCGCAAAATCGTCATGTTCGCCAATTATGATTATTGACCCGGGGGTAATAGCGTTTCCAGAGGGATTAATGAGCCCCATTACTCCCTAGGGAGTAATTAAATTGTACTGCGCATGCGCACAGGTTAATAATGATCATCGGTCAATAATAGGCTATTTTCCGCCCGTATTGCACGCAATGAATGTGGTTATTTTAACGAAGTCGGGAAAAAAATATCGTATGCGACAAGGGAGGAAGTGCATTTTCACCTCGTGTGAATTTCTCGTGTGATTCAAACTTCACACTCGGTGAAAACACGCACTTTCCTCCCTTGTGGCATAATATACTATTTTTCCCCGACTTCTCTGAAATAACCACATTCCTTGCGTGCAACACGGTCGAAAAATTATGTAACTAAAGTTCGCAACGTTGTAGCAACGAAATTACGTCAACTGTCATTCGTATATTCAATGTAGATAACCTACAAATTGACCTCGTATTGTAATATGACTAGAAATGAATGTAGTTACAAGCCGTGTGCATGCTCCAAATAATTATTAAGCATCCTAAGCAATTCACAACTGGTTCCATACAAATGGTTGTGGTTCCAGACAAATGCAACGATGGACTTGCGGTCCTAGCGGATTTTCAAAGTCGATTAATTTTTTTTTGGCAAACATTTACGAGCTAGATTTGACTCGACAATTATTGTTGATCATCCTCGAAAATATTGACCAAGTTTTATGCGAGTCTATTGTGCGAAAAACTTTCTAGGAGCCAATAATGACGAGATTAAAAGTCAGCTGACATTCAAAGCCCCTTAATTTTTTTTTGGCAAACATTTATGAGCTAGATTTGACTCGATAATTATTGTTGATCATCCTTGAAAATATTGACCAAGTTTTATGCGAGTCTGTTGTGCGGAAAACTTTTCCGCACGACAGACTCGCATACAATTTGGTCAATATTTTCAAGGATGATCAACAATAATTATCGAGTCAAATCTAGCTCGTAAATATTTGGCAACAAAAAATTAAAAGGCTTCGAATATTAGGTCAATTTTAATCTCGTCGTTATTGGCTCCTAGAATGTTTTCCGCACAATAGACTCGCATAAAACTTTGTCAATATTTTCGAGGATGATCAACAATAATTATCAAGTCAAATCTACCTCGTAAATGTTTGGCAAAAAAAAATTAATCGCCTTTGAAAATCCGCTGGGACCGCAAGTCCATTGTTGCATTTGTATGGAACCACAACCATTTGTATGGAACCAGTCGTGAATTGCTTAGGATGCTTAATAATTATTTGGAGCATGCACACGGCTTGTAACTATATCCATTTTTATTCATATTAAAATACGAGGTCAATTTGTAGGTTATATACATTGAATATACGAATGACAGTTGAGGTCATTTCGTTGCTACAACGTTGCGAACTTTAGTTACATGAAAAATTCGCCTATTATTGACCAATGATCATTGTTATCCTGCGAGCATACGCGATACCGTTACATTACATCCTAGGAAGTAATAGGGCTGATATTAGTCCCACTGGAAGCTGTATTACTCTCAGGGGAAGTAATGGTCATTGGAGAATATGACGATTCTGCGACGCAAGAAATGTGGTTATTCTAATGAAGTCGGGAAAAAGTATCGTAAGCTACAGGGGAAGGAGCGGATTCTCACCTCGTGTGATTTCTGTCTTCGCTTCGCTCGCACAATACACTAATTAATTGGTCTTGTCCGGGTTTTGCATACCCTATAATACAAAAAAATGATTCACCCAATTCCATTTGCCTGTCGACTGTCTGTCAATCAGTAGGTCTGCCCCGTCGGAAAACACTAACTTGTTATAGTTAATAACACGGTTCGTTTACATTTTAAAAAATAAAGAAAAAAAGTTGAAAATTGAAATTTTCATATCGCTTCCTCATAAAAGCTGAAAATTGAAATTTTCATATCGCTTCTTCATAAAAGTTGAAAATTGAAATTCGCGAAGCTTCTTCTATGAGGAAGCATTGTCTGTATTTTTGGCTTCCTCATAGAGGAAGCTTGGCGAATTTCAATTTTCAACTTTTATGAAGAAGCGATATGAAAATTTCAATTTTCAGCTTTTATGAGGAAGCGATATGAAAATTTCAATTTTCAACTTTTTTCAACGTCAACGTCTTAGACTTTTATGCAAAACGGCTGACCAATTCAGGTTCAGTACGTAAAAAAATATAACATCGTCTCGTTTCACTTTGTCGAATCTGCGGCGCGAAAAAATACATGGAAGTATGCGGTCCTGAATTTTTTTTTGCCCTTTCGGTTTTTATTCCACAATTCCTAGTGATACCTCTTTATCTAGCTTTTTAATCCCGTCATATCCATCGTCTTGTGTATGTCTTGCTGTAGATCACGATCGGCACCTGGGTTTTCCCGCGATGCCATCGGAATGCAAAGAAATCGTTGTTTACAAATACCTAAAATCATTCATTTTTGCAATTTTGGCTATAAAAATGCCTGGTAAACTTTTTGGTTAGTTGTCGCTCCGGGACTGTAATTCCATATATTTTTCCGCGCTGATCACGAATCTGACACGTATTTTATACGCAGAGGAAAATTTGATCCGAAAAAAATGCGTCTTACAAAAAAAAAAAAAAAAAAAAATGCATGAAATTCGAAAAATTCAAAATGACATAAAATTTAAACGGTTCGACCGATTCGTGCCAAATTTAATAGGGAATACGAGTCCATAATAGCTTATTTATGTACAAATTTGTAGGCAAATATCTCGAAAATTGTAAAAGTTGGAGTGAAATAGATATTTTTTGAAAAATCGAAAATTTCACATAACCGAAACCCCTCGACCGATTCGTACCAAATTCAATAGCGAAAATTATTTGATGTTGGTCTACTTCTGTAGAAAGTTTCAGCCCAGAATCTCAAAATTTGCGAAAGCTAGAGCGCGAACACACTTTTTGCAAAAATTTCAAAATCTCATAAAATCTGAACGAATGTTTCAATCAGTGCATAAATTGTAACAAACAGAGGCACTGAACTGCTCTACGTGTGAGCCAAATTTCAACCCGTTTGATAAAACCGTTCTTGAGTTATAGACGATTGAATTTTGGAGGCCTGGCACACACACACACACACACACACACACACACACACACACACACACACACACACACACACACACACACACACACACACACACACACACACACACACACACACACACACACACACACACACACACACACACACACACACACACACACACACACACACACACACACACACACACACACACACACACACACACACACACACACACACACACACACACACACACACACACACACACACACACACACACACACACACACACACACACACACACACACACACACACACACACACACACACACACACACACACACACACACACACACACACACACACACACACACACACACACACACACACACACACACACACACACACACACACACACACACACACACACACACACACACACACACACACACACACACACACACACACACACACACACACACACACACACACACACACACACACACACACACACACACACACACACACACACACACACACACACACACACACACACACACACACACACACACACACACACACACACACACACACACACACACACACACACACACACACATCCATCCAGACATTTTTTCTAAATGTGATTTTTCGATGTTTTCGAACATTCTGAACACGTTTTCATTAAAATCTCGAAATTTTTTTTTTTCACCAAAACAAAGCTTCCTCTATGAGGAAGCAAAATTAACAAGCAAAGAATTGCAGTGTGATTCTGTTAAATGTGCAAATCTTTCTTTATCATGTGCCACAATTTTTCTAATTTTTTTCCTTCCCACGAGTAGACACGTCGTAACGCGGATACGTCTGGCGCAGTAGAGACTGACCGTGCCGTTCAGACTCGCGTCATTAATCCACAACATTCGTAATCGCAAGAGCAGCATGCGTCGCAAACGTGCGTTCATATGCCGGGCGCGCATATAGCCATGTCTAAATACGCCGTTTATCCATTACCAACCTTGTTTATCCGCGAAGCGGGCGCAAGTTGGACCGTCGGCAAAATAACTTTGAGCGCGATATAGCGTCGGAACGGGTGTTGAACCGCATCGCGAAACAGATCCGTATCACGTGGTACGGATGTCGAATAGACAACATGCTTTCGAGGCAGCCGTACCCTTTTGGACTATGTATTTGCGGTGCGGTGGTTACGAAGTGCAAACCTCGGGAGAGGCTCCTGTGTGCTCTTCGTGACAAGCAGCCTCGTCATCGTGTTCCATGTACGGGATGATAATCTCTGCACGTGGATGGATAGGCAAAAGTGGTTAATATGGCCCGGTTCGTGTACCGTTGTTTAGCATGCTCGTCGGGGTGGTCCGTAGTCACGTCTTTTACCCTAGATACGCGAAAATCAGCCGAGTCGAGCCATCTCCCCTCGACGCACCCAGTAACCGCTGGATGCGTCCATGATTTCGATATTGGCCCGCGAGTAGCAAAAAATTAGGAATTTCCGATCATTCCATAAATGAATACCTGACCTGAAGGTCTCTCTGGAATCCAGAAGATCCGGATACCTGTAGCAAACATGCTTCAGGTATCCGGACCTTCTGGATTCCAGCTGCGTCAAAATTTGCCCTTTGACGCAGCTTTCGTGCCTTACGTTTTGGCCTCATGTCGATGGTTTAGCACCAGAAGGGCATATGGGCTATGCTTACACACAGCCTATGTGGCCCTATGGCACTGAACCATCGATATGCTTCGATGAAAATTACTGCTTGTCTGGAAATTACCGTTTACCTGATAATTACTATAATTTGTAAGGTAAACGGCCCAGTTGTCGCCGCTGTCCGAGTTACCGCCATTAATCGCAATTTATATTAATAATAAATACAGTATACGTTTAATACAAAGGAAATTGACGGCATGTTGAAGAGCGGTTTACTCTTGATTAATGCCGCGATACGTATATTTTGCTTCGTGAAAACATTTTTTTTCGAAATTTTTATGTCAGCGTATTAGAAATGGTCAAAAACGTCGAGAAATGTAATTTCTCGACGTAATGTCGTAATGTAATTTTTTAGCTGGCGTCCGGATGTATGTGTGTGTGTTTGCATGTGTGTGACAGCGTGCATCGCTTAGAACGACTATAAGTCGGAAACGGGTTGAGATAGCGGGTTGAAATTTTGTACACTAGTAGAGTGGTCACGTCTCTTCCTTCGATATAATTTTCATGAAGATTGAGGCCCGTTTCGAGATTTTACGCGCATATGAAATTTTTTTCAAGTCTGTGGTAGCTCTGACTTTCGTAAATTTTGAGCTATCGACCTAAAAATACATATAAATACAATACTATGAACAAAGACCTTTGGTATTGAATTTGGCCGAAATCTACCTAAATGATCAGATTTTATCGAATTTTGATTTTTTTTTTAAATTACTAAAAATGGTCTGATTTTAGTAAACATGGAGGTATCGAGCTTAAATTTGGCACAGGAATGGACTAACACTGTACAATGTTTCGTATTAAATTTGGCAAAAATTGATCCAACTGTTTAAATTTTATGGGATTTTAACATTTTTGAATTTTCCAAATTTTTTTGACAGGAGTTTCTGAATCAAAGATCACGCAAAGAATAAAATGAGTTATAGTTTCATAATCAGCCCCGAAGATTAGATTAAAAATTGCCTGAAAACTTTTTATATTGTATTTTCATTACAGCTCCCTCTATGAGGAAGACAAAATGGCACAACGGAATTATCATAGAGGAAATTATGAGCAAAACCGTAATTGTGCAAATCACTATGCACGCTGTTTTATAAAATGTTCTCTTTAACAATAGAAGATGGCGGAAACTAGGCCTAAAGGTGGCGGAAACTGGGCCGTTTACCTCATATCGCGAAGATCGGTTTAGGCAAAGCTGATGGTGGATGTGGCTCTCCAAAGCTCAACAGTAGGTTTCACGAAACAAATAAACGTGAGAAGCAGATCATCCACACGACACGAAACAACATGTGTTAGGTTCAACCCACTGATCGTTGATGATTTTCCACCTGTGATCTTCCATCCACGATTCTACACGGTCAATCATCGATGCCTCTTGTATTTCCCTAATTCTACAATTTTCCGATTGCCCGACCATCAATGAATGGCATGGCGCGCCCTAAGGCGTTCAGCGAAACTAATGAGCACAGTCCCGAGCTGATTAGCGCATTGGGTACACGCAAGAACGAATAGCTTGGAGTGAAAGCCCCCGGCATAAGCTCGTTTTGACGGTACCTCCGCAATCGTCGAATCCTCTCCAAAGGCTCGCTAATAGCACTGCTGTGCTAACATCTCATAATTAGTCGCGGACGCCTGTCGTGTCCTTCGCCATTCGAATTGCGGCCCCGATGGAATATCGTCCTTGGGGCGATATTCTTGGGACGATGTTCCAGAATCTGCTGGGACTATTTATTCTTCGCGGATTATACGCGAGGAGAAAAATAGCTACGGCGCTTGCAAAGTTAAAAGAAAATTGAGAAATTCTTTATCAATGGGGAACGATGAAAAAGGGAAAGAAAATGTTTGTAACAAACAGGAGGAAGCCAACAAGGATCGTTGTTGTTGCTCGGTGAATTGAATCAATTTTCCCGGTTGGCGAGTCTAGCTCTCGAGCCTTGGCTCCGGCAAGCCCGCGGCTGCAGACCCCCGGCAAGCTGCGACGAGATTCTAATTAGTTTTCATCCCCCAACCCCCGTTCTGTCGTGCCGTCTTGGCTTTCAACTAGCGGCCGCTATGTACTTGTGGCACATAAAGGAGACATAAGCGGCGCGTGCGAGTTCTATGTCACGACTAGACATATAGAACCACCTGGCATGTGTACCTCGATATTTCACTTTATCACGGTAGAACGCGTATGATCTGCTATATTAAAATATTTACTGTTATTATTATTTCATTTTTATTTGGAAATATTTCAAAAATGGGTCTGAGCAGTTGTTAATTTTTTCGGCTGTGGGATATCGTTGAATGAGAGGATGCGGATAGGAGGGTCGCAATGACCACTTGTCGATTGCCAGATGCGTTATATTAATTATCGACGACTCGACAGTTCCGAACAGAGAAAAGAACATACGATTAGCTAAAAATTGTCTATTCGTTCGCCGATGAAAATATTTCTCCGGTGATTCAGAACGATGCTATGGATCTTCCATATAGATCTTCTTAAGATAATGTTGAATAAGGTGTTAATTTGAATTTAAAAAATGTGATACAAAGTGGAGAAGAGAAATATAATGACTGAACAAAGATAAAACAGCGAGTAAGGAAGAGTTATGTAGGGGGTACATAAAAATAACGTTTAACACAAGGAGTAGGCGAACTCTGTGATACCCACGAACGAGCAAATCATGCTTCTGTGGGCTAAACAAACCTAGATTTTCTACGCGTAGACACATTATATTATATTATATTATATTATATTATGTTATTAGTTATAAGAAAGTCTATGCAATTATGTAAACAATAAACAAATAATAATAATTAATAAATTTTGGAAACTTTGGGATACGATATTTTCGCCGAGGGTGGAACGCGAGTATAATCGCGCCAGCAGTTATGACCGCCGGTCGAGTAAATGAGATTTCATTTCGCACCCTTCACTCACGAGAACTCAAGGACATCCATTGAGAACGATAATTCCTTTTCTATTCTTGACGAGAAGCTATTCAATGTGGATATCCACCTTCCCTCCTCGCATGTTTCTTCGGCCTCAATTCCATGGGAAGCTTTCTCGATCCGCATATACTGCGGGTTATCTCACGGATATCATATCCCTTCGGGAGATGGGTATCGCGGAATAAGAGACAAAACGGTAAAGATAGCTCGATCCGAGGGTAGGATTTAGCAAAACTTATATAATATATATATAGTAGATATAGTTATATAGGACACGTATATATATACGTATATATCCAGTGGCACACAGAGAGAGAGAGGACTGAGAGAGGCAGTGAATGGAATCCGAACAGAACTTGAGCCAGTCTCAGCCTTTTCTAAAGAGGCTGCGATGGCTACGAGAATATAGATAACTTCTCCGGGATCCGCGAACCACCCAGAGTCCCTTCGTTCAAAGACGGTGTGATTGATGTCCCAGTCTCTTATTTGGCTAGCCCTAAATTTCCAAGCATCAAAGACATCGTCGACAATTCCACAAAGAAAAGAGTAAAATAAAGCAAACGATACAGCACCCAGAAAAATAATTTATTTGACAACCACCGTTTATTTGGTTTAAGTAAAATATTTATTTGATTTAAGTAACTATTTACTTAATTTAAATAAATATTTATTTTAATCAAAAAAATATTTTAGTTAAACGAAATAAACGGTGGCCGCTAAATACATTTTTTTCTGGGTGTGCTCTCTTTTTTTCGTTATTCGGCTGAAAAGTGAAGAATGAAGCGCGGCCGATAGAGAGATAATAAAATGAAATAAAAAAGCGTTGACATTCGAACCCGGCAGGTTCCGCGATTTAAACGCGCGTCACGATGCGGCTCTCACGCGCAGCCATGAATCAAAATCGAACATCCGAATATCCGCGAGCCTATAAATCATGACTCTTGAAGGCTTTCGCTCCGTTTTCTATTTTTTCTTCTTTTTTTTCCAAAATTTATCTCGTATTCATATCTGGCACAGAATTCGATGTCGATTCTCGATACCGAAAGCTCATAGCTTTGGCTCTCGGCACGGATTACGTCCATCTGATATTTTCGTTCCATTTTTAGGATCTTTTTTTTGTTGATTTTTTTCAGTTCGTTGAAAAAATACTTTGACGTTGGAAAACGGTACAGAGAGAAGAATCTCACAGAAATGACCATAAATCTCGTAAAACTCGACAGAACTTGCAGGCATGTGGGAACTAGAGCTACATCCTGGCAAACATTTGTGTTAACCTTACACATTCTGCGAGAAAATATGGTAATTTTTAGTTATCTCAAATATTATCCGAATATCCCGTAATTTTTGCTAGAATGTAAGTTCTTCTTCCAAGAAAGTGTAATCGGTAGTAATCGGTAGCGTTGCGATCGCGGACCATTTGTTTTAGGTTTGTAGATTATAATGGCGTATTATGTCGATCAAATAAAAAAAAATGTATACCTAGTGTGCAAAGCGAAAAATAGCATTAATGAGAATATTTCGGGATTGTTATGGATGGTGGCCTGGTGTAGCTCAGTGGTCAGAGCAGTCGACCAGCAATCAGAAGGTCCCGAACTCGAATCCCGGCCCAATACGCCCCGCATTTGTTTCGGATTGTCTGAATTATTTCGTTATAGTACATTTTTTTTTTATGTGATTGACGAAATGATCAGTTTTAATCCACTAAAGCCTTAGTTTTATCAACGAAATCTTTAGCCACATACCCAAAACTTTGCCCACCCGTGAGCTACGGCGTGATTGTTTAACCTCGTGACTCATTTTCACAACCACGAGGTGTTGTCCAAGAGGACTTAGGCAGAGGCGTATCTGCTTCAGGAATTATCGATTTAAAATTCAATTCCTGAATTTTAGCCTTTATTTAAAACCGCGACGTTCCACTGGTTATTTAGACGGTTGCCTCCATCGAAAAATTTAATTAGCCGCATTCCACACAGATCGAACCTTAACTGGAGTTACGGATTTTACTTATACTAAATTCGCGTGCATGTTCACGGTTTTCTCGTAGAGTTTATGAATGAGATGTTGGATATAGTTTCCAGTCTGTACAACTATTTATGTGCAATAAGCTTCTGGAAAAAATTACCATATGCGTTGGGTAAAAATTCCTAATGCCTCTCTGAAAATTTCACATATTGCTAGTAGTGGCGCTGAGGCACCATGTTGCCGAGTCGAAATTTACCATATGACTTGGTAGTTTTTCCGAGATTGTTCTCTTAGTGTACCTATTGTACGACAATCCGCACATAACCGATCTAAAATATAACGAATTACGATGCGTGTCCTCGGACACTTACAGACACACAAAGTCACTCACAGAGACTCACACAGGTCTTTACAGAGGTATTCGCACTGATACCCATGTAATGTTTGGTCCGACGAGATGTTACATTCCAGCACTGGTACGATACCCGCCACACTCCCGAGCCAGCCCAACCTGGCCCACCGCGTTACTTACACTGTGACAGGAAAATTAAAAACGAATACTCTTTTCTGAACGTCAATCGTTTCGCCTCCGCGAGCGCTATCGAGAAAATATCGTCAAATCAATAATTATATTGCAATTCTGATTTATTCAGCTAAACCGTTAATTTTGAATTGTAACTATATATTATTATTCATGAGTTCTTTATCATTTATTACTACACATGAGTTATTATTCATGGATCGACACATACGTCACGAGGGCCGTTTACATAGGCCCTATACGAATCGATCGTCACTTCGCTGTCGGGTGTGACAGAGCTCGCAAATCTGCCCTCGAGAAGTCCCGTCGTTATACGTAGAAATAAATCATTTGTTAACTGTGTGTTAACAAATTACCGTTCATTGCTAATATTATCAAAATATAAAGTCGTCATATTTGTAGTGATTTTGAACCGACCGCGTGCTCGTACGTCGAATAAGATGAGAGACGCAATAATCGGCAAATTTCCTCTAGCAATAGTCAGAAAGTGGGAGGCTGACGTATACTCCCTACCGACTAGTCATTATCTTGCTATCACGACACTTCTGGTCGGACTGCCATAAAACCTGGAGGTACCGAGTGTCTCCGAAAAAAAGTTATCGTGTGCTTATAATTTTATCAAACTTCTACAATTAAGACGAACGGAATTTCCTCATCTAAGCCATCCTCTGCCTGACGAACTGAATAAATTGAAGGATGGACGCGACTAAATTTAAGATGAGTATTGTATTCTCCGGATGTCATTGGATTACATAAAAACGCGTTGACGCGATAATATAAGCTAGCGCAATATTCACTTTGGCATGCCCGATAAATGTTCCGGCCAGAAGACCTATTTATATACCTGAATTGGTATTGTTAATTGCTTTTGAATCGATTTCTGACGTATGAGTGTATGAATGTGTGTGAATAATTTGAAGTTTAATTTTGTGATAAAATAATTTTGTGGCTGTTTACACCGGTTATATATTCATGTTAAATGTTATTTTATTTGAGATCGATAATTTTTCTATTTTTATAACCCAATAAATTCTATTAATACGGTGGCAACCTCAATACATGGCAACTTAATTTATTTTTATTTTTGTTGTTGTTCTCGTCTCAGTGAATTATTCGGCGTTCTTTTAATTCGATACGCGATATATATATATCTAATCAATTTATTTTTTGTTGTTTCCGTATTATTTGCACGATGCCGTATATCATCATGATTCGATTTCCTTTCGTCATATGCATTTTGGTTTTGTTTGTAATTTTTTATTTTGCACGTTTGACTTTTTTAATCGTGTGGAATTTCACCTTTACGCTTTCTGGTAATTCGTTCTCGTAAAACATAAATGAAATTAATTCCTTAAATAATGATAAATTGATAGTGAAACAAAATAAAGAGTTTTATATAATACATAATTTCTACATATTGTCGAATACTATCCATCCGGAATGAGGATCGGTTAGCTCATTGACTTGTATTGAGCACCTCAATAAAAGTCTAGTAAGAGACCTGAGACTTTACGTAAGTGTCAACATTATACTGTTGACACTTACGTAAGTCAACAGTATAATAAACTTATATATCTTTGCCCCAAATACTTTAGTATTTTCCATCGATTTTGCAAATTGCTCGATGCCCTTGGGTCATCCAACGGAATCCTCCCCGTGCCGTCTCAATATAAGCATATAATAAAATTCTAAAGTTTACTAGTTTTCGAAACTAGTTGACGCCCAATTTGTTATAATAAAAATTACAGGCGAAGAGCCCTGTCAGTCGACGGATCGCGGTCGCGTCTTCCAACATTTTCAATTAATTTAGTCAAATAAAACGAAGCCTTTCTGAACACAGATACATCGATAAGCAGAGACTCACACCGAGAGCCGATGCGAGCCGCGACGCACGCGGGCCGAAAAACCCGCCAATATTACACAATGCGCACTGTGTAGGATACAGTGGATCAATCCATGGCTCGATGGCTGTCTGAGTGGAGCCCGAAGTAAAGGGCGTTTTCCACTCGACTGCCCTCCGGTCCTACAACCCACATAATCCACCCTCACTCTAACCAAAAGATCTTTTTCCACTCAACGTGTATATATGTACGACGAGACCGAGAAACGAAAGGTAAATTTTCGTAACAGTTTCGTTACGACCCACCCTTGCCTGTCAAATCCACCGGTCAATCATGAAATCCCATTACCCCGCTGAATTCGTCCCACCATCGTCCTTCAGAATTTTCTTGATACAGTACATAATAAAATCGAAGATCAGCGAGGAGAATTTTCTTTCAGTTTATTCTTTGTCTATCCTGTTCCTTTAATCTCCTGATTGCCCTGCCACCGTAACACCCTTTGAAAAGTTCACCGTACCGGAAGTATCTTACTTCGTTCGTTCTCCAGGGACGGCTGTGGGCTTCTTGCAGAGAAAAAGATCCCGGATGCATCCGAGTGCTTCTATATCGTTGTTTCTCTATTCTTCTGTATTTTACCGTCTCTTTGTATGTCGCCGCATCGCCGAGGAGTTTTCTTTTTCGATTTGCCGCGTATCTCCCGTAGATTTTTCGCTATCGACGGCAAAGGGATTTTTCCCGAGGCCGCAGCCTCCGCATCCTGCCAATCCACTCAGGTTACTCGTCAATGCGAGTGTACGAGACCAACGCGATTTCCTTCGGACCTTTTGTAAACGAGATTTCACTATACCCACTCTATACCTTGGCGAAGTGTGTGGAGAGCACGGAAGTAAGGAAATACCGGGAGCGAATACGAGAAAGGGTGACTACGGATTCGCGGCGAGTACTATAAATCCCCCCGAATGTACGGCCGCGAATCGGAGGTGCAACTGCACCGACAAACTACTATCACAAAGAAGGAAAAGCTTCCGTGTCTGGTCCTCGTCGCAGTTCGTTTTCGCCTTTTGCGAAACTTTTCAAAGAACTTTATCTCGCGCAAGCACAAAACGGCGGATGGTGGGTTTGCACGAAAAACGCGTTGCGGACCACACTTGGAGGGGAAGAAAACTACCTCAAACAGCGAGATAGAGGAGCCTGGGAATTCCGGTGGCACGATAAAGAAAGACATTTTATTACCCAAGTTTTGTCAACGACTCGTCGAAACATCGGTATTTCTAACGACTTCTCTATCAAGATTGTCTCTTCGAGAGACGAAAGAATACACCGAAAAAAGCATATAACAACATGTTCAGCGATTTCACTGTCTTCTTTTATTGTTTTATTTATTTTATTAAAAAACAATTAATTCATTTATCTTCATTTTTTTTTACTATTTCAACTAAGAATACCTGGTATCAAAATATTTGTTGGCACACAAAAACCCCCGATATCGTACTATTCATTTTTCTCTGTGTGAGTGTTTTTTTATAGATTTTTTAGCGATGTATTTTTATTTCATTTTTTCTTTTCACTATGTAGATGCAAGTTGGGATTATATATTTAGGTGAGAGAAGTAAAGTGAGTAAACTGTTGCTGTCCTCCGATACGGTTCCCCTTTATAGGTAATAAATGCGTGTGTGGCTTTCGAGGCTCTCCCGTAATCCTATCGTTTATCAGGCCGCTCTACCGTCGGCTACAACCGTGCAATCGGGAGGAAAAGGGGAAAGTCATGTTGGCTTTTTCGGCTCTCGTTCTCTCCGCGACATGATCCGCACTTATCTCCCGGTTTGCATGGGATCCTTGGCAAGGGGTGGGCTCGAAATTGTATCGTTCGGACCATTAATAGCGCCCGATCTCTTCGGGTGTTCAATCGAGAAAAAATCCGATAGGATCGCTCCGGTCGCGATCGTTTACAGGGCAAAGCAGCTACTCCCGGTGCCATCAACAGTCTTTCGGGCCCCTTTTGCAGAGACGAGAAAAAAAAAGAATCATCCCTTCAGCCGTCGGGGAAAAATTCCTTCGAAAGCCAGATCACGTTTCCGTGCGGTCAGCTGTGAAAGAATATTTTTCACAGTTATGACCAAAAAAAAAAAATGAAAAAATCTTTAGAAATACCCCATGCTCAGTTATCCACTGAATTTTAGTCATGGCGACTTTTTTTCTGGGCGAGGGAGACTTTGACTCTCTTTACCGTCGTTACCGTTTTCTATATTTTTTTTTATTTTGCCTCTTCCTTTGAGTCCTGGCGTCTAACGCATCCGTCCCTCGTTGCCTTTCCTCTTTAATATCACGCGAGCTCCCATCGCGGGGTGGAATTTTCAATGTTGCACACGACAACGATGGACCATCTTTATTCCCGTATGACGGGTCGAGAGGAGAACGCGGGGTATGATAATAGTAAAACCGGAATGGAGGCGAGAGGCGTCGGAGCAAAGGCGCCCGAAAGCACTGTTACATCTTAAAGGTTTGGTGGACCGGCAGGTATAACAATTTAGGGTGGAATGCGGCGAAGATATATTCACGTTTATCGTTCAATATGCGCGACGGGGTACGAAAGCGTATGAGGGCAGAATCAGCGGGTCGTTAAAACGGCGCAGGTTTGCATTCAATGCGAATATTTGCCATCCCTGTTGACGGAGGGATGAAAAAACAAATAACACGGACAGGAAACGGACCGATATTATTCAGTGGATGATACGATGTAATCGTTATCGGGAGGGTGAGATTTTTCGAGTAGCTTTACGTGTACCATTCCATTCTCTCGTCCCTCTTTGAACCGCGTCCCGCTATGACAATATTTAAATGGGCAATCAAACTCTGCTGGTCCAATTAACGCAATCCTTTCCCAACATTACTTAATAGAGGAAATGTTTGCGCCCGATAACTAAAACGCGTTGAAAATACTTTGTTATATAACGGGTTTGCAAATTGTCACCGCCGAAAATATCATTTTGTTTGATGGTGCAACAAAAATATTTATTTGACGTAGATTTTGTAATAAAAACATTTTTCGAATGAAAAGAGCAGTTTGAATGAAAAATGTTTTCAGTGAAAAGAGATTTTGAATGAACATTTTTTCAATGAAAAAAGTTTTTGAACGAAGCGATTTCGAATTAAAAATTTTGTGTGAAAGTACAAATCATCACGAAAAATATTATTTCGTAATTGGTAATTGACGTTACAAAAAAAGTACTTTATGACGTAGATTTTTTATGTAAAGTGATTCTGAATAAAATAAGATTTTTTACGAAAAAATATGAAAAAAAGAATAAGAATGCTCACATGTTCTCGAGTTTCAATTCTCTTTACCGTCGACGAATTCCGTTTGAGATTGTCAAGACGACACTCTACCCGAGATGATAGCGTCAAAGATTTGGGGAGTCGCTTAACGAGCGTCGATGAACATCCCCGACCCTTTTCATCCAGCATCCAACACCCAGTTTCTATAATGCCAATGGGAGCGACCCTCTCAATTACCCGAGCCTTTTCACCAGGTTTCCTTCAACTTTGTTCCTTTGACGACGCAAATCTTCGTTACTTGACTCTCCTCCTTTAATCCAAGTCTTGTATCGCGCGCAGCTCAACACGGTTTCATTTTCTCGTTGGCTTTTTCTTTTTATAGGAACGTCGTGCACAATGCTGGACCAAGTGGTTCACAGTAGCTACTTTCAAACAGCATTACCGGCTGCAGCTTCTACATTTCAAACAATTTCTTTGATTAAAAAAAAATCTCGATTTAATCAAATATAATTTAATTGAATCAAATAAATGCCTTCCCCGGATGTAGTCTCGCTCCGCGTAATATGATCGATCAAACAGTTTTTTTTTTCATAGCATTATGCGAAAACATTTAGGGCGTAAATTACTCATCTGCTCTACGCACGATACGCTAGACATGAAATAATATTATCTTTTTTACAACTGTAGCGCTAGAATATGAATTCCTGATTCAGTACTAATTCGATAAAAATAATTTTGTAAATATATATTACTGGACCAAATTGTCCACAGTAGCTACTTTCAAACAACATTACCGCCCGCAGCTTCCACCTTTTATACACAATACAAGAAACGATTTCTTTGATTAAAAGAATGTCGATCGAATCAAGTATAATTTAATTGAATCAAATAAATACCTTCTCCGAATGTAGTCGCGCTCAGGTTAATATGATTGATCAAACATTTTTTTTTTTTTTCATCATGCGACAATATTTAGGGCGTAAAATGACTCATCTGCTCTATGCAACATAAGCTAGACATGAAAGGATCTTATATTTTTTTATAACAGTAGCGCCATAATGTGAATTCTTCATTCAATATAAAATGGATAAACAGAATTAAAAAAATGAAAATAAATGTTATTGACACACAAAATATAAAAATAGAAGTGACTTACAATTGTCCGAAGAGCTCGTTGGTAAGTCGAGGATGGCGAGAAAACGTGTTGGATGCGAGATGTTGCAGTGCGCGGTGTCAGGACCAAAGAGTCTTGTGCTGTTAGCTACCATGCGTCGTTCTTCGGTCAGTTGTCTCCAGGTCGTTCGGGATGGCGCACTGCACAGCTGGTGACGCTATTCTTACGGCTCTTTTGATGTCCCGAGTACCGCCGACGATTCTGATATCTCGTCTTCATCTTAAACTTTACCATAATATCAGTCGCAGGAAGAGCAACGAATTTCCTGTTACAACTTCGTACGCATCTCAACACTCGTCCAGCGATCTCCCGACAGATTTTTCCCCCGTTGACAAGGATTCTCGCAATTTTTTTTTAGAATCAACCTCACCCAACTTCGAGCCCCCTCAAACAAAATGTTTTCTTTCCATCCAACGATCTTCCGTCAACTCTTCCGGACGTAAACTCAGCTCCAACGTCGTTCCAGCTTTCTCTCCCGGCTTCCCTCTTCAACCCCAATTTTTTAAATTTATTTTGTTATCGAATTTTTTAAAATTTAAAAAAATTTTTGTTATCGAGATGTCACGTCGTGCGCAGCGAGTTGTTTCCTTAACGTTTTCTCTCCTCGGGTCTTACGAGCCTCCCATATCGCACACACGTGGTGGAGCGGCCGTGCGTACTACGTGCGTGGGCGGTAGCGTACTACTGAGTCCCGACATCCGCGACAAGCTCTCTCACGGAGCGGAGGACAGATTTCGACCCCCTGGCTGGATGCTGGCCCGTTCGCGGGTGCTCGCGTCGCTCGCGGTCTCCTCGTCCGCCACCCATCGCGGCACCGGGGGAGAGAGAACCCACCCTCGAGCCTGCGTCCCTGCGCGCAGGGCTCGATGCGGCACACTCGGCGAGGCGCGTTTGCCTCGTGTCCTTAAGTTTCTCCTTTTGGATAATAAAAAAAATGTTAATAAATTTCCAACGTCCAGCGAAGATCGGACGAGAGTTCGATCTCCCCCTCCGCGGCCTCCGCGGCCTCCCCTCAATATCGTCCAGTTTCATCCTCCATAAAAATCCGATTACCTCTCCGCGGATTTTCTGCAAGCACGGAGAGTACCAATGGAATATAATTAATAAATGGGTCGAAGCAAAAAAAAACATTACAAAAAAGTTAATTTGGAGGATATAGCGAGGGATTTAATTGGTGAGGTTTCGAAGCGAAAGCTTACAGCCGGATGCGCTTCGCCGCGAGGTATTAATGTCGGTGCACTTTTTTTTTATTTTTATCATTTTTAAATAGCATTCTTTAGATGAAGAGTTTAGAGGGCCTGGGGATATTTTTAGAGGACGTTCAATGGAGGTCTTCGAACGAGTTTTCGTAGAAATCAATAATCGGATGAGAGTAACACTGTGGAGCGTCGTACTTGAAAAGAGTGCCGGCGTTCCGAGTTTCGATTCAAAGTCGGGTGATGCGGAAGAGACAAATAGGTCTGGCGCAGACAATAGATAGACCGATGTGAGCGGCGCGTGGGGGAGGTAAATGTTCGTGGGAATCGAGAGAGTTCACCGTCCGCGTGGGATGCTAAGTGGAAGCTCGAAAAAACAAGGTCGAGAGCGATATTTACGCCCGTATTAATTCTGGTGGATCTAATGCGGCGCGCTTTACTCTTCATCTTCACTTCCGCTGTTCCATCGCGTCTTCAAGTGTGGAACGTGTGTGGAATTTACTGCTGGGCGTCGACGGAGACCCTCGCGACTCGTGAAAAAAAAACATCACTGAAGTTCGCGGGAGATGGGTAGAGAGAGAGCGAGGCAAAACGAACCCGTGTCCTCTGTCCAAAAAGAAATTAGGACAATTTTTTTTTTTTAAATCGTTAATTTTTCGCCACTTTGTACAACGAGCGGGAGATAAGGATTGAATAACGGTGATAAGGAAACGATAATAAAACATTAATCGTTAATATTCGAACTCCCGGTCAAAAATAAATTGGGGCAAAATAGTATATTATGCCACAAGGGAGGAAAGTGCGTATTTTCACCGAGTGTGAAGTTTGATGCCCGAGCGAAGCGAGGGCAGAAATTCACACGAGGTGAAAATGCACTTCCTCCCTTGTCGCATACGATCTTTTTTTCCCGACTTCGTTAAAATAACCACATTTCTTCCGTCGCAAAATCGTGATATTCGCCAATGACCATTACTCCACGGGAGTAATAGAGCTTGCAGAGGGAGTAATGAGCCCTATTACTCCCTAGGGAGTAATGAAACTGTACTGCGCATGCGCACAGGTTAGTAATGATCATCGCTCAAAAATAGGCTATCTTCCGCCCGTATTGCACGCAAGGAATGTGGCTATTTTAGCGAAGGCGGGAAAAAAAATGTTTTTTCCCGACTGCACTAAAATAGCCACATTTCTTGCGTGCAACCCGGGCGGAAAATAGCCTATTATTGACCGATGATCATTATTAACGTGTGCGCATGCGCGGTAAAATTTCATTACTCCCTAGGGAGTACACTGAGAAAAAAAATTGGTTGGTTTAACCAAAAATCGCGGTGACATACGTTTAAAGCTGTTGTTTATTTGGTACAAATAAAGCATTGTTTGGTTGAACGATTATTTGCATCGACCGTTGAGCGGGAGGCGCTTTCTTTCTGAGGCTTTAGTGTTTCTCCACTTTACTCCAGTGCAAAAATGCCGGCGGATCAGTAGAATGTGGTCGTCTGTGCCGGCACAGGTTTTCCGTAGTTTCCCCGTGTGTCCGGCAAATGCGGTACAGTGTAGCTAAGTCGGCTACGGACGCACTGGAATTTAGGTACAGAGTAAAAAAAAAAATTCGTACAATCGAAATAACGAAGTTGCATAAAAATAATTTTGTTAAGTAAGTGACAGACTCGTTTGTTCAGGCTTGAATATACAAACTTGTCCTTTTATTTCCCGTATTATTAACAATTTCAGTTTGCACTTCTGTTTGTAAAACCAGAAACCGGATGGTGCAATCCGAAAATTAACAGATAAAAAATTGTGGACGTTTGTGGACAATAAGTTATTGTAAAAAGTACAAACTTTTTTTACAGTGTAGCTTTGCTGAGTGCGGGTAGGGAGAGGTGGGGGAAATAGAGATGGGGTTCCGTAAAAACCCGCCAGGGTATACGGTGGAAATGGAAAAACAAACAAAAAATAAAAATAAACATTAATCGATAGTATTCTACCCAGAATCATAGTGTGACGGTCCCATGCTTCGAGTTAGTATTTTTAGCGAAGGAAACTCGGGTTAAAATATTTTATCTAGACTCTTGCTAATCTTTGTGCCGTCAGCACCTTCTGTGCGAACGTTCACGCTCTCACGGTAGCGGGCCAGCCGCTGCACCCGCGACCGTCTTATCGCGCGTAGGAATACTGTGTCGCGCGCAGCAATAGGCGAGGGCCCTGCTTCCGTTCATCTTAGAGTCCCGAAACTGTTAAACGTTCGCGCTCCTTCAACCTCTCATTATAATAAACCAAAACTGAATAGTTTTGGTTTATTATAATGAGAGGGCACAGGCCACAGCTCGATCAGTGTGCTGGACCAAAAAGGGATGGCTAGAGATAGCCTACGGCGAGTGAAAGTGGGCGAATGAAGTCCGAATGAATATTCATTCATTCGGACTTACATATAATTGACGTATAATTGATGTGTAAGTCCGAATGAATATTCATTCTTCGGACTTACACATCAATTATACGTTATTCACCTCTACCATACCTGACGATCATCACAATAGGTAGGCCGTATAACCCCGAATTACCCTAACATATATAGTCGCCCACTTTCACTCGCCGTAGGCGATCTCTAGCCATCCCTTTTTGGTCCAGCACACTGATCGAGCTGTGCCCTGTACATACGGATTCTGGCTGACGGCCAGATAATACCGGCGAATCGTTTCCGAGGCTCAAAGGATTTCCCGGAGCTTTTCACGCACCCAATGGATCTCTCATCTCTCCTCTTGATTCTCCGGTGTTCTCCCCGATATGCCTTATCCCTCGAGCCGGATGTAACACGGTTTTTATGACGTTCTACGAACCACTCGCTTAATCCGAGTATCGAATCATCGCAACGGTATCTCCATATTCTGAACCACGGTAAAAACAAATGTATCTCTCGACCGAAAGATTGAATGATATTACCTGTTCTCGAGCTCGAGAAACTCCGTTCTGACCTCGAATTATGAAATCACGAGCGATAGGAATGCGATAAACAATTCAATGCGTACGGTCGTCTGACCGGAGATATTCTCCTAGGGTCTTTTGTTTTTCGTTCGTAGATCTTCGTACTCTGCTGATGATCGAGAAAAATATAAAGGTACAAAATGTAATATATAATAAATATGTAATATAAATATATGATAAATATGTAATATGAATATATAATAAATAGTATCAGGTTAGAAAATCTCATTTTTCGACCGAAATTTACGTCATACCGGAAATACGTTATTTCTGGTTTGAAAAATAAGATACTCAAACCGGAAGTGACGTATTTCCGTTATGACGTCATTTCCGGTTGTAAAAATGAGATTTTGAGACCGAAAGTGACGTATTTCCGGTATAACGTCACTTCCGATTTTCAAACCGGATGTGACGTTTTCCCGTATGACGTCACTTCCGATCGAAAAATTAGATTTTCAAACTGGAAGTGGCGTATTTCTGGAAGTGGGCACATTAGAATTTCAAATATTTTTATATTATAGACAGGTATATTTATTTTAAATATAACGGTATAAATCATCGCACACGTATACTCCCTTGTGGCGGCGGCCTTGACGAAACAGTCGTGAGAATCGCGTCGCCAGGGGCCTGGGGGTTGAAGAAAGGAGTCAAGGAGAAGAACCCGTGAAGTAAGAGTGAGAGATACGGCCGATGGTTCCAGAAACCGGGGAAACTCTCGAGGAGAGGAGGGGGTGGGGGGGGGGGGGGCACGAGGATAAGCGGGTCGGAGAGGAAGTATACACGAGAGGCTCCCGCTCTCGGTGACTCTTAGTCTTGAGAGGGGAATTAATGTTTCCCGAGACAAGCGGTACCTTAATCTTATATTCGCAATTTTTTCACGTCACGTTGCTAAATAAGAATGAAAAATAAAAAATACAAAAATATACCTGTACAGCGGTATCGCAAGACGGTGACGAAATTTTCTCAATAACTCTGCTGTGCTGCTTTACACCGTGGGCCATGAAAACTTCGCGGTGAAAGTTTTATTAAACCGTTTTTATAATCGAATTTTGCGAGTCGCGAGAGGAGACGCAGAAGACAAAAGCAAAGTTTCGTTTGCAGGCAAATTGGAGGATATATAGGATGGTGAATTGATTTCTTCTTTTTTTTTTGTTCGAAGTTTGAAACACCTGTATCGCATGTAGGGTAGAAAAGAGCAAAAGGGAACATCGGGGCAAAACGGAACTTCGGGGCAAAACGGAACATCGGGGCAAGACGGAACATCGGGACAAGACGGAACATCGTGGCAAGACGGAACATCGGGACAAGACGGAACATCGTGGCAAGACGGAACATCGGGGCAAGACGGAACATCGGGGCAAGACGGAACATCGGGGCAAGACGGAACATCGGCGCAAGACGGAACATCGGGGCAAGACGGAACATCGGGGCAAGACGGAACATCGGGGCAAGACGGAACATCGGGGCAAGACAGAACATCGGGGCAAGACGGAACATCGGGGCAAGACGGAACGTCGGGGCAAGACGGACCATTTTTGTAAACTTTTCGGGGGGCATGAAAAAGTCAAAGTCTCGTTTCAAATTGAACGGTCCATTTTGTTCCGCTCTGCCCTACAACTTACTGTATTACACAAGTCACAGAGAATTGAATAGCGTTTATTTTTAGGGAGGTATACGAGACGGGCAACAGGATAATAGGGGACAAAACGGAACATTGAGGCAAACTGGACCATTCTTGCCAATTTTTTGGAGGACATATAAGAAGACAAAGAGACGTCCCAAATTGAGGGGTCCATTTTGCACCGCTGTGCCCTACAACTTACTGTACTACACAAATCACGGACAATCAAACAGTGTTTGTTGTTCGGGAAGTATATAGGTAGTAGACCGGACAACGGGGTAGTAGGCGGCAAAACGGAACATTGGAGCAAAACGGACCAATCTTGTCAATTTTTTGGGGGACATAAAAGACGACAGTCTCGTTTCAAATTGAGGGGTCCATCTTGCCCCGCTCTTTCCTACAACTTACTGTATTACACAAATCACAGTAAATAAAATAGTGTTTGTTGTTCGGGAAGTACACAAGCGCAGCAACGGGCGTAATAGGAGGCAAAACGGACAATGTTTGCAAATTTTTGGGGGGCATAAAAAAAGACAATGTATCGTCCCAAATTAAGGGTTCCAATTTTTCCCCGCTGAGCCCAACTTAGTGCGCGTACAACTACTCACTGTATTACACAGGTCACAGAGAATCAAACAGTGTTTGTTGTTAGGGAAGTATACAAGCGCAGTAACGGACATAGATCGGCGCGACCCTGTGCAGACTGCCTCGAGCTCTCTACTCGTGTATTTTATCGTTTTGCCTTTTATATGCTCACATGCCAGAATCTATAGAGAGAGAACATGCGAGAGAAACAGCAAATCCAAATACGAGAGTGGCAATGCAGCAGCAGCAGCGACCGCAAAACCTCGGTTTTTACGTCAAGAGCGTAAAGCCGTCTCTCGGTTCGTTGTCTCTCCTCTATGCTTCCCCACGGTTCGGGCGCGATTCGCTCGAGTAAATTTCTCAGGCAAACGACGCGTGATAAAATAAAAGAAAGAAAAACGCAAAGCCGGTCGAGAGAACATCGAAGAGGATACAACGGGGAAAAAAGTAATGCGACGTAGAATTCGTTTCTCCCTGGCTGCTGAAGTTTCCTGCACTTTTTATTTCTAACGAAAGAAGTAAAGAGTTCCGACGTCGCTGAAGGGCGAAAGAGCGAAGAGAAAAGTTTCCAGTGAAAGAAAGGAAAGAAATGAAAATAATAAAAAGAAAAACAAAGCGTGTTGAAGCCAGAAAAAACGAATCGTAAGACACGATCTTTTTGTTTGTTTGTTTTGGTTCCCACCACTCTATCAACTGATGTCGATCGATATTATTCGCGTCGACAACTACGTCGCGAATGAAATGTTTCATGCAAGATGAACATTTTTTATTTCATGTGTAACGATATAATTAGACTAAGCATTGCCCACGCCGATTAGCATATAAATCCGATGATACACAAAAAAAAAAGTTTTTACTTTTTGCAACGATTTATTGTCCACAAACGTCCACCATTTTTTATTTGTTAATTTTCTAATTTTACCAACAAAAGTACAAACTAAAATTATCAATGATACGGGAAATAAACAAACAGGTTCGTAAATTCAAATAAGTGACAAACGAGTTTGTCACTTATTTAACAAAATTATTTTTACGAAATTTCGCATTCCGATTTGACGAAATTATTTTTTACTGTGCACATGGCCCGGTCCATATTCGCCCGTTTTACCCGATCCCCCTTTTATGCATTCCAATGGTTGCCACACTGAACTACATCTCCATTCCGAGACGGAACAGCTTAATTTTTTTTCATAAATTAATCTTCATAGTTATCTCGCGTCTGGACAATTTTTTGTCTGTCACTCCTTCCGTCTTCGCCGTCGTTTTATGTTCTCTTCTTGGCCGTGCATCCGCGACCATCCGGCTTCGTCGCGCAGGCAGTATGAACGCTAAGAGCATTCATACTGGGAATAAAAAGGAGAGAATAGCACAGCATCGTGATTGTACCGTACACAGTAAAAGACAATTTCGTAAAAACACAATACGAAGTTTCGCAAAAATAATTTTGTTAAATAAGTAACAAACTCGTTTGTTAAGGTTTGAACATACAAACCTGCCCTTTTATTTCCCGTGTCATTAACAATTTTAGTTTGAACTTTTGTTTGTAAACCTTGAGCCGGAGGTGCGATCGGCAAATAAAAAAATTAAAAAATTGTGAACGTTTATGGACAATAAATTGTTGTAAAAAGTACAAACTTTTTTACTCTGCAGCATAAAAATGCAATCTCGATATAAAAGTTCTTAAATCAACCCCAGCTAGACGACCGCACAAGCCCGCTCCGCCACCCTCGCGTCATTATCGCCTCTTATCTTTAATACCTCATTACCATTTTTTCATCTAAAACAAAATTTACCCACATCAAAGAGAAAATCGCATCTCCGTTCAAAGACGAATCCGCTTAATTTTTTCCCCCAAGTTAATGTTCATAATTTCCCTGGGTCGGGACATATTTTTATCCGTCAATCCCCGCGTCTCCATCGTCGATTTATGTTCCCCTCTTGGCCGAGGATCGGCCGCCACGCGTTTTCGTTGCGCGTAGCAGAACGAACGCTAAGAGCCTGCGGAATGGAAAAAAAAAAAAAAACAAGAAAAAAAAGAGAATATCATCCCGACATCGTTGACCCGTTGAGTCACTGGTTATCCCGGAAAGGCTCACCCCAGCTGGCAAGCCGGTCGTCGGGGCGTGCGGCGTAGTAATGCCCGACGGATGAGAGAGGGACGATCCGACTTTCCGCTTTTATTTGGCTAGACTAGTAGGCGCCCTGGCTCCCGTTGTCTGGCTACTGGCTTGACACTCCGCTGCTTCGAGCTAACACCGTCCTATATATATTTCCGCTGCTCTGCCGCTGGCTGCTCCTGGCTGGTGCGAAAGCTATA
The DNA here is from genome assembly GCA_917499995.1 of Ichneumon xanthorius. Classification (NCBI taxonomy): domain Eukaryota; kingdom Metazoa; phylum Arthropoda; class Insecta; order Hymenoptera; family Ichneumonidae; genus Ichneumon; species Ichneumon xanthorius. Next base: position 22,846,348 of record OU824203.1, on the reverse strand, counting down.
TAATAGAGCTCGGAGAGAGCATGCATCGATCCGACGAGCGAGATAGCAAGGCGAACGAAAGCACCGAAAATCCCCGCGCGAACTCAGCCGCTGCCGCTGCCGGGGGTGCCTCGGGGGTTGGTGACGGGACTCCGTCGTCGTCGGCGACGACCCGGCTGCCGACGATAACAGGCTCGACTCAGCACGACCGGTTCCCCGACGTCGTGTTATACGTTACGTAACAGCCCGACCGAGGGACCACGAACGGGATGTAAATTCAATTTTCGGTCGGACAACCGATCGCCGGAGGAATGCGCGAGGGCGGGCTCTCGAAGAGGGTCGGGAAAAGAATTTACCTTTGGTACTGGCAAGGATCGATGGAGGGACATTTTTTTTAAATAAAAAAAACGTGATGTTCGATTACCGGACAGGGTCTTCTCGGAAGATGGTTGGTGCCATTTTTGACGGCGGTATGACGAGATGTCTCCGAACTTCTTGGACGCTGTTTGGTCTGAGAGTTTCCCGAGTAAAAATTTTCACGCGTTACATCGGGCCCTGATCAGGTCCTGAGAAGGCCTGATAAGGGCCTGACAAGGGCCTGATAAGGCCTTATCAGGACCCTATCAGGGCCCGATGTAACGCTCGAAAATTTCTACTCGGGTTACGGATCGCGGGTGAGCATGCCGGGTGCGATTTACTGAGCGATAAAATATTATTGAATTCCAAGCGAGGAGTCTCTTTCTAACGGATAAACAATAAATCATTTCCTGTAAGGTATAAAATGACACTCAATTGAATTCTCAGAAAATATTGCACTAGGATATCGCGAACTTCTTGAGCGCTGTTTGGTCTGAGAGTTTACGGGTCGCGGGTGAGCATGCCGGGTGCGGTTTACTGATCGATAAAATATTATCGAATGCCAAGCGAGGAGTCACTTTCTAGCGGATAAACAATAAATAATTTCCTGCAAGGTATAAAATAACACGCAATTGAATTCTCAGAAAAAATTGCACTCGGATATCGCGAACTTCTTGGGCGTTGTTTGGTCTGAGAGTTTACGGGTCGCGGCTGAGCATGCCGGGTGCGATTTACTGATCGATAAAATATTATCGAATGCCAAGCGAGGAGTCACTTTCTAGCGGATAAACAATAAATAATTTCCGGTAAGGTATAAAATAACACTCAATTGAATTCTCAGAAAAAAATGCACTCGGATATCGCGAACTTCTTGGGCGCTGTTTGGTCTGAGAGTTTACAGATCGAGGGTGAGCATGCCGGGAGCGATTTACTGAGCGATAAAATATTATCGAATTCCAAGCGAGGAGTCACTTTCTAGCGGATAAACAATAAATAATTTCCTGTAAGGTATGAAACCAACACCCAATCGAATTCTCCGAAAAAATTGCACTCGGATATCGCGAACTTACGAACAATTCGCAATGCTTCTGACACTGAATAGTAATAAGAAATGACAATTCGTCTGTCGAGTTTTTCTTCTCGTTGGGTATTAAACAATGACGTAGAACTCGGTAGCGCTGTGAACTATGCGGTATGAGTTGCGATTAAAAGTAGCAGTGGGGATCGCCGGTGTTTAGATTTCGGTATGAGAACACGAAGTTTAACTGATTTTTTTTTGTTATATTCGATTGTTTACGTGAGTTCGGGCTTTAGGTCAAATATTGTGCCATAAACATAAATTAAGTTACGAAGAGGCAGTATATCAAAATCTGTTGTCATTTTTAGCCCTTTCGACAAACACTGTCGTCTTAGAAAACACTTTAAACCGCGACATCGCAATGAAACTCATAACTCTGACTTTTGTCCGGGGAGCAGACGGGAGTCAAAAAAAGTCGAAAAAAGATCAACAAAAAAGTGTGAAATAACAAATAATTCGCATGTCATAGTCGCCGTATGTTCGCAAGAATATGCATGAATTTCTTCAAATATTTAAATTCACTTTGATTTTTTTCTTTCATACGGAAAAAATGTGTAGAACGTCACAAAATTCAAAGTGAATTTAAAAATCTGAAAAAAATGCATATGTGTTCAGAAAAATGAACGAATCATTTTCATAAAGAAACAAAAAGTTAGG